>OZ018339.1:32501325-32863825 GCA_963969495.1 Ceratothoa steindachneri | reverse complement strand
GTGCGATGTTTGAAGTATTTTGGGTGTATCATAAATGATAATGGTGGAAGGTGAAGCAGGTTGAGATTACCTGGAATGAAATGTTAAGTAAAGTTCGGTGGCAATTAGGGCGTTAGGACATCACATAAAATGAAGTTAGGATTAATGAAAATGTGGGGAAGATACAGGGCCTAATTAAACAACTATAGGGTAGGCTAAAGTTTGTTTTTGATAAAATAGGTTTTTTTTAGGGAAGGTCGGGGTTAGGTCACAGAATCACTTCGTAGGAAGACCATTAATACGATATTTTTATTTTTCGAATTTGAATTGTAATAGCAACGAGGCTGTTCCACGCTGAAAGTTGGTAAGGAGAGATCTGCAAATCAAAAGTGAAGCTAGAAAAAGCGAAAGTCCAATAAGGCTACCACACTAAATTTGTATGGTAATATCTCATTTACAAACGCAAATTGTGGTTATAACTGACCATTTTGGCATTATGAGTTTGTTACTGATTTCCCTACAAATGGTTTAGGAGCCATCAGCCCTATTATACATCCTCTAATAGGGTTATTATTGTAACCGAGCATTTATTAGCATTATGTAGTTGTTATTGAAGATCTCCTACATAAATTTAAGAGACACCATCTAATTAAGGGGAAAGGAATCTAAGAAGGTATTGTAAACAAAGGAGAAAGACGGTTTCCTACTAACTCACGAAGCATTGAGAAAAGGACACACAAATCGGCTTCAACTATGGATATGCGTGGGCCTATCCTACCTTTTTTTCTAGTTTCTCCAAAAGGGAAGCTGTTTAAAACATGAACGCCCCGCCCCTCCCCAAAAGAGCCTATTTGTTTAAGACCAACACGGTGTTCGTCTCATAGCTGCATACCAGGTCTGATCAAACCAGGGAAGAGATCAATTAGCTATATCTCCAATTAAAGAGAAGAAAATAAATGGGTGTGCATCCTAAAGTTCCTTCACAATGCGACCAAGAAGCGATTACGCTCCCTAAAAGCAATGGTATGTCCCTCGTATCTGTAATGTTGGGGAGCTAAAGAGCCATTACTAGTTGAAGGGTCGAATTAAGCCTTTTGTAGCGAGATTTCCTTTCTCCTCTGGTTCATTTGTTTTTAAACAAGATTGTATGCACAACTATGTATATCGTTACTTTAATTTCTAATTCCTTCAATTTATGTCCTTTAATTCCTAAGTGTAAGAAATTGAAGTTTTACTCGGGGAATTTTATAGAAAATTACTACCGAGCTGATTATAAGAACGAACTTAGAGCTTGCATAACGTCAAGGAAGTCTTTAAAGGTATCCATTTATATTATAATAAAAGGGGGCAGAGTCTATTTATTAAATTAGGGAACTTGTTTCCCTTTTCTCACAGCGGTTACAGAGATTTTCCGAGAGAAAAGGAAAATGGGGTTTTCTCGAAAGGAAAAAAGCATCAGCGCCAATCGGCAAACGACCCGTGGATCAATTGACAACCAGCAATCTCCCTAAACACACGCCATTTGAAATTTAATACTAATTTAATTCCTTAGCTAAGTTTTTATATTAATTATAGGATTCCAGGAAGTTTATATTATATTAATTTAGAGTGTTAGTGTTTTAGTCGTCAGCTCTCCCTCCAGACGTTAAGAAATTTTAAGTTTTCTCTGGAAAGGCAAACTGCGGGTGTTGGGGAGGGGGAGGGGCATACAACCCTCCAGATGTCACATAACATTGCTGGTTGTATAACACGAAACTCGAAGTGTTTTATCTCTCTTGTTCCTTCAACAGACAAAGTTTTCTGTCCGCTTTTGAAGCGACAGAGGCCCAAATTTGCATCTTCCGATGGAGTTTAGCGTTGGGATATATTGTATGAAACTTTTGGCAGCAAAGAATTATTTGTCAGTTAAAGTGCAATGTACTCAGTTGGGGTATGAGGTTACCAAAACAAGGGTTAACCACCTTCACATTGCATTGAGCATTATTGGGCGTGGTTAAAAAAAATCAGGAAAATAAGTCCTAAATATCATCATTTTGGCTAGGAAACAAAATCACAGGAAAGTCACATTTAATTTAAAGGCCATAGCCAAACAAAAGAAAAATATAGACTTTTAAAAGTAATAAAAGAGTTAATAGCTTTTTAATACTGACAAGATAATTTATATATGAGGGTATTACAGAAAAGAAAGATTTATTTATTAGGAGTCAGTCATTTATTAGCAAAACGTGACATATAGATTGTTGACACTATTATATGTATTTAGAGATCCCCTCATCCCTTGGATGAATGGCACTCTGGCCTTCCCACACTTTGGCACTTTACCGGAACCTCTAAACTTTCCCCCATCCCACACTATGGCATATTTCCCCGGAACCTCTTCCTTCCGCCGGAGGAGCCTGAGTATTACTTTTGGGATCACTATCTCAACCACCAACCCATAAAATCCCTCCTAGTTTCATCGAAGATCAATCTAACAGGAAGCCAAGAAGATATGCTTTCCTCCCTTCAAGTTTTGAGACGCTCGCACAAACAGACGGATTATGTTCTCTCTCCGGAAGCTCGTTTCAGAACGTGAAAAACGAGATTCTCCTTGCCCGGAATCTGACACCCACAAACTCTGGCTTTTTAAACTGAACGCTAGAGGCAGATAGGATCCGCCCATACACCATGTCTATATAAGGAGATACTTAGCCATTATTCTAACTTTTTGCACTCTTAGACTCTTAAATCACGCGTTCATAGCAATCACTTTTTCATTTGCGATTTCAATCAGTTCACTACAGTTCATCCACCGAGGTTGGGACTTAGACTCACTTACATCCATTCAATTGTTTACTTCACCATGTATTCCTAGAGATCTGATTATTGTTAAGTTTCTGAGTATTATTTTCATATTAAATGGAGTTTTAAGCTGAGAGTGTGCTGCTGAGGCCTCACACTCATCGCGTTCCATATTTTCGTGATATATATATATATATATATATATATATATATATATATATATATATATATATATATGCAAATTTTGTTAAAGACCATAGTATATTTTACCTTTATTAATTTTCTTTGGAAACTTTCCATTTTTCATATTATTTTTTTTAGTTCATCTTGTAGTTGGTAAACAACTCCTCTTACGTTCATCTCTTATATATATATATGAAAAACTCACAATGTATCACGTGAGGGTAGCAAATAAATGCAATATCCCGCAGGAAAAAATGAAATGGTGTTTCCAAGTACTTAATAAAGTTCGAAAGTACTTGGAAACCCCATTTCATTTTTTCCTGCGGGACATTGCATTCATATATATATATATATATATATATATATATATATATATATATATATATATATATATATATATATATATATATACATATATGTATAAGAGACAAATTCAAACAATGTTTACAAATAGTGTTTAAAGAAGTTATATTTTCGTTCGATGGGAAAATTTATCAACAGATAGATGGTGTAGCAATGGGTTCACCCATTGTTGCAGATGTCTTTATGAAAGATTTTGAGAATACCCTCTTTCAAGCTTGCCCTTCGTCACTCAAGCCATTATTCTACAGAAGATTTGGAGATGACTGCTGTGCAGTATTTGATAGCCAGGACCAGGCGTACCAGTTTTTTAATTATCTCAATTCCATTCATCCTAACATTAAATACACTATGGAAACTGAAAAATAAAATTGTTCCCCTTTTTTAGACATTTTAATTAAAAAATCAAATCAAGGCTTAACAACATCCATATATAGAAAACCTACGTTCAATAATATAGGTACAAATTTCTATAACTTTTGCGACTTATCATACAAACTGAGCTCCATCAGGACACTCATCTGTCGTGGCTTTCACCTATCATCTTCATTCTCTCTAATGTATGAAGAATTTGAATTCCTAAGATCCTATTTCAAAAATAAATGCTATCCCCTGTCAGTAGTAAATACCCTTATTTGTAAATTTTTAAATTCCCAATATTTACCTCTCAATCCTTCCTTCGATGTTCATAAAGACTCAAAATATTTTATTCTTCCCCAAATGGGTCCCCTTAATAGAGAATTCAGAAGAAAGTTTTCTAAATTATTTAAACGCTATTGTAACCATACAAATTGAAAATTAGTATTTTTTAACAAACTTAGTATTGGTAGTTGGTTCAGCCAAAAGGATAAACCTCCTCTAGGGATGCGCAGTCGTGTTGTTTATGAATTTACTCGTCCTCAGTGTCTCCAAGGAAGATACATAGGCAGCACGATTCGCTCCCTGGGAGCAAGGTTCTCCTCACACATGGGCATCAGCGCCCGTACTGAAGAACCACTTAATCCTAAAGAACCATACCCTATCAGAGCACATGCAATAAAATGCAACGCGGATATAACTATAGATAATTTTACAATAATTGATCAAGATAACAATGAGCAAAGCTCAAGAATACTAGAATCCCTTTATATTAAATCCCGTGACCCTAGTCTTAATTGTGACTCGTCCGCTGCTCCCCTACTTATGACACAACTCTGCTACCAATACAATCTTACCTATGTCCACTTCAATCCCCCCTCCCCACTTCTCTCTGGAGTCAGACCAACAATGGTAAGTGTTTTGATGGTTCTCCTTTATATTCCTCTAGGATTTTTACTATTCTAACTCATTACAAATCATGTATTTTCTTAATCTTTGTATTATAGGGGAAAAAAAGTCTCTCCTTTTGTAGATATTTGTCAACACTTTTAATATTCTAATTTCTAGATAATTTTTTTAATATTATAATTCTTGGATCTTTTCTGTTTGGCGGCAGGTGGATGTTTTGTACCAACTTTCACCAATAATGCAGCTTTGAGTGTTGAATACGAATATAACATTTATTTTGGGGAGAAATGAAAGGAGTTATTAAAAAAACAAAATTTAATGCGCACTAGTTTAGAACATTATTCTATAAACAATTATGATTATATACTGGGGGGGCTGTGTCCCCCAGACCCCCCCAATTGATTGAAACTCAAGATCATCGTAGGGGGGGCCTCCCGCAGTGCTAAACCCCCCAAAAGGTGGAACATATTGGAACACGGCGGTACCCACCGTGAGATGCTCGATTCCTACATATGTGGTTTTTATGTGGCGAAAACGCAATAGAAATGAAAATTTGTTTAAAAAAATATTATGGGATACTTATATCTAAATACAAATGAATGTTTGAAGAAATAATAAAGGGAGTGAACAATAATATTGGGAAATCATATGGCAGTTTAAGTGCGTTTCATTTCTATTTCGTTTTTTTTAAATATATCGGACAAACCAAAATTTACAGTTTGAAATTTCTTTTTTTCAGATACTTCCTTTCATTTCTCCCCAAAAGAAATGTTGTATTCGTATTCAACACTCAAAACTGCATTATTGTCGGAAATTTGGTACAAAAAATAAGAACATAACTCAAAACCACATAGACATTGCAAAAGGTATTGTTTATTCAGTAGTGAGTAATATGTATAAAAACTTACACAATTTTCCGAAAAGATTTATATCAGCAATTAAATCCTTAAAAATGGACCGAGATTTGTACATTACAATAGCTGATAAATCTAACACGTTTGTTATAATGAACAAAACAACGTATTTAGAAAAAATGCCCACCTTATTATCCGATAGGTCTACATACCTCCCGTTAAGTAAGGATCCGTTAGATGACGTAATTGAGGTGTTTTAATAGAGACGTCAAAACCACTTTAAAAAAACACAAATCATTTATGGACTCTCTTTCTTCTAGTGGCTCTTCTTTACCCTATTTGTTTGGCCTAATAAAAACTCATAAACCAGGAAACCAAGTATGACCAATCATAAGTGCCACTGGTTCAATCCAATATAAACTTTCAAAATACTTAGTAAATTTCCTTTCCCCTATCTTAGGAACTACATCCCCTTCGTATATAAAAAATTCCCTTGACCTTTGCAATAAATTAAACAATATGAGGGTAACATCAGATCTGAGACTAGTCAGTTTTGATGTCACCTCGTTATTCACCAAAGTGCCCTTTGATGACTTATTAGACTTCCTAGCCTCTATTCTAAATGCTCATGACCGCCCTTTACCAATCAATACGATCATTGAACTTATTTGTTTATGTATTAAAAAATGTAAATTTAGTTTCAACGGCAAATTCTATGAACAAGTGTTTGGTATGGCTATGGGTAATCCCTTATCTCCCTTATTGTCAAATTTATATATGGAATTTTTCGAAACTAGGTTGATCCCCCCTCTTTGGTCTACTCAAATTATTTGGTTCCGGTATGTTGACGACATCCTGGTAATTTTAAACAATAGTTTTGACATCGATAGTTTTCTTTTAATTATCAACTCATTGGTTCCGTCAATTAAATTCACCGTAGAAAAGAGAGTAAATGAGAACCTTCCATTTTTGGATGTCCTAATACTTAGAGAACCACATAGATTTAAATTTACTGTTTATAGGAAACCGACAAATAATTTATCTTATGTCCATTTTTATTCAAGTCATGCTAAAAATATAAAATCTGCTGTTTTTGCCTCCATGTATCTTAGGGCTCTTCGAATATGTAGTCCCGACTATATAGATAAAGAATACACAAAAATTAAAGATATTGCTACCAATTTATGCTACCCAAAGTACTTTCTAGAAAAATGTATGAATATAGCCAAAAAACATTTTATAATTGTAAATTAGAGACAATAGAACCTCGTAAAAACCTATTAATTTTACCCTATCATGATAATTTTATGTCTGTAATGCCCATTCTAAAACAACTTAATATTAAGGTAGCCTTTAAATACAACCATACATTAAAAAAATCTCTTAATAAAGCATAGCCCCAATAATGATAATAATGTAATTTACCGAATTCCATGTTTAGATTGTAATTTATTCTATGTAGGCCAAACTTCCAAAAATGTTTCCATAAGGACCCAACAACACAAAAATGCAGTAATTAAGGGTTATCTGAATAATGCCTTAGCTGTCCACAATTCCAAGATAGGACACGGAATTAACTGGTCAAAAACTGATACTATAATCCATAGTAATTATTTTATAAAGAGAAATATCCTGGAATCATTTTTAATCTCTCACACAAAGGAGAGTAATCTCAACATTAGCTCAGCGCTGTTTTCGCTAGATCCAATTTTATCACTTTTTATAAAATCCGACTTATCTGATAGCATTAAAATGGTGACCTCATAAGGAAACGTGCTTTGTATAAATACTGGGTGTCTTATTTTTCTTACCATTGAGTTTGAAAATGTCGAATAGACGAAAGTACTAACTCCAATCCGCTTTTTATTCAGTTTCCTTCCGTGGTACATATTCATATATATATATATATATATATATATATATATATATATATATATATATATATATATATATATATATATATATATATATATATATATATATATATATGCAGATTTTCGCCTATATTAATTTTCTTTGGAAACTTTCCATTTTTCTTATTATCTTTTTTAGTTCATCTTGTAGTTGGTAAACAAGTTCTCCTACGTTCATCTCTTTTTTAATTGAAGTGTGTTTGGTAAAAACCAAACTTGACTTTAATTGCTGAGCTTTTAATCTATGCGATCATCTTCAGAATTTCTTTCCTCCTTTATCCTTGAAGAATGGTGGAGTCAGAATGCAAAGAATTGTGATCGTGATATTTAAAGAGAGAAATTGGTGTGCGGATAGTTAAAAGAAAACTAGATATAAGTATGTGTAATTAAGAGAGAGAGAGTGAGAAATATGTGCCGCGTCGTCTGGCAAACTCAGTAGTTATGATTCTTTATGATATATTTTGTGTTAAAACGCATTAGCGTTCATGCCTCTGTTTTCTTAAATAAAGCAGTTGGGTTATTTTTGGATAACTTGTTAATGCAGTTTTTCTTCTTTGGGTTATTCCTTTATGTTTTAATGCTTTAATAAATTTTAATTAATGTCTCCACTTCGGATCTTTTATATTAATTTATTTAATTATTTAATTTTCCCCACTTGGGATTTTTAATTATATTGTAGTTGTTTTATTTTAATCTGTCAACTTCGGATCTTTTTTTTCATCTCCAATTCGGATCTTTTATTATGTTGTAGTTGAAATATTTTAATATGTCCACTTCGGATCTTTTTCTTAAGTTATACATGTCTTTTTCTTTTTTAGGTATATATTGTTATAATTTCTGTTTCCGTCTTCAGCTGGCTGCTTTCAAACGCTTGTTTGAAGTATATATTTTGGTAGTCTTCATTAGGTAGTCTCAGTTGATTTGTTATTTCTTCCCGCATATTTTGGTAATTTTTTTCCATATAGCGATTGCTCTCTTGTGAAGAGTCACGTTGATTGAGTCGATTTCATTTATTGCGTGTAGCAATGTCGAGGAAAGACGGTCACGGATTTTAGGGGATATTTATTCCTCCTCGCTTAAACGTTATGTCAAGAGAACGGGCCACTCCTGTGTAAGCGGAATTTTAAAACAACTTTAATGATTGATTTTAGCTCGTAGTCTGGTTGTTGATAGCTGGCCTTTCTTCGTCAATTAATATGGTTTCTAAAGTATTCAGTCTAGCTTCATTTACCTCTTTTCTTTTGATCGTTGTGTTATTAACCAATATGCTCCTGGTTAAGCTGATGTTATGCATAGTCTCCATATGATTTGGGGGAGGGGGGATCCATGTTGCAGGTGCATTGTAAAACGCCTCGAAAGTGTGGTGGTAGTCATACCAACATATTTTGAGTTGTTTTGAAGCTTACAGTCTTCATTC
The DNA here is from genome assembly GCA_963969495.1 of Ceratothoa steindachneri. Taxonomy (NCBI): domain Eukaryota; kingdom Metazoa; phylum Arthropoda; class Malacostraca; order Isopoda; family Cymothoidae; genus Ceratothoa; species Ceratothoa steindachneri. The sequence goes on along the minus strand of OZ018339.1, from coordinate 32,855,072 downwards.
GGGCAGATAAACTCGTAAACTATGTTCGTAGACTTCAGTATCGAGGCGTTTTGGCAGATGCTTTTTTTCATAATGATTGTTAACTTTTGTCGTTTTATAATATATAATCATCTGAATATTTTCTGTTTACTTCTTAACTTTGATGTTTCGGTTAACAATCTCCTTGATGTTTTTTTCGTCTATTTTGTAGGCCGATGACATCTGAATTCTATATTACAGTTTGATGTTATTTACTGCTTTCTGGTTACTTTCAGTTTCATCCGTGTCTTTGAATTGCCTTCTTAAAAATGATTGAAGTTGTTTTTCAATCATGCTGTTCGGGAAGCCGTTGTTCACGAGGGTTTGTTTTATGCGGGAGATCTCTTGATGGAACAGGTGCCACGTGGAGCAGCATTAGTATGCTCGGCGGATATATGAGCCGATTACACTTTTTTTTGTACCTTTCAGGACATTCACTATCCGCGTTGAGGCATCTTCCCATGTCTGTAGCTTTTATGTACACTTTTGTAACGTAATTACCGTTGATGTTTTGTACCTCTACGTCCAGCAAAGGTAGTTAGTTTATTGTCCATGCTCAATTCATCAGTGAATTTAACACGGATTTCTCCTCAAATTGCTGTTTGATGTTCTTCTTCATTTTGGACGATGATGTAGATGTCATCTACGTATCGGCAGTATGTGTGTGGCTTATTTTCGATGTTGTCTAATAAGCTTTCTTTAAGTGACCCATATAGTAGTTGGCAAAGGTCGGGGCGATCCCATAGCTACTCCATCGACTTGTGTGTATAGATTTCCGTCAGGTATCCTGAACGGAGCCTCTGATGTGCATGAACGCAGCATATTCCTTAGGATGTGTGGGCCAAGGTTAGGAGGAGACATTGTAGGATGGTGGTATACATTTTGTATAATGATGTCGATGGTCTGAGAGATAGGCACATTACTAAATAGGCTTTCCACATCAAGGGATGCTATTAGTCCTGTCGGTCTTGTAGAGTGGAGTATATCGATAAATTCTTTCGTGGACTTTATGTTATATTTTGAAGGAATGTATGGTTTATTATTTCATTTAAGGTTTTAGCTAGACCGTACGTTGTTGTGGTGACTTGAGAAATAATGGGTCTCAGTGGATTGTTTGGATTGTGTATTTTTACGTTTCCATGCAAATATCCTGGTGTATAATCGCCGACAATCTTTTGGAAACGAAGTCCTCCAATGAGTGCATTAGCTTTAGTTATTTCTCCATTTATTTTCTTTTTAAGTCTTCTGTTGGAAGACTGCTTTTAAGGAGTGAGCTGAATTCATTTATTTTTCGTGACTTTTTCTCTTCTTTTGGCTCAAATGCTTTACAGCTTATCTGCTATAAAATCAATCGAACTTCCCCTTTACACACAGGTAAGGAAAAATGGGATATTTGCAACAAAAATTTAATAACAATAATAATTATGACCAATTTATAAATAATTTAAAATCACTTTATAAGTAATTTACCATACTCGACCTATCGATTCTACCAGTTTATGAATTTTTAATTCCCCTCAAGGCCGAATAATGAATGTAGTCTGGATAAAGGCTTTGTTTTGGTCTGAATTGAAAATTTGGTGGAAATCGGTCGATACTTTGTAAAAACTATACGTACGTGTATATAATAGGTAGACGGACATTGTGATGATGAGCAAGTAGTAATGAAAGACTACCAAAAAGTATCTCAATAGATATGTTGTTTTTTTATATTTCAAAACCAGAAGGCGGAGTTAGAATTACTCAAATGAATTGATAGGCAAGGCTTAGTGACGTCAGTATATAATAAAATGTTTGTGTAAACATTTCCGACAGGTTTTTGCCATTGTATGAATGTTTAACGTTGGATTAAGAACTTCGTGCTGTTGTTCCTTTTTGGTGCATCTCAAAGGAAATGTTTATGGTCTTGGATTAGGCAAGCTTATCCCAAATGTTTACTCGTCGAAAGCGATAAGTTCTGATAATTGTGTAAGCATCATTCCGCTGGAAGGTTAAATGCCAGATGGCGCGTTTAACCTCGCCTCCTATGAGAAGGGTAAACGTTAGAATGCTTTATATACCGGTATGTATGTAAAGTGTACGTGTGAGGGGATGCCCTCAAAGGACCACCGTGAGAGGAAGCCCCCCTCAGAAATACCCCTTTCTTCTTTCAAGACCACGTGTGCCTAGCGTGAGAATTTTTAGAAAGTTTGAGGAAGAATCAGTCCCGCGCTGAATCACCCGTCACAGCTGTGTTTGCTTTCGGACGCCACTCGTCCCCCTTTCCTGCGATAACGCTGTGCGCCGCCATCCTAACTCTACCCCATGCTTTCCATGCCTGACTATTCCCCCGCGAGAGCAGCCACATTAACCCTACCCCTATATAACGAGGCAAGTTTCACCGTCTGGACCGACTCATTATCACGAAGTGTGCTTGCTTATACTGACGCCAACAATCCTCTAGGGACGGCCAGGCCCTGAGGCTACCTATCGGACCAGCCACCCGGCTATTTAACCCAAAGTTCGCCATTTCTTGAGAAGACTGAAAGTCCGCCATTCCCTCCGTTCAGACTGCCTGTCCGTTTCCCGTGAAGCCCTGTAACCCGTGTTCAAGTCGTACCTCGTCGAAGATCTCGCCAGCAGATCTACCTTCGTTAAGCTTTGGCCCCTGTTCAGAGGACAGCTATTGAGCCCCCTTCTACCTGGAGAGTTGTGCGGCCCTCTCATCTTCACCACCCCTTCAAGATTCCCATTCTTTCGAAACCGAGACTCCCTGCCGATCTGCAGAATCGTATCGAGTTGAGATTACGTCTCTCTGGAGCAAAGAGAATCTCATTCTTCATCACGGAGCAATCACACCCCATCTTCGAGTCCTCCTCGTCAGAACTCTCTGAAGTATCTTCTTGAAGACCAGCACCGTTTTCTTCTCCCCTTCCTCTCCAATTTACCAGCGCTTGAAGGTAAAGCGATATTTTATTGTCACCCCCAGATTACCTCGTTAATCTTCACCCGCATTCACTTTTGATTGGACTTCCCGCTAAAATTATAATTAATTCCTCTCGTTCGAGTTAACTTTAATCTTGTCCTCTGTCATATCATAAATCAACATAATTCATTTAACTACCTTTATTAAGTAATTTGTTCACCCCTTTTGTATATATATGTATATATATATATATATATATATATATATATATATATATATATATATATATATATATATATATATAATATATATATATATATTTATATATATATATATATATAAATTGCCCCATTTTATTATAAATATTTAAAAATTATATTTTGGGTCTTGTTCTTTATATATCCTTTGAACTGCAACTTGGAAAGCCAGTAGTTAAGTCTCGGTCAACCGTAAATCGCACTCTCTATTAATCGCCCCAGAACATATCTCAAGCGGTCTTTGGTCGGCTGTCTGCCCGGGCATGTGTACGACTCTGTGCGCCGAGCTAGTCTACACAGGCATACCTCGATAGTACGCAATATGGAGAAAAGTGAGGTGTATCGGAATTCGCTGTTTATAGTTTTTACCAAGTTTTATTATTTTTAACGAGTGGCCACCATATGATGGCAATATTTCTTTTATAGTTCAAAATCTACCTATTTTACAAACGTTTCTACTAGGATGAGAAGTGTTTTTCAGCAGGTTGTTTTTGCTGTCCAAAAATAGTTCGTTGTCGCTATGTTCAGCTAAAAGAACGCGTTCGCCATTTGTCTTGCTCGGTGGGAAGACCAAAAAAACTGTGACAGAATTGGTTGCAATATTCTTTTAAACTTCAACATTAAAAACACTAACTATGTAATGGCTCGATATTATGTAAGGCGTTTTTAAACTTTACATGTCAGCTTTTGTGAATAAATGAATGACTTAAATGCATTGTTTCATTACTTTTGATGGTTTAATGAACTAAATAAATCTTTACATGTGAGTATTGTTCTTTATAATATATATTTTTCAAATATAAATAAAAAACTAACGAAGGCATCTTCCGTATTAAGTTTGTAGGAAGTGGTAAAGTGTGGAAGATACATTTAGGTATTGGGAATGGGAAGACACACAATACCCCAGATGTCAGCAGCAGCATGTTGAGTTTAGTTACACTTGACACCCCTTTGTGGCGGTATACACTGGGGCCCGGAGGGCATGGCATTTTTTTACAGACAACGCGCTCATTTATGTTATATTGTTAGTAAATAAAAGTTTTATATTGTCATTTAATGCATGTTTTAAAATACTTGTTTTTACTTTCTTTGTTTATAGCATTTAAATAAAATGTTATTTTATCCCTGTTTTTTTTATTACTTTCTCTTATGTCATTTAAATAAAATGGCATTTTATCACTGTGGTTTTTATTCGTTTCTTTTATTGCATTTAATGAAAAGTTATTTTATCCCGATGTTTTTTATTATATTCTTTGTTTATGGTATTTAGATTATATGTAATTTTAGCCCTGAGTCGTTTTATACCTTTCTTTTATGGCATTCAAATGAAGTGATTTATCGCTTGGGCTTTTTATTACTTTCTCTTATGTGATTTAAATAAAATGGCATTTTAGCCCTGAGTCGTTTTATACCTTTCTTTTATGGCAGTTAAATAAAGTGATTTATCTCTGGGGCTTATTATTACTTTCTCTTATGTGATTTAAATAAAATGGCATTTTAGCCCTGAGTCGTTTTATACCTTTCTTTTATGGCATTCAAATAAAGTGATTTATCCCCGAGGATTTGTATTATTTTTTTGTTTATGGCATAAATAAAATGTGATTTTTATCACTTAGGCTTTTTATTAATTTCTTTGCTTATAGTATTACATAAAATGTGATTTTCAGCCATAACCTTTTGTCTTTCTTTATTTATGACATTTAAATAAAATGATTTTTATCCCTGGGACTTTTTATTATATTGTTAATAGCATTGAAATAAAATTTAATTTTTATCAGTTTATGCCATTTAAATCAAATGGTATTTTATCTCTGAGACTTTTCCTTTCTTTTCTAGAGTCGCCTGACGGATGCTTCTGCCGACCTATTGGATAAAGTCACCGGACTGGAACGAATGAGGAACGTACCCCAGTCATGCCAAATTCAGTGTGAAATGTCTCATCATTATAAAAGGATTATTTATAACGGAGGTGGATTTATTAATATTGATACTAAATTCAATTTTTTTTGTTGTGTTTTTTGATACACAACTCAGCTCGAAGTTGCATTTTAACGTGGGATTCGAACCACGGGTTGCTATAACATCCATCGCAAAATGGAACTTGAATGGGACCGAGATCACCTAGAGAATCTGACTCCCAAAAGCTTCTACTGAAGAATCTGACCCTACATTGCCTCTTCCCAAGAGTCTCCTTCCCCGAAAGTTTCTATTGAAAAATCTGACCCCCAGGTTGCCTCTCCTGAGGAATATTCACCCCCATCGTTTCCAAAGTAAAGTTTAAGGACTTATTTATAAAGGTGATTTAAAAAAAAATGTATATAAAAAAAGCTTAGAAGATAAAGTTAAAAAAACAGTTAATTTAAATTGTACTGGGCACTAATATGCGCACACAAGGTTTCAGAATGATCGATAAATCGCTCACGCCACATAAATTCGTGTGGGTAGCTTGGCAAAAAATTCTCTTTTACAACCTTTCATTGCCTCGGTTTTGCTCTTTTTTTATTCCAGTAAGGTTCTACCGTTTACGTATGAAGTCCAGGCTTCAAAATGATCGATAAATCGCTCACGCCACATAAATTCGTGCAGGTAGCTCGCCAAAAATTCTCTTTTACAACCTTTCATTACCTTAGATTTGCTCTTCTGTTTGTTCCAGTAAGGTTCTACCGTTTACGTATGAACTCCAGTTTGGGGGTCTACAAAATGTATAGAATGATTTACAGTACGATGCGTAAATCCTAACCGTTGTATGTTTCCATATGCTTTCCATTCATCGGAATGAATAATTGAACCAGGAATAATACTTTTTCAATGATGGGTAAAAGAGTGGCCGCGCTCCTGTCAGGTACGATTTCCATGTAGACAATTGTGGGTGTAAAGGTTGTATCAACAATACCGAAAACCCCAACCTGGCTTTGGGGCCCTCTTTCTTTGTGATGTTTCATTTTGTGCGTAAAGCAAGATTCATCAATCTCTACTATCCTTCCTGATTCTCCAAGTTTAATCGAGTTATCTACGAAATAATTGGCACAAATTTCCCTGGTATTCCTGTTTGTCGTATATGGCTTTAGTTATACGAAGGTTTTCCGACCAAACATACATAATATGAATCCATTTTGGGATTGACAGGTTGAAATTTTGCAAAATAGGAGTCTTTTCTAAAGAGGTTGTATATTTAAACCATCTACACTCCTTTGCTTGACATTTTCAAGCGAATCCATCTTTGTTTTTGAATGTTTTGTCCAGTTCATAGGCACATTTACAGGCTTCAGAACTTTTGAAGTAAATGGATGATAGTTGTTTAAAAAATAGAAGCCATAAGGGTTAATATTACCAAACTTGAAATATAACTAAAGTCACAAAGTTGACAACTAAAAATACAGGGTTTTTGTTCAATACTGAAAAGGAATGATACTCCAATTCCTTTGGTCAACTAAATGATGTATTTTATTGCTCTTATGTATGGATTTATCTCTTGAACAGATTATAATATGTATTTTTGCCTTTTAGATTAGAAATAGCATCATCTCCCCCAGAATGCTTCGCCTGATAAATTTATTTAAATTATTGATAATCTACTACAGATTACCCTTAAGCCGCACAGATTAAACAGAAGAGAATAACATCAAACAGATTAACTTTACAGATTAAATTTAGTTACTCTCTCAACTTTTGGGGTTAAAATAATAAGATGAAACAGATTTTGCCTCCTGAAGAATCTTCTCCCCAGAATGTCTCTTCTGAAGAATCTTGGGAGGACCTTAGCGATTATATCATTCGAAAGAAAATGTAAAACAACATAAGGGTTTTAAATTTCGTTAGACTCGGCCAAATAGTTACGATGTTATTGCCAAATAATTTCCGGAGTAACCTTGAGAGGACCTTGGCATTATGCTTTTTGAAAAAGAAAGGAAACAACATAAGGATTTGAAATTCCGTTAGAATCGGCCGAATAGTTATGATGTTATTGCCAAATAATTCCAGGACTAACCTTGGGAGGACCTTGGCGTCCTACATTTTTAAAGAGAATGTAAAACAACATGAGGGTTTCAAGTTTCGTTAGAATCGGCCAAATAGTTGCGATGTTATTGCCAAAAAACTCACTGAGAACTAAAATGGTTAATATCGGAGAGTGGTAGGGTTCACAAATGACTTGATGGTGTAGTTTTATGGTTGTAGTTGTTACAATGGTAGTGGGGATCATCGATATGCCGCCTTTGGTTACCTTTTGATATGTCATGGCTCTTTTTGTGATTCCTATAATTGTTCTGTAATGGCAGTGGTCGTTTTTTTTATTGGATTAATGGGAAAATGAAGTTAAAGTGTAATAAGTTCTGGGTGTTGGGTCCAAATTGAGTTGTACTACATTTAGTCAACAAAGTGGAGAAGGGTGTATTATCTGGCAGGAGATGCCATGCATGATGATGAAACCCGTTCTTAATCGCGTTTCTTCACACATTCTTCCAGCGATGGGATACTTCATTCTTCTTAACATTCTTAACATAAGATAGGAAGACGGAAGAACCAACATTAGTGTAGTGTAGGAAGTTTCGTTTCGTTTCGGTTCGCCAACCTTCCTTCCTCCAGGAGGATCCCCGACCTGATAATGAAATAGACATAAAGGTCAGTATGACAATCGCTGGTGAGCCCGAGTGCACCAATGGCCGGTCCTCTTTAGGGAAAAGGTGCCAGGAAGTATTATGTTTTGATACCAAACAGAGAACGGGGTAGAGGGATCTGTTCCACGTCAGAGGTATGTGGATATAGACCCCTCTGGGCAGAGGGACCTTTCCGCGTCAGAGGTATGTGAATATAGATCTCCCTGGGCAGAGGGACCTGTTTTGCGTCAGAAGTATGTGGATATAGACCCCCCTTGGCAGATGAACCTGTTCCGCGTCAGAGGTATGTGGATATAGACTCCTCTCCCTGGGCAGAGGGGCCTGTTCCGCATCAGAGGTATGTGAAAATAGAGCCCACCCCCCTGGCAGAGGCACCTGTTCAGCGCCAGAGGTATGTGGATATAGACCCCCCACCTGGGCAGAGAGAACTGCTCCGCGTCAGAGGTATGTGGATATAGATTCCCCACCTTGGGCAGAGAGACCTGTTCCGCGTCAGAGGTATGTAGATATAGACCCCCTCTGGAAGAGGGACCTGTTCCGCGTCATAGGTATGCGGATTTAGATACTCATCGGCAGGATTCCTTGGAACAGAGAGTGTGTCTGCGTAGTGTATGAAGTAAAGTCAACAAGCATCGAGAAAATTGTCATTAAGAACAAACTAAGGTGGTTGGGCCTAATGTTCAGGTGCAGGACGAAGGCTTGTCAAGGCAGATCTTCCATTCCCAACGGAGGGATGGCGAACGGAGAAGAGGCAAAATGACAAGATTTACCGACACAATTAAAGAAAACGTGAAGAAATGCAACATAGATATTGAGAATAGTAAAACAGATGATATCAAGAGGAACACCCTCAAGATCCTTCATCAGAAAGGAGCCACATCTTTTGAACTCAACAGAAATGGTGAAGAATGAAGACTGCAGTGGCAGCTGCAGCCTGGAACCGAAACCAAACTTGCCATCTGGAACGACCCGCTTTTTTGAGTTCATAGACAACCATCAACACGATACCATCATCCTCGACCTCAAGGGATAACCACAGCCAAGTCGAGTCCTCGGACGATTCAGCTGGGCCTTCACCCTAAAAGGGGAGAAGGGGAGATTCCTGTGGTCGCTCAGCGAGGAATGACCTTCTCAAGGAAAGCCACCCACTTCCAACCTTATTTCTGACCATCTCATTTCCCTCGCCTTCATCCGCACTCCCCCAAACCACCCAATCCTTACAGGTTTGGGGGAAAGCATACTGAGACCCCTTCCCCCTTCCGTGGGTGAGTGGGGGAGAGAACAAGGCCGAGAATGAGATCTTTTACTAAATTAAAGGAGAGATCTCCCTCTGGCGAAACGAGGACGATTTTTTTTTTTAATTTAAGGGTAGTCTTACGTGCTGACTGACCCCGAAAGGCGTAAGGCGAAGTTAATATTAGTCTAATGATTAAGCTATATAAAAAAACAACAAAACAAAAGCCCGATAAAGGAATAAACAACAAAAAACGCTCACAAAACAACTAAGACAACAAAGAAAAGGAAAAGGGACCCTTCGGCGTCGGGAGAAGGCGGGTCTCGCTCCGGCGTCCGAGCCTTCACCCAAATAAATACACTTGAATAAATACACTTAAATAAATACACCCAAATAAATACCCTCAAATAAATACACTTAAATAAATACACTCAAATAAATACACACAAATATATACACCCAAATAAATACACTCGAATAAATACACCCAAATAAATACACTCGAATAAATACACTTAAATAAATACACCCAAACAAATACACTCAAATAAATACACCCAAATATATACACCTAAATAAATACACTTGAATAAATACACTCGAATAAATACACTCAAATAAATACATTCAAATAAATACACTCAAATAAATACACCCAAATAAATACACTCAAATAAATACACCCAAATATATACACTTAAATAAATACACTCAAATAAATACACCCAAATATATACACCCAGATGAATACACCCAAATAAATACACCCAAATATATTTACCCAAATAAATACACTCCAATAAATACACTCAAATAAATACACTCAAATGAATACACCCAAATAAATACACTCAAATAAATACACCCAAATAAATATACTCAAATAAATACACCCAAATAAATACACCCAAATAGATGCACTCAAATAAATACACCCAAATAAATACACTCAAATAAATACACCAAAGTAAATACACTCAAATAGATACACTCAAATAAATACACCCAAATAAATATACTCAAATAAATACACTAAAAAATACACCCAAATAAATACACAACTGAATACGCTGGAGGAGGACAGTCTCCTTCCCAAAACGCGACAACTAGGAGTACATAAACCCAACCCAAGTGAAAGGGACAAGCGGTAGCGGTCCCCCTCGTCCCATTACCTGGTAAAGTAACGTGCACGAAGATCCCCCCCCCCCCCAGCGAGTGTGTCCGATTCGGAGGTGACAGAATATGACCTGAATCAGTCGAGGCATTCGGAGGGGGGGGGGGGGTTAACGGGAAAAGTCATGGGGCGATGCCATTCAATTTTGGGAGATTCCCGTCGGCCGTCTCCTATCTTCTTTGCCAGGCAGCTCAAAGGGTTGACCTGATTCCTACCATTTATTCAGAGTAGAACGAGAACGAAAAGGAGTTGAAAGAGTGGGAGAGGGAGATAGAGGTAGGGGTGAGGGGAGGGGAAAGGAGGAATATGAGAAGGAAAATGGAGAAGAAGAAGAAGAAGAAGAAGAAGAAGAAGAACGAGGTTACTTGTTCCCATGTACACTCGCATACGCACACATATATATATAATGCACATAAAATATGCAGGTACACATTAATATAGGCAAACATGTACACTTGTCAATGAAAATTCCAGGCACGAACTCACCGAGGAAAAAAAGTCCCAAATTCCAATCAATTTTGGAGCCAAAATGGAGCCCACGAGCCGTTAAACAACCATGCAAGTGATTCACACATCGACGGTTTCGACGTCCACTGCGATAAGAACCCCTAATGGGTCGTAAAGGACACGTAAGTGTATTTCAAAAGTAAATGCAGAAAACTTGATCATAGAGGGATTCTACTTACACACGAGGTTATGTGACCGAAAATATATACCAGATTTAAAATAGCTACCGCCTATACACCAGTACATAAACCTATTTATTTACAAGTGCAAGAGTACACATGATGAGTTTCGACATTACATACATATCGGCGGTAAGGGAGAATGGAGCGATTGAAAACATACAGCAATTACAAAAACACATGACAACGCGCGAAATATAGTCAGAGTCAGCAAAAAATAAATAAGCGAATATTTCGCCCCCAAACCGAAGAATTGGGTCAAATATATAGGCGGATTTTCCCCATCCTTTCCTGAAAGCGCAGGAAGGCAGATTTGAGCCCAAAATCGCTCCGGCTGAACACATAAAAAACAGATTCTTTATTTTTTAAAGAAAACTTTATAGCAGCATTTTGAATACATATGACCTATCTTCTTTATTTGTTAACGAGTGGGGCGGCGGAGGAAGTAGAGAACACATATAGAGGACTATAGAGACACACACAAAAGAAGTCATCCGACTAGAACTGTATTTTTTTTTTAAACAGTGAAATTTAACATTAATTTTAGTGAACAAAAATGTTTAACTATTAAAAATAACACTATATTTTGAGAACGTGATTTTTTGAGATGCTGAAAGTTTTAGTGAAGTTTTCAATGAAGTGTGGAATAGTGATTGTGGAAATTGGAAAGGTATTATTACATTGTCGTCTATTATTTAATTTTTTTTTTAGTAAGATTATTTTGAATAGAATAAGGTCAGAGGTTGATAAAATCTTGAGAGATGAGCAGGCAGGATTTAGGAAACATCGTGGATGCAATGACCAAATCTTTATTGTAAGACACATGATGAAACAAGCTAACGAAAATAAAATGCTACTGTGTCCGTGTTTCGTGGATTTTAAAAAAGCTTTTGACAGCGTAAAACGTGCGGCTCTATTTAGAATAATGAGACACTATGGAATACCCCAGAAGTTTGTGAACATAGTCAAAAGTGTGCATAAAGATACCTTATGCCAAGTATTGGTAGATGGGTGTTTGAGTGAAAGATTTGAAGTTAAATCGGGAGTAATTCAGGGTGGAATTCTCTCTCCATTCCTGTTTAGTTTGATCAGTGACTTTGTAATGGAGAAGGTCATGAGAGAAATTGATACTGGAATATTTTGGAAGAGAGGTATGAAATTGGCCGATTTGGATTACGCAGATGATATTGTTTTAATTGCAGAGCTGTGAAGATATGCAAAGAGTAATAGATTGTTTAGATAGAGAAAGAAAAAAAGATAGGATTAACAATAAATTGTGGGAAAACGGAAATAATAAACATGAATATGGAAAACCAGGATGTTAATGAAGTAGAAAATTTTAAGTACTTGGGTACGATTGTATCCAGGGATGGTTCTTTAAAAAATGAGTTTGAGGAAAGAATTAGGAAAGCTAACAAAGCTTTCCTAATTTTTCAATACACACTAAGATGAAAATTTATAAAAGTATGGTGAGATCAATTCTTATATATGGACATGAATCGTGGTATAGTACGGCAATCACAGATGCAAAATTTTTGGCTTTTGAAAATAAAACGTTGAGAAGAATATGAGGTTTACGATGACAGGATAGAGTGACAAATGAAAGAATTAGAGAAATTATGAAAGTACAACCGGTAGACAAGTATGTGAGATTGTCGCGATGGAAATGGATGGGGCATATTTACAGACGATGGACGATATGTGCAGTATACACGAAAGTGGGAGGCAGCTGGAACAAGGGGAAGAGGTAGACCGAAGGAAATATGGATAAGGTCGATGAAGAGATATGCTGGAGATTGTTGGGATGACGAATTGAAGGAGATGGCTCAAGATAAGTACTGTTGGAGAGAATTTATTAAGGCCCTTTGTATCCCATGGGTGCCATAAGAGATTGATTGATTTCTTGATAGTTTGCCTATGACCTAGGTATATTTTAAGTTTTTATCCAAGTTCATTCTAAGAGTTAATTTACGTTTAAAAAAAAACAAAATAATAAAGTTCAGCAAAAAATAAATATGATTATAGAATGTTTTGAATTTTTTTTTAGAAAAAATGAATTACAAATAGTAAAGTTCAGGAAATTTATTAAAATTTAGGCATGACTGCTCTTTTATTTTATTGATTTGTATATTCGAAAGTTTTCTCGAAATTATTTCTAAAATAGATTTTCAATTTAAATCTTTATCATAAGGAAATAGCTACTGGTCCCCCAAAGCAAAATAAAATTAATTATTAGAACGAATTTAGACGCAGAAAAAATTAAGCGAGAATTTTTTTTTTCCTATTTAAATAAAGTCCGATCAAAAAATCTAGCTTTTATGACTAGAAAATAGGCATCGATTTAAAAAAATATATAAACCTAGAGTAAATTATTAGGAGATATGTACTGAAAATTTTAAACCAAAAAGCGGTTGCCAAAGCCGCCTAGTAGGCCACAGACCAAAGGCCTACCTGCGAAGCGCTAGCTACTCCTGTAAGGAGTGGCCAAGCCTCTCCTTTTGTTGGTTTAAAAGGTTTAAAAAAATCGATAACCACATTAAAAGCCAGCAACATTTATTCAATATTCTTGGGCCAGTCAACGAGGCTGCTTTTAATAAACTGTGCGGGAAGACCATACCAATAATTGAGCTAAAGTAATTCTTCGTCGTTGGTTTCGACTTTAATATATGAAATACTAATTGGATTATATACCCTCTCAATCAGATTGCGATTGCAACTTCACTTTCTTCACTATATATCACCATAAGACTTGTATTTGAACATGGTCTAGCTCGTTTCCGAGCCGCTGTAACCTTTTGAACATCGTAACATCCATTCGCAAGTACGGCGGCCATAATATAACTGCACAATCAAATATAAGGAGAACAAGGATTAACCTTTAGTTCGGTCTTAAGATTTTTCTGAATAATCCAAGCACTTTACTTTTACTTAAAGCCTTGATACATTTCACTTCTTTGCTAATACCTCGATCTTTTTCATCGGATACTATCTGTAGCATTGATCTCAACACGGTCTCATTAGAATTATTCTTTGAGATATCTGTCTATCCATTCTCTACTTAGGTTTAAAGCCATCTTTCGCTCTTTGTTGGGTCTATCCAGGAGTGGGAAAGATAGCAGGAGATTTAGTAGGTGTAAAATACGACCGGAGAGAAAGCAAGAATTTCTCAAGGGTAAGTGTAGGTGGGGAGTGCCACCCCCTCCCCAATTTTCAGGTGTAGCAGGAGAATCCTCCATGATCCCCAACCCCCACACCTCTTGTGGGTTTCACGGGTTTTTATGGTGTTTTCGGTGGCTGCGCAAATCCGCCTGAACTTTTCGGTCCAGATTGCCCCCCCCTCCTTTGGGAAGGAGGACCCCATATGGCGTGCCCCCGGGTAAGGGGTATTGAAGCGGAGGTCCTCTCGGGTAGGAGGGACAAAATTTGAAAATACTCATTACAAACAAAGCCACGCAGGGAGGAAGATCAGAAAGCATATTTATATCTCCCTTTTTCACCCTTCATCCACTTCTCATATCTCCCTTCTTCACCCTTCATCCACTTCTCATATCTCCTTACTTCACCTTTCATCAATTTCTCATATATCCCTTATTCATACTTCAATCACTTGTATTATATCCCTTCTTCACCCTCAATTCACTTCTCCAATCTCCGTTCTTCACCCTTCATACACTTCTCATATATCCCTTCTTCACCCTTCAATCACTTCTCCTATCCCCCTTCTTCACCCTCCAATCACTTCTCTAACCTCCCTTATTCACCCTTCAACCACTTTTCATATCTCTCTGATTCATATTTCAATAACTTTTCTTATCTTCCTTATTCACCCTTACACCTTTCTTACCCCTCATATTCACCCTTCATCAAATTATCTTACCTACCTTATTCACCCTTCATCCAATTCTCTTATATCCTCTCTTCACTCTCCATGCACTTCTATTATTTCCCTTATTCACCCTTCAATCCTCTCCTATCTCCATTGTTCACCCTTTAATCAATTCTACCTCCCACTTCCACAGTTCATCCACCTCTCTTATCTCCCTTCTTCACCTTTCATCCCATTCTATTCTATCGATTTTCCACCCTTCATCAACTTCTCTTATCTCCCTTCATCATATTCTCCTATCTCCCATCTTCACACTTCATCCACTTCTCTTATCTCCCTTAGTCACCCTTCCACTATTCTTATCCCCCTTCATCATATTCTCCTATCTCCCTCCTTCACACTTCATCCACTTCTCTTATCTCCTTTCTTCACCCTTCAATCACTTCTCTTACTTCCCCTTCTTAAACACTTCACCCACTTCTCTTATATCCCCTCTTCACCCTCCACCCACTTCTCCTATCTTCCTTATTCACCTTTCAATGATCTAATATCTCCTTTTTTCACCATGCAATCACTTCTACCACCCACTTCCTCAGTTCATCCACCTCTTCTTATCTCCCTTATTCACCCTTCATCCAATTCTATTATCGATTTTTTTCATCCTTCATCCACTTCTCTTATCTCCCTTCTTCCCCCTTCATCCACTTCTCTTATCTCTTTTCTTCACCCTTCAATAACTTCTATCTCCCATCTTTACCCTTCATCCACTTCTCTAACTTCCCCTCTTACACACTTCACCCACTTCTCTTATCTTCCTTCTTCACCCTTCATCAAGTTCTATTATCTCTTTTATTCACCTTCACCCACTTCTATTATCTCCCTTCTTAACCCTTCATCCACTTCTCTTATATCCCTTCTTCGCCCTTCATCGACTTATCTGATCTTCCTTCTTCACCAATCATCCACTTATCTTACCTCCATTCTTCACCCTTAATCAACTTCTCTTACCTCTCTTATTCACCCTTCGATAACTTCTCTTAACTCTCTTCTTCACCCTTCATCTAATTCTCTTATCTCCCTTCAACCATTCAGTGGTGCCATTTCAAGTTTTTCTGGGAGGGGGGGCAAAGGTCTAGAACTTATGGTACGGGTGGGGGCGCGAGCGAAGCGAGCCCGATCACCTGGGGGTATTCGGGGCGCTGTAAACCCCCCGAAAACTTTTTTAAATTTGTGCCCATTTTAGATCATTTTGAAGTCATATAAGAACTGTACATATTGAGTTAAATAAAACAACAAGCAGGTGTACCATATCCACCCATATATATATATATATATATATATATATATATATATATATATATATATATATATATATATATATATATATATATATATATATATATATATATATATTTATATATATAATTATCTATAACATCCCAAACAACTGTTATGGTTCAATTCCAAGGAAAAAGGTACTGTATATGTGTGTCCATTTTAATTACCATCATCATTATTATTCAAATAGAGCTAATACTTACTCATTCATGAGTATAAATGATAGATCCAATATTATTTAGTTAAAAAAAACTTTAAACAAAAGAAAGAAAACCATTTACCAATACCAAAGAATTCGTCCAAAGAAATCTACAATTGCATCCTATTACAAAAAAGTGTAATTCGGGTAATTTAATCTCGCATATACATTAAAACTATCATAAATATGATAATACAGTAACTGGTTTGACCTTTGTAGCCCGTCTAGAGCAATGGGTAGCGACGAGGCTTCAGATGATCAAAATCATTTACTTGCTCCTCGAGCTCAAAAGACTTGACCAATGACCTTACTCTTTTCAGTGGCCATTAACATCAAGTTACATAGGCGGTCATCTCCAGTTTTTGTTCTCAAGTAGTTTTTATTTCTTTAAGAACAGAAATAAATCGCTCATTGCTAGCAGGAGTAACAGGGATGGTTAGCAATATTCGCTGATACTTAATATCTCAGAAAATGCAGTGGGTAGTTGTTCAGAATAATGTAAACATCAAATATTTCATCAGGTTTCTTTTGCTTAAGTACTGTCCGTGTTGAATGAACTTGTGAAACCAAAATGACTGAATCAATGTATGTACTGATATCCAACCCATAAGTACAACTATCAGAGTCATATGCAGGAGGTAGAAGAGGCTTCCTGCAACAGAAGTACAAGTTTTCAGATTACTAGTAGAGCTCATAGTGAACATAAACAACACAGCAATTTCCGCAAAGTTTCATGAAAATCGGTCCTTCCATTCGAGATATTTTGTATACACACATACACAAACACACAAAGCTCTGCCCATTAGTGAGAGCCGTACGTGTTTTTAGTCAGTTGGGGAAATAATAACTGTACTATTGGTTCTCCCCCACCTCAATAGTAACTATTGTATCTAGAACTAGGCCTATAGATTTATGTTAAAAAGGTAAATAACAAAACTACGAATAAGTTACATTGACCATATATCTATTTATCTCTGCTTAGCTATTTGTTTATAATCCTCTCTTTTTATTTATATTATAGTATATAACTAGAATCTGTCTAGGAATAATTATAAACTTAATGAAGCTTACGTCTCGCTCTTGCTGGCTATCCCTGATGTTGATGGAGTAGCAGCAGTAGCTAGGACATCGACTATAGGCTCCTCTTTAGGCTTTTAGAGTGAGGTTGGTTGTTACTTTCTTTTTCGGGGTCCTGCTAAACTTATTTCACAATCTCACACTCAGGTTCTTTCTTATTTTTGGTAAAAAAAGCTAGAGATACTTAGCGATTGCTTCATGATGGTAGGCCAGTGTACTGTACATAACCAGACCTGGTAGACAAGTGGGGCTGCACTTCTACCTGACCCTGTCCCATGCGCTCGTGACGAGCTGGAACGTGATCAAGTCTCGTTCGTTTCAACCAGAAGCCACTCCTTCCCCCGTCCCCCCACACAACCTTGGTTTGAATTTTACTTTACTATTATCATTTTAAAGGCTTGAGGGGACCATTACTTCTCCTGCAATCACTTTTATCTCCCATTTTCACCCTTCATCTACTTCATTATCTCCCTTCTTCACCCCAAATCTCCCTTCTTCACCATTCATCCAATTCTCTTACCTCCCTTCTTCACCATTCACCCACTTTTATTATCTCCCTTATTCACCCTTCACTCACTTCTTTTACCTCCCTTACTCACACTTCATCCACTACTCTTACCTCACTTACTCATCCTTCTCCACATCTCCCTTCTTTATCCTGTATCCACTTCTCTCATCTCCCTTCTTCACCATTCATCCACTTCTCTTACCTCTCTTTTTCACCCTTCACTCACTTCTCTTATGTCCCTTCTTCACTCTACATCCACTTCTATCTCCCATCTTTATTTAATCCACTTTTACTGCTTGTTTCTAAGTCAAACATTCGCTTACCCGTCGAACTTTAACTTCCTTTCTAATGTTTCTGATAGATTTAAGTTCATATTTTTTTTTGTAAGGGGGGTGGAGTAGTGGATGGGGGTAGGGGTGGTGGTGGTAAGTGAGTGAAGGGGTGGGGTGGGTACATATAATCAAAGGTAAAACCATCTTTGTTTGCAATCAGCTTGGAGATTATTTCAGATTGCCTTTTTCCCCCCATTAAAATCATTATTCCAACCCGCATCGCTACTATTATTTCAAACTGCCTTAGAGATCAGCGAACGGCTCACTCGGTGCTTACGTACCCCTTCGGTCCCGTGTGCAAGACATTAAAGATGTTTTCAGACAAAATTAAAGTTGAAAAATACCTCGAGTACGTTACTCCAACTCTTCAAATCTGCCAATTTACAGTTAACAATGTGTATTAACACAGCGCAAGGCGCGGAGGGTTTAACAATGGTAAAGCACAATTAAACCTGAAATTTGGAGGAATGACGCCCCCTGACCAGCCCCAGTGTGTATCCTCCAAGGAAGTGGTAGGTGTAGTATTAGTATACCGTTGACCTCTGTAGATTTGCATGGTCCTTCCGGACCTAATGTCCGCAGAGGATCTTCGGTTATATGTATATCTTTAACACATTTTTAATTCGTCCATCTTAACCCCTTTCTGTATGAACATTTAGCAGGAGATGCCCTCCTTGGGTTCCGATTGAAATTACCCTAACCCCCGCCCAAATAAAGCGACAAAGTCCCCCCCTCCCCCAAATAAAACGTCAAAGACCCCCCAAACCCCGCTTCTTGCCGTCGAATCTCAACTTGCCAATATCGGATTAATTTTTGTCACACTTTGTTACATTTTCCTTCGTGTCATCTCCGAATTTAGCTTTCAATATAGCCCTCAAGTCAAAGTCAATATAATTGACATATAATTGATTAATAGTTGAAAATGGAACGACACATCTCAATCGTGATGCAATCGCACATTTTTTTTTTAATATCAATTTTATTTCATCAGTATGATTGTGAACAAAAGATTTGTATCTTGGAAGTTGCTATGGAAACTGGTTTGATTATAATCACTATACACGGATCGTTGCAAAGCCACTGTATTTGAATCGACCTTCTTTTCGGTTTTGGTGAAGGTCACACACGGTGGACGGCAAGGATTTTATTGGGAAAAAGGAGTCAGGCAGTTCACATACATACATGTAAAAATATAAAAAAAGGGCTAAGAAACACTCGTTTTAATTCAAACTTTACATTTATAAAGAAAAAACAATAAATTCACAATATTTAACATCATCATCACTAACTCTATAATTTAAGAAGGGGAATTTTTTGAGTATTTGAATTATAATTTTATCTTAGTTTGGTTATGACTTGTTTTTTTATCAAAGTTATTTTTAATAATTCTTTTATAATATCAAAAAACAAAATGGTGAAGTTCAGAAATAAATATAAGCATCGAAATTTTGTGAATTTTTTAAAACCCAAAGAATTACAGTTGGTGAAGTTCAGAAACTTTATAAAAATTGCACCATGGCTGCTCTTTTAAAGATTTTAAATTTTAATCTTAGTAACGAAGCGCAAGCTCCCACCCTAGGGGGGGGGGAGTGGTGAAGCCATTGTCTGTTAGTCTTAATGTATTGAAATCCCTTTATAATGTCCTCGAAGAAGTAAAATGAACGTTTATTCAGTGGAACAAGACTCATCTACTTTGAATAAGATTTTCGGTTCTACACTTATTGGCCTGCTTTGAGATGGGAAAGAATTAGTTTCCTTGTTCTGAAGGCCTACGTCTACTAATCCTAGAGCTAATTTCAAGATCATTAAATTGTCTAATTTTCGACGTCCCGAGAATAAATCGGAGTAAGAAAATATTTACTTTTGATAAGGCCGAAATTATTCATGGATAAAAACCTTTGAGAAGGACTTGGACTTAGAAAATTGGTGAAAATTAAGAGAGTTACGAGGAGCGGTGAATAGGTTATGCAATTCGGATATAAGAAAACGAAATATGAGGAAAAGTGTTTTATTATTTTTCAATATATCTACCCTTGACTTCAATGCACTTGCGCCACGTGTCTCTGAGGCTTCGAATTCCCGACAACCAGAAATCTCCCGACTGCTGTTCATTCCACTCCTGGACGGTGAGCTGGACATCTTCATCGTCCCCAAACCGGTGTCCACGCAGTGCAGCCTTGAGCTGGCGGAATAAAAAGTAGTCGCTAGGGGCCAGATCTGGACTGTAGGGGGGATGGTTGAGCTCCTCGAATCCGCACTCGCGCAGGGCAGCTTGTGCAACTCTGGCCTTGTGGACTTTGACAACGTTGAAGTCGATCATGGTGCGTGGGGTTTCTAGGGACCCGACGGGCAGAGACCTTGGTCATGGCCTAATTGTCGTGGATGATGTTCATAACACTTCCATGTAATATTCCAAGTTCTCGCTCGATTTCTTCCACCTTCACCGGTCGATTTTCGAAGATCATCCTCTCCACACGGGCCAGAATTGTCCTCGTTGGTCACGTCTGACGGGCGTCCTGGACACGGGTCATTTTCAAGGGACTCTCGACCATGGCGGAACTCCCTATTCCAGCGAGCAATGGTTGCATAGGAAGGGGCGGTGTCGGTGTACACTGCAACCATGCGTTCATTGATCTCTTTTTGCATTCTTGCCTTCCTTGGTCAAAAATTTGATCACTGCGCGGTGCTCAACCTTCTCCATTGTTGAAAAAATTTGTGACTGTCGATCTGCGGTCAGCTACTGCTTCTTAAATAGAGAAGGCAGGAGCGTGCGGCTGCAGGTCCTGACTTGTCATAACTTGTCCTAACACCCCCACAAACAACCATTACCTTCCTCTGTTTTGCCCTACCGATTCGCAAAACTTATTGACCGCCCCTCGTATATAGTAAGAGAGGAGAGTGGTGAAATTAGGTGAAGTTAAAGAATAGAAGTGGTGTGGAAGACAAAATAAAAAGTTTCCTGGTGAAAGGATAGCTCTGATTTACTGGAAGTTCGGTTTGTTTGTTTGTGTATTGTTTTATAAACTATAAAATTAATAGTTTATAGTAATTAAATTAAACAGGTTAATTTAATTAGGTCAAATTTGGAGGCATTCAAGCTTTTTTTTTGGGGGGGGGGGGGTTATCCCGCTATAGGTTTTTGAAAAGTTTGAGTGAGTGATTATTTTTTAGTGGGAAATGGGGGCCAGACAGTTACTAGTTTGAAAATTTGGTTACATTAGAGGTATGATTAATTACTAAAGAAACCTGAACACTACGTTAGTCATTTGTTATACTTTGTCACGTGTATTTTGGAGTCACGTCGCCTTCTGTCAGTGCCTTGCTGCTTTTGGATCAAGTAAAGATAGTTCCCCCTAGACAAAAAGGAGGGATTAACTTTACTTGGTTAATTGGGGGAGGGATGGCCTTTAATTGGTAAAATGGGAGGTATACGAGGTTATGACATCGTCATTTTAAGGCTCCTGGAATAAGCATAAACTAAGAATTAAAGGCATGCTAGGATGTAAGAGAGAAATGCTAAACTTTTATCTACAGGAATTTATCTGCTTTGAAAGACAAATACATTGTTTTCAAGGATTTTTTGCGATATGATTGCCAGCCGTTATAATTAAGTTATTAAAATTTAATTTCTAGAGTTCTACAAAGTTTACAATTTTAATCACTTCATCATCATCACTAACTCTCTAACTTAAGAAGGGGATTTTTTTGAGTATTTGAATAATAATTTTATCTTAGTTTGGTTATGACTTATGTTTTTTTATCAAAGTTATTTCTGATAATTCTTTTATAATATCAAAAAACAAAATGGCGAAGTTCAGAAATAAATATAAGTATCGAAATTTTGTGAATTTTTTAAAACCTAAAGAATTACAAATGGTGAAGTTCAGAAAATTTATTTTTATATATCTTCTTCTATAACTATATTTTAGCAACGTGATATTTTGAAAGGGGGAAAATTTAGTTTATTGTTCCTTTTTAAAATTATTATAATTGGCGAAGTTCAGAAAATTGATAAAAATTTAACCATAGCTGCTTTTTTTTTAGATTTTAAATTTTAATCTTAGTAGCGAAGCCATTGCCTGGTTGTTTTAAAATAAACTTTCTAACAAATATTTTGCTAAATAAATTTTTCAAGTTATTTTTTATTCTATCCTTGGGAGGGATTAACTTTACTAGTGTAACTTTGGGAAGGATGATCTTTACTTGGTGAAATGGGAGGGACTAGCTTTACTTGATTCCTGCTTTTAAATGGTCTTGTTTGTCGAGCGACCTCGATGTCAAAGTATAAATACACGAGAGAACTCGGGAGACAGGCGGGTGTCAATGGCCTATCAGATCCTCTTTGCTCTCTCGTGGAGCGCCACGTTGATCGGAGATAATCCAACCGAGTTGTGGAGCTCTCTCTGTCTTTATTATTCTCTCCTTCGGGTGTTTGTGATAATAAGCACCGCTTTGTTCTGGGTTCTTTGAAGTTTCGTAATGAGGGTCTCGGCCCTCGTGTTCAGCGGCACGTGGGGGTACAGGAGCTTCGACCGAATGCACGCATTGAATATCTTGAGTTTATTTGAGGGATTTAAGGCACGGAACCTATAGAATTCCTTCAAATCTCCCTTACTATTCGCGACTGTACCCTCGATGTGATTCGTGTAATCCCTTGTGATGATCTTGAGCCCTAGAACCGTCCCTTCCATGCAGTAAGGGATTCGCTCCCCGTCCACAAGTACATATATCATTGGTGGATATTTTCCATGTTCTCTCGAAAGAGTTGATGCTAGCTATCTACCTAGCCGTATTCCTCGCCATAAATTCCCTGTGAACATAAGCGACGGTACAAATTTGCGATATATCGTCAGCGGACTAAACGTATATCGAACCCTCGGAGAGTGGTTGTAGTAGGTCACGTGTCTAAATGTATAGTAGTGGACTGAGACGGTTCCCTGCTTCAAGTTCGAATTCGGGACCAGTATGTTCCATGATTTGTATGTAAGCTCTCCTCTCAATTATGTAGTCGCATAAAATCCTCTCAAGAATGGGGTTGAGGCCTATTTGCAGGATCTTATATTGCAGGCCTCTTTTCCAAACATTGTTAAAAGCTTTTTGACATCGCGGAGCAACAGGTCGGCATAACATTTATCTGACACGGCTTGTGCCGTGTGAGTCTCTCTTTTCCTTCTGAAGCCGTGTTGCTGCTCGTTATGCAAGTTGGCCTGATCAAGAAGAGAGTTGACTCTGTTAGCCACTATTTTCTCAAAGACTTTGCCGGCAAATTCTAATAGAGATATCGGTTGAAAGCTGGCAGGGCTGTCCGGGGGCTACCCCGATTTTGGAATATATATAATTTTGCCCAATTTTCACTGGTTGCGAAAATAGCCTGTGTTCAGAGTAGCGTTCATGATGTTAAGTAGGCCACTCCAAACGTCAGGCAGGGCCTGGATATATTTATCGCGGGTCAGCCCCGTGTATCACGGTGTTCTTTGACGAAAGGATTTTAGAGTAACGGAGAGTTCTAGGGTATTTATTTTGTTGCTCAACCCTCCATTAATCTATCCTGTGACATGCAATGATGGGGAGAGGTTTTATGCATTTGTGTGTTTAACCGTTGTATTAAGTCTGCTATAAATTCGAGGTCGTAGTTGTCATTTTCTTCTGGGGTAATTTTAATGATTGAAGACCAGAAAATTCTAAAGTTTTCTTCAATCTCGTTCGTCTCCGTAATTGTTGTGTTTGATTTTGAGTTTTGTATGTGGCGGTTTTCCTTTTAGACGTTTTACCGTCTGCCAGAAAGTGTGAGAGTCATTTTCTATGATAAACCTGTCTATTATTTCTGTCCCATAGTAGTGTCTGTTGGTCCGTGATTAGCGTCTGTAGTTCGTCTTTAATTTCTCTTAGTCTTCTGTGGGCATTGTGATTGGGGCCTATCAATACGGGGAATGCTATTTAGATCGTCATCAATTGGGTAATCGATAAGTTTATCCAGCTCCTCATCTATTTCTTCTAAATGTGCTTCATGTAACGAAGCGGGGGATGTAGTTTGAGAGGTGAGTCCTGTAATTTTTCCAGTTCGCTCGCTTGTAGCTTTTGCGTTCTGGGATTGTAATTTGAATTGGGTTTACTGCTACCGTAATTTTAATAGCCTGGTCGTCGCTCGGAATAATGGTGCCTGGTTCAATGTAATAGTTGAAAGCAAACTTGATAATAATAAAACTATATCGGGTTTTGTGGCTGTCGTCCTAGTTATGTATGTCGGGAAATCGGGTCCGATTATTGTCATATACTGTATGTCGAGCAGGCATTGTTTCGATGTTTCTACCTGCAATGTTGTAGGAGGTATACTCAGCCGCTGCACATATTGCATTTAGATCGCCGGCGAAGGCGACGCTTCTCTGGTGGCTAAACTAACTATTTGAAAGATATGGTGCATGGACACGTAGCCACGCCTTGGGGGTTGGTACGCCGTAGCAACAACCAGTCTCCCTAGGGCCGTACTCACCTTAATGGCAAAGTAAGATTCATCTAGGTCTTCCAAAGTCCTGTATTTTTGTCCTTTTTTGATGGCTATTGCACAACTGTCATACCGCTCATGATTGTGATTTTTACTAATGACGTCGTATTGAAAAATCTTTAGGTGCTGGTGTGCGGTCAGTACATGTCCGGAGATGAGTATTACGTCAGGGGAACTCTGTCGTATAGTGTTGCCGTAAGTGGAACCTTTTCCCTCCCACCCGTTGACATTCATGTGAATTACTGTGAGTCTGTCCGTCATTTTATGTAGCGTTGGTTCTTTAGTATATAGGGTTAAAGCAGGTGGTTTTTCACACTCTACTTTAGCCCTATGTGGTGTACTGGGTGGAGTGCGCTCCCTGCTGTTTCTTTTTTTTGTATTCTGTGTCGGTTATCGTAATTAAGCAGTCCGGGGGCGGGTTTACTATTTGTTGAGTGAGGGCCTCTTCGACCTGCCGCTCGGGAACCTCATCCGAGCATTCTGACATGTATCTTCCAGTCTTGAGACATTTAGCTACTTCCTGGGAGTCCAGCTTCATTGGTAAGGAAGCCGACTCGACTGCAAAGATTTTAAGGTTAAAGCCTCTTGCGTGGTATTTGAGCTGGTGCTCTCTACTTTGCGAAGAAGGTTAACCTTGGGTGGCGGGTTTTGGAGGGTTTTCTCGCTCGTGGAGATAGAATCTCCTTCGAACGCACTGCTTCTGTGTTGGGTGTGTGCGTTTGTGTCTTCCGTGGTGGTGGTATTTTTTTCCGGTGTTTGGGCGCTTGTTTCTGTGTTTGTTTGTTTAGACGCGGGACGCGTGCATTGGCTGTGTTTTGGGGAGGGGGAACTTTGTGGCACGTATCTTCGCATTGTAGGGCTACGCTAATTCACATAACTTCATCCGAGGGCGGGTTCTTCGGTAACATCTGCATCCCGTTTTTGACGAGCATGCGACGTTGACTTCCGTAGCGAAGGTACCGGGACGTGTGATGCTGGCTATGTGTGCATAATAAATGCAACACATTATTTTCGTAGATTGTTAATTTTCGATGCGAAGAAATGTCCTTTAGTTGTTAGATTCGGCAATAGCGGGTTTAGCAACTTTTGCATAGGTGGTATTGGCCTTTTCTCCTCGTTCTCGCGTTTTTTTCTGAGTTTGCTTTTGGATCTGTTGTTTTTTCACAAGACATGCCATAGACATTGTTCGGTGGTTTCCTTCGCAATTCAGGCCTGTTTGGGTGTTGCTTTTGCAATCGCGCCAAAAATGGTCCCGGCTGGCGCAGATAGAACATAAGGTCAAGTCTTTTGGGGGGCAGTTGGCCGTAGTGTGTTTGTTGTACTTATAGCACCGGAAGTACATTTGTAATTCAAAAAAATTCTTCGCGTTCCATCTGATCGGAACAGACTCTTACACTAAAGAGAAGCAGGCAATTTTCCTTTGCTTTTTGAGCCATCGCGGGAATCTTCGAAAACCACCTTAAAGACGTGCATGTATTTTTTTAAAATTTTACTACTTCCGCTACCTTCGCCCAAGGGTGATTCCTTTTGATCTCTGGGTGTATACCTTCTGCCGAGTGGCACCGAACTCAGGAGTCGAGGCGCCCGCAGATTAAGCTACGGTGTGATCTTATTTGTGGTGGTGTCGTCATTTTTAGGTTAATCGTCTTGAGGCATTTAACGGATTTGCTCGAGGCCTCCTCCGCGCAAATGGCTGAGTAACAATTGTTGATGTCTACGAGTCTGACCAACGCGATGTTCAATATTCCATATATTTTTCGAAAACTTTACCTCGGTGGGGTTTCAGGCCCTGCGAGACCCACAAAAACTTTAAAGAAATCTTGAAATTCTTGTAGCTAAGGATTCATTACCTACTGATAGCCTTTGGCAAAATCCTTCTTTTCTTGTGTTCTTATTACGTATAACAAAGGTCAAGAGAGCTAAGTCGCGTGCTCTCAATTTTCTGACTTATGACCATATGACCTTACGACCTTAAAAACTTTCAACAAGTGAGACATTCCTACCCATAGTTAGTTTTATTTAAATAATTCTCGGACTAACCTTGGGAGGACCTTGACAATTATATCATTCGAAAGAGAATGTAAAACAACAAAACGGTTTCAAATTCAGTTAGAATCGGCAGAATAGTTACGATGTTATTGCCAAAAAACCCATGGAAAAGTAAAATGTTTACTATCCGACCGACCGACCGACCTAGGGACCGACATAAAAATCAAAGGCACAACTGAACATAAGGTTTTATTCTTCCTAAGCTTTTGGACTTAATCTCCAATCCTTCTGCAGAGGTGTTGACATGGAGTAGGAATCTTCACCAAGAATCAAACTCTGAACTTTTTTGCCCCATAAATACCCGACGTGAGGCCAATAAAGCACCAAATATGAATACTATACACATATACAGGAGTAAAAGGAAATGAAATATCCCTATAAAACTAAATTAAGACAAGTAAATAAATAATGAAATACTTTCAGGTCAAAGGTGAAAATTAGGTAAAGGAGGTATGCATTAAGGGAGGGGATTGAGAAAAGGTATCTCAGGGAGAAACACAGATATATGAATACAAATCAAATGAAATTATGAATATAAAAAATGAAGACAAATAAATTAATAGGTGATAAAATAATTACAGGTAAGTGTTACTTTACGTAAGTGCATACATTATTTATTTTTATGTCTATTGATACAGACTCCGTCTGAGAGCCAGGCTTTTAAGAATTCAGTACACTTCCTGTTTATTCCTCCCTCGACGATTCTGGTTTTGTGCCAATCCATCCCGTGTCCTTGAAAAGTGCAATGGCATGCATTGGCCGAGAGGGGATTGGTTCTTCGGCAGGCTCTTCTATGCTGGTCGATCCTGGCCTGGAGGGTTCTTTTCCGTTTGTTCGACGTATTTTTCAGGTGTATATACTGTTTTGAAAATTCTAGTTCGCTCGAAATTAATACCGCCAAATCTTTTTCAAAGTAACCCTAGATTTTGGTCACCTAAGTGCATTGCCTTACATTTATCAACGTTGAACTTCATCTGCTATTTTCAGCCCATTCAACTAATGAATCGCAGTCGCTTTGTAAATTTAATACATCAATGATATTGTTTTATTTCCTAATTTTGTATCATTCGAAAATTTTGAAATCTTGCATAATAAACTACTATTAAGATCGCCAATAGAAATTGTGAAAAATCTTGGACCAAGAACTGATCCTTGAGGAACACCGCTAGCAACCGATAAGATTAGCTTAAATTAATTCCTTCTGCCAAGACTCAGCCTGCTGTCGGCCAACGAATTTTCGATCCATTTAAGTACATTTTCCCTTATATCAAGCGCATTTAACTTTATTAGAGACCTCTTAGGCGGAAGAGTATGAAATGCCTTCTGAAAATCGCAATAAACTATATCAACAGCTTTGTGCATTCCAAAGGCTGAGGTCATTTTGTGATAAACAAGGTCTGCTGACCAAAAAGTCATGTGCTCTTAATTATTCTGATTTATGACCTTACGACCTTCAAAACTTTCAAAAATTCAAAGACTAACCTTATGAGGACCTTGGGAGTTATACAACATAATATTTTCGAATTTCGTTAGAATTGGCCGAATAATTATGATGTTATTGACAAAACAAAATAATTCATGGGCTAACTTTGGGGAGGACTTTGGTAATTATATCATTCGAAAAAGAATGTAAAAAAAACATAAGGGTTTCAAATTTCGTTAGAATCACCCGAATAGTTACAATGTTATTACAAAAACAAAATCAAAACAAAACGGGGACCGACCGACCGACATAATGAGATGTAGAGTCACTGGCGACTAGTCTCGCACGCGACTAAAAATCCAACAAATTGTACAAACAAGTTGTTCATTATTTTTTTGTATTCCTCAAGTTCCACGAGTAGGTCTCTAAAAATAGATTCTAAGCAGCTTGATAACAAAAGTTAAGTAAATTGGGTTAAAATTTCCGGGATTAGTTTTTATGACCTCTTTGAAAATAGGGGTCACATTTAGCCTCTAAATTCGCTTGGAACAATTTCTTTAATTGATTTATTAAAAATATTACGAATATATTTTGCTAGTTCGCTTTCTAATTAAGTTGATTTGAATAGATTCTATCTGGATCTGGTGCTTTTGATATTTTCATTTTATTATATTAAGACTTATTTCGTTTTCGGTTAAATGGTTATTCAAAAGAGTATAGTCCATATTAAAAATTACGTCTAGGATTGTAGGGAAATTTCTGATGTCTTCCATGGTAAAGATGTTTGCAAAATTTCCATTGATGTCTTGATACATGGGTCGGTTCAGAGCCGTAGCAATGTCTGGTGCATCCCCCAAATCAAGATTGAGGATCCCCATAACAATATTTCCTGTAATACAAATATTCTGGTCTATCATTAATGACACAGTCGAAGGGAAGAGATAAATCAGATAATTACAGGAAATTTGTATGCGAAAATTTTATATTTTCATTAATAAAAAAAAAAATTGGCCACAGTGGGGACCTTTCAAAAGCCCCCCCCCCCCCCCCCGGTGGGCCGGAGGGGTTGGGGCGCGGTTGCTACGGCTTTGGGTCGGTTTGCCACTTAACAGACATTCAGAGTCCTTCAGGGGAGCTATCTATTAAATCTCTTACGTTTGCGTTTCGATGCCGAAGCAAGTTTCCTTTTGAGATAGTCATCCTTATGCTACATTTCATAGGACGATGATAAAAATATATCGATTCCTGTTTTCGACTTCATCATCATCACTAACTCTATAATTTGAATAATAATTTCATCTTAACTTGGTTATGACTTATGTTTTTTATCAAAGATATTTCTAATAATTCTTTTATAATATCAAAAACAAAATGGTGAAGTTTAGAAATAAATATAAGTATCGAAATTTGGGGAATTTTTTTAAAACCCAAAGAATTACAAATGGTGAAGTTCAAAAAATTTATTTTTATATATCTTCTTCTATAACTCTATATTTTAGCAAAGTGATATTTTGAAAGGCGGGGGGGCGGGTTAGTTTAGAGTTCTTTTGTAAAATTATTATTACTGGCGAAGTTCAGAAAATTTATAAAAATTTAACCATGGATGCTTTTTTTTAGATTTTAACTTATAATCTTAGTAGTGAAGCGCAAGCTCCCCCATACTTATATTTCTGAACTTCACTATTTTGTTTTTTCGATATTATAAAAGAATTAATAGAAATAACTTTGATAAAAAAACATAAGTCATAACCAAACTAAGATGAAATTATTATTCAAATACTCAAAAAATCCCCTTCTTAAATTATAGAATTAGTAGAGTGATGATGAATATTTTTCGGTTGTGAGTAGAAAAAAGGTATTCCGATATTCCTAGATTTTTGTTGAGAAAATCTCTTCGACTCGAATTTTAAAACTAGTCTGAATTTTCTTTGAAATTTAGATTCTAGAATGGTACTACTATAACCTAGGCCGAATAATAAGCAAATTAGCGATACTAGTAGACAAATATTTAAATCAATAATTATATCATAAAATTATGGGTTTTTGTTCATCCACTCGTCTCTCTCTCTCTAAGGCCTTTGGAGTCCTTGGCCTGGAGCGCATCTTAACTAAGTCACCCGTGGGCGATTGCGGAACAAAAGGAAGAATCTCTCTGCGTTCGGAGAGAGATCCCCTTCATAATGGGGTTATTTTGGTGCGTGTCCCCCAATCTCTGTCGCCTGTCCCGCTGCATCATTTCCCCCCAGTCGGGGAGCTGGAAAAGGATGGCGGTTTGAGGCGGACTTTCAAGATGATGACACACAACCAGGCCGCAAGACGAAGAAAATACGCTAGTGCGCGCATACATACACACCGCGCATGAGCAGTAATCTTGTTATTTTTCGACGAGAACTTCGCTATGGTTTGATCCTCCGTCCCCTCACCACCCACATGATAAGACTAACGGAGGTGAATGGAAATTTTTTACGTCACCGTTGATTGATTAATCTTCACAAATATGGCCTCGCGGATTGAACCTTGTATCACTTTGTTTATCTCATTTATTGTTTTATGTGGTGTTTATATCCCTGGAACGCATTAGTTACCTTTTGGCCAAGGAAGGAGTTAGAATCTGTTTTGATTGTTGGATATTCTCTTAAATTTCGCATGCCAAGGTCAAGGTTAAGCGAGTGACGTCAGTGATTGCGTAACATCATGACGTCATGGATGATCAGAAATGTAATAATAATTTATTAGAGAAAACAAAGTAGGAGAGAGAGAGAGAGAGAAAGAGAGAGAGAGAGAGAGAGAGAGAGAGAGAGAGAGAGAGAGAGAGAGAGAGAGAGAGAGAGAGAGAGAGAGAGAGAGAGAGAACAATCGCTCGCATATATATATATATATATATATATATATATATATATATATATATATATATATATATATATATATATATATATATATGTGTGTGTTTAAATGGAATGTATTTGTAGCATTTTTCGTTATTAGTGATTTATTGTTATAATTATTATTACATTTCTTTTTAGACGCGAGTCAGTCTAGTTGCTGGCGACTCTACATCTCCCTATGTCGGTCGGTCGGTCGGTCGGTCGGTCACCGTTTTGCTTTTTGTTGTTTTTGTAATAACATTGTAACTGTTCGGCCGAATCTAACGAAATTTGAAACCCTTATGTTGTTTTACATTTTCTTTCTAAAGATATAATTGCCAAAGTCCTCCCAAGGTTAGTCCTGGAATTATTGAAAGTTTAGAAGGTCGTAAGGTCATAAATCAGAATAAGTGAGACCACCCGACTTTTTGGTTAGCAGACCTTGTATTTATGTTATTGTGAAAGGAAAACAAAATGCAGCAACTAACAAGGGCATTTTCACTAGGTGGAGAAAATATGAGGGAGGGAGAGAGGATGAGTATTCTTGCATGTAGGTATTTATATTATTCGCGGCATTTGTAAGGGTATTCCAATGGGGTCTTTTTGCTACCCTTCGTGGCTAATTAATTGGATTTAAAGGTATTGTTAATAGCATTTCTCAAGCGGACAAATTGAATTCAGAGGGTATTCATCATTTTTGTTATTATTGCTATTTTCTAGTGGGGGGGGGGGCGAGGTAATCGTTGGGATACGGGAAAATGGCAATTCATGAGGTAATCCACGCTAATTATACAAAGGTTTTTTATACGATGAATTCCTTAAAAAGTACATTTTTGCACTGTACTCGTGAGTGTTTGTAATATTAGTACAAACTCGTACACAAACCTCCAAGGTCCATTTAAGAGGGTTGATGAGGTTGGTTATTGAGGTCGATTTAGTATCCTTAATTAGATTAATTATTCCTAATTTTATCTATCCGAATTTTTTTCTGTCTTAAAATCCTGTTTTTTTTTGTTTTTACTATTAACGTAGTTCTAGAAATAGCAAAACATGATGTTAATTGATATATATGTAGACAAGTGTGTATCAGCTTTCTCATATTAACAGTATAGTCAACGTGATCTTTTGCCCCACCCCCTAATTTGGAAGGTAGCTAATGGGGTTTATCTTCTGCTATAGTTTGCTACAGGTTTCATCTTTTTGCTTCTCGGGCTGGTCATGGGTAGAACCAAGGCTCCTTGATGGTCTATATTCTGTAGTTGTGTGCTATTATTTTCTAGACCCTGAATAAAAACGCCTTTGTTGGATTACCACAATTTCTCTTTTTTAAATTTGGGCTACGGCATAGTCGCATGGAAAAACCGCTTTGAGCGAAATTAAGCCACATCGGTTGAGATTAGTCGTAGGATGGAGTACCAATTCGTGCCGATCACGGCGCTTGCCATACCCTGTAAATACCCTTGGTTCGGAATCCACGTTAATCAGTAGGTCCAACTGAGAAATAAGACATCTTAAATGAAGGCAGATCGGTGGAAAACACACCAAAATCCCTTTTTAATTTGATAGTCAGAGGAAGAATTATCTTGGAGTTGATGTGGAAGTTAGCGCGTAATAGATAATATACAACTTGTACAACATCAATTCAAAAATGGGTTTCTAAGCTACAAATTCTCGAATTTTGATCATAACCAGTGACAATTTCTTTAAAATATTTATGGAAATCACGATTGATCGCGAATGAAATTGACTTCACTGTTTTGATGGGCATTTGTGAAATCAGCCAACTTTTGGGTGAGAACAATATGAATAAAGGCCAAATGACGCAGATTCTATACTTCAACGTTATGGGTGAAGAGAAGAGGCGGCGAATTGTAAGAGTGAATGAAATTCAGCATGATGAAGTAACTCACGTGAGAGCCGAGGTTATTGTTTTATAGTTATTAGAAAACGTTTGGAGAAGTCTTGTCCTCTGTACCCAATATAGTTGGGCATCAACGTTGAGCTATGCACATGGCGCGGGGGTTCTAAGCACTTCAAATGCCCCCCCCCCTTTTATTAAACATTGTGGCTAATCTTATGAAGGTAGTCCGAGATTACAACGAACAAATTAATTGCAAGTTACTGCTACCATCCATTTCAAGGTAATGGTCACTACCATTCATTCATGTTACCGGTCTCTACCATTCATTTCAAGGTATTACCTTGAAATGGATAGTAATCCATTTCAAGGTAATTGTCACTACCATTCGTTTAAAGGTAGTGTTACTGCCATTAATTTCGAGCACTGGTAACTCCCAATATTTTTGAGGTCCTGGCTATTACCATTCATCCTGGCCACTACACTTCATTTCCAGTGGGAATAAAAAAGTTAGTAGGAAGATAAAGGCAGAGGGAAGATAAGCGTAGGGAGAAGATAGGAGGTAGTACGAATGTAACAGTAGTGGGAACAAAAAAGGTGGTGGGTTAATATGGCAAAACAAAACACAAAACGTTTGAAAACCGAGTTTGGATTCATCACTGAAACATATCTAATAACAAGGAGTAACAAGGAAAGAAAGTACCCTAATATCTTTAGACTAGCAGTCGAGCGGGCACATCTCTGCTCAAATGCTTTACGTCCTTAAACGGCCACTTTTCAAGACCCTGTCTAGTCTTGACTTGAACTGGTCAACAGATTCACTGTTGACAACTTCCACTGGAAGTGCGTTCCAACTACCGCAGATGCTGTAGGTGAAAAATTTACCACACAGATCGCGGTTGTAACGCTTCAGCTCAAGTTTGAAGCCGTGATTTCTTGTTCTGCTCTCATTAAGGCTGAAAATATCCATATGGTCAACATTGTCGAACCCTCGAAGTATTTTGAAAACTTCGATGAGCTGACCACGCAGTATACGGCTTTCCAACGAGAACAGATCTAATACCGTGAGTTTGCAGATAACACCGGGGAACATTTTGAAAGAAAAATTCTGTTGAGTTAGATTTTTGTGCTGATTTGGACTAAAATTAGCATGCTGATTCCAAATTTGTAGTCAGCTTTTTTCTAGCACGTCTATTTTTTTATCCACAACTTACCCTCCAGAGAAGTAAAATTCCACTGCTTAGCTGTAATAAGATTTGCCTGCTGATTACGATTGAATTCATCTACAGCTACGTGGGTACTTGTTTGTGCAGTCACCATTGAGACAGTGCGGTGAGAGGTGTGTGTTGTACGTTCTATTTCGTTATATGCTATTTTTTTTTAGCTTTCAAAGCTGGTAACTATTCCATCTTAGTGTTTTATTTACATAGGTATATATTTCCTTTGTTTCAGATCACGCCTGCTCCTGCAACTTCTCGTCGTAAATGCCTAAACAACCCTGACTCCTGCTACATTTGTGGCAGTTTTACCATTCCAAGTCAGAGGGAAAACATCAGTGCATTTGTCAAACGAGCATATTTTGCATATTTTAAATTAAAACTCGGTGATCAAGACAAGCCATGTGCCCCCCATAAAGTGTGCAGGCAGTGTCTAGAGAGTTTACGGATGTGGACCAAAGGAACACGTGAAAGGTTGCCATTTGGTAACCCCATGGTTTGGCGAGAGCAAAAGAAGCATTGCACAGACTGTTACTTTTGTTTAGTGAAAACATCAGGATTTAACAAGAAAAATAAAAGGAAAGTAGAATATCCTAATCTACCGTCAGCTATAAGGCCAATGCCTCATTCAGCTGAAATTCCAGTGCCAGTTTTCGAACAACTACCTCCTTTAGAAGATCTGAGTGATGTTGACGAATGCAGTGACAGCAATGATGCAGATTTCGAAATTCACGAGGATTCGGTTCTTAGGGGATTTGATCAGCACGAGTTAAATGATTTGGCACGTGATGTGGGCCTATCAAAAAAAGCTTCAGAAATACTAAAAATCAAGACTGAATGAGAAAAACTTACTTGAAAAAGGAGCGAAAGTATCATACTTTCGAACCAGAGAAAGTAAATTTCTGCAGTACTTTCGAAGTGACAGCGGCTTTGTGTATTGCCATAACATTACTAGTTTACTGAAGGAATTAGGGCTTTCAATCTACAATCCAAATGAATGGCGAATGTTTATTGACAGCTCAAAGCGGAGCTTAAAGTGTGTCTTCTACACAATGGCAATTTATTTGGTGCAGTCCTTATTGGGCATTCTGTCTGTCTTCGTGAAGAACATAGAGATATAAAGAGGGTCATTGAGTTATTGCAATATGACAAACACAATTGGATCATCTGTATTGACCTTAAAATGGTGTGCTTCTTTCTTGGTCAGCAACGTGGGTACACAAAGTATCCCTGCTTTCTCTGTATGTGGAATAGCAGAGCTCGAGGGAAGCGTTGGGTTGAGACGAATTGGCCTCCAAGATCTGATCTTAAACCTGGCGATCCCAACATTCTACATGAGCCACTTGTTGACAGGGAGAATGTAATATTCCCACCTCTGCACATAAAACTAGGTCTCATGTTGCAGTTTGTAAAGGCATTGCCAACTGATGGCGACTGTTTTAAGTACATCATCTTGACATTTCCTGGTCTGTCAATTGAAAAAATCAAGGCCGGTGTGTTTGATGGTCCACAAATTCGACAGCTCATCAAAGATCAACAGTTCACTATGACTACGTCAAACCTTGAGAAGAATGCTTGGTTATCATTCAAAGACGTCGTCAAGAACTTTCTTGGAAATACAGAATCTATTGGAGAGCTACAAGGCGCTTGGTTGCAACATGAGTATTAAATTACATTTTCTGCATTGCCATCTTGCCAGCTTTCCGGATGATCTTATGGAAGAAAGTTATCAGGGTAAATTGGATGTACATATGATGGCTGACTATTGTTAGAGCGTCAAAAGCGATAGTCCTCAAGTTAAACACTCCAGAAAGAGCTATAAACGTAAATTTTTAACTCAACCACTTGCACACAATTATAATTATATAATTACAGTAGCCATATCCTTTGTTAAAACATAAGTGTTACTAAACATTGTAATCATGCCTGTTTTTTTCATATTACATTGTATGTCAATATTTGAAAAAGTTCAAAAACTTGACGTGATAAAGAAAAACGGAGATCAGTTTTGGATTCAGCACCGAAAAATTAGTTAAAAACAGCTGTCAGACCTAACTCAACAAAAATTGTGTAATCCTTTAGCTCAACACTCCAAAAAGAAGCCGCAAAAGTCTGCCTTCAAATGCTACTTTCCATTAGGGAGTTGAATAAAAAATGCAGAAGCGTTAAAAATAGAGGCTCGGCATCGATGAATAACTAACACAAGCGTCAGTTTGCTTTTTATCCATTTCAATGACTTGGGAAAGATCAAATTGAATTACATTTAAAAGGTAAACCTGAGCCAACCGTGAAAGGGGTGTTCTGCTTTATATAATTCAAATACAAGGGCATCATATATTATAAGTATAAGTTTAAAAAGTTATTTTTTTATAAAAAAACAGCAATACATTTATTTTCTTTTAGCATTTTGTGGATACATGGTAAAAATAAGTGCGCACAGTTCTAATCAGTCAAACGAAAGAAAGCGATCACGTCGCAGAAGATATTGTCATGTGTATCTTGGTCTATCGAGACAAAGTTTGATGCACAAGGCTACCAGAATTACAAACTAAACTCTGGTAAATAGCCTGCAGATGGTATAAGTATTCCATGAATAACTGCCAGGGAGTGTCCTACCTAAAGCTGAGGCAAGACACCGGGAAATTCTTAAGAACTAACGATTCCTCCATTTGTAGTCGATTAGTAGCGTAGTGGTAGATAACACAAATATGATTGACAGTTCGATTCTTTACATACTAAATTAAGCATTTATAGCGGTACATTGTAACAAATTCAGCCTCTTTGTCCACCGATAAACTTAAAACAATTTAATGCCAACATTTTCGATAAACTGGAGGGAGGTAAAGACAGTCGGATTCAATCACGCCGCAACATTCCACGTTTCATAAAGGCTAAGCACATCCTCAAGATTTAGGGTCAGAATCCCCAAATACTAGCCCCTCGGATGAACAGGAGCCTGACTGGAGAGAGGGTTGCCTCCAAAGAAAAAGATTAAGAAAAGGTTTACCTCTTTCGAAGAGGCCCAAGGTGCAAGCGGGCACATCCGGCATTTGGGCTAATAGGGGGAGGGAAAATGGAAAGGACGAAAACTACGACCTCCCTTTCAAAGAAGAACACGGGAGACAAAACAAACGAGGCCTCGACAACCTACTAGCTCCTCATTGAGATACCCTGGGACATTCGAGCCCACCGGCAACTAACCATACAAAGTCGTCTGAAGGACACATGCCCCGTCAGCAT
The DNA here is from genome assembly GCA_963969495.1 of Ceratothoa steindachneri. NCBI lineage: Eukaryota > Metazoa > Arthropoda > Malacostraca > Isopoda > Cymothoidae > Ceratothoa > Ceratothoa steindachneri. The sequence continues at coordinate 32,817,749 of OZ018339.1, read as the reverse complement.
CCGGGCTTAGCTATGTCTTTTGGTAGATAACTAAGGGTTTTCCGTTTCTCGAACAGGGCTCTTCTAGTTAATCTGGCCAATCCTGCCTAGAGTGTCAAAGTGAGTGAGCTTCGGACACTTATTGGAATACCTGTGCAGGTAACTCTCATACTACCTTAAACTTCGTAAAAAGAGTAGAATATGCCAGGAAACTGGGGAATACTCCTTTGAGGACATTACTGAAGAACTGGCCGACGGGACGATCAGGGTTGAGCGGGTATCGTGGAAGGAGAGAAGTGTCCTTAGACCCACCCGATGTTATTCGTTACTTTCAGTCTAAGCAGACTTGGAGGTATATCTCAGGAAATTGGTGGAGGTGGAGGCAAGTCTTATTCTACCCGCCGAAAAGAAGGTACCAATAAAGTAGCGTAGTTCCCTTGCCCTCGCCACAACTTCTTCAAAGCATAGCGAGGAGATTCTAGCAGGAAAAACTGAAGCCTGGACAGCAGAGATCATCTGTTTGTTTGTTTTATGTTTAATGTGTGTGAACAAATAGGGTCATAGATACACGATCAACTGTTTTCTAAGTTTGACGTCGGATGCTCTGCTCTGACTGAAAAAAGCCAGGCCTTCTTTCCTGGACAGCACTTCGGCACGGTACTCAATGATCTAGAGAAGGCAATATGATATCATGAAGACACTCCATACTATGGGATCGAGTGGATGCTTCACTCTTTTATTTTTAATCTTTATCAGGAGGAAGTAGCTACTGGCCCCTAAAAACGAATAAAGCAAAATGAAATTATTATAGCAAATTTAGATTGAAAGAGAAAAATGAATCGTGAGGAGTTACCTGATGGATATGCGTCAAGTACCTCCTTCTTTTAATGTGGATGCGTTTTAAGCAGGTATTGCTTCTCTGTTGCCATGGGCAATTTAAGAAAGAGACCAGTGGTCGTGAACATTAAGGACACGTGGTCGGCGGTAATGCCTCCCATGAGGTATTCTCGATACACACATGTCACCACAGATCGACAGATGTTAAATGGCCTCAGAGTCTCCGAAATGGAATGTTCCATTCACCAGGTACCCACCCTCATGCCCCGTTCAAACCGATAATTAACGAGGCCTTACCATAAGCAGCATAACCGACGTTCACACTAGTCTACGAGATGCCACATCACTTACACTTCTGGGAATTTGCCTGACTTCAAGGTACGGTGGCACTGCCCACCATTACCATTGAATAAATATATCCTATGACCTTTGGCACCTGTATATTACTCTTTAATGACACTGCGAACTGGGGTACGAGAACAACTTGCCTCTTCGGAAAAACTACAAAAGGTTAAGGGGCACTGCTTCAAGTTGACTCCTGTATTCGACATCGAATAAGTAGTATTACAGCAGTGTCCTTCACCTCTGACCTTTTTTATAATTGTATTGTTTGACTGAATCTTTCAGAACTTTAGTGCTCTTCCAATTTTTAAGAGAAGAGCACTCGTCACGATAATTACAAAGTATTCTCTTTTTGTAAAATCGATTTAAAGTTCCCATATATTTGGACCCTGAAGCAGAATTCTCTATTGATAATTTTAAGCTTTTATTCCCCCCCTCTGCCATTCCCTTAATGTTTTCCATTCTAAGTAAACTTCTTCTCATTGCAATCTACCAGTTTCTTTCCCTCGAAAACTATTGACACTATATGGAACACTTATAATTAATCTTATATCCCAATAAATTTAAGTGGATTAATTGCTTTTAATAGGATTCAGCTTGTCATTTACGCCAACATCGTAAGGGAGTGCCTCGTCATGAGTTACACTTGGCCCTTCTAAGAGTAACCTGTCCTGCTAGGCAAGCCATATCGTTTTGACTTTTATTCATTCAAGATATCTCGTTTTCAAATTTTATCCCTTAAAGATATCTCGTTGTACCTTTTATTCCTTCAAGACATCTCACTTTTACCTTTTATTCATTTAAGACATATCGCGTTAGCTTTTATTCATTCAAAAGATCTCGCTTTTACCATTAATTCCCTCAAAACATCTCGCTCTACCTTTCATTCCTTCAAGCCATCTCACTTTTACCTTTTATTCATTTAAGACATCTCGCGTCTAGCTTTTTTTCTTCAAGACATCTCGCTTTTACCATTTATTCCCTCAAAACATCTCGCTTTTAGATTTTATTCCTTCAAGACATCTCACTTTTACCTTTTATTTCCTCAAAACATCTCGCTTTGAGATTTTATTCCTTGAAGACATCTCACTTTTACCTTTTATTCATTTAAGACATCTCGCGTTTAGCTTTTATTACTTTAAGACATCTTGCTTTTACCATTTATTCCCTCAAAACATCTCGCTTTTAGATTTTATTCCTTCAAGACATCTTACTTTTACCTTTTATTCATTTAAGACATCTCGCGTTTAGCTTTTATTACTTCAAGACATCTCACTTTTACCTTTTATTCATTTAAGACATCTCGCGTTTAGCTTTTATTACTTTAAGATATCTTGCTTTTACCATTTATTCCCTCAAAACATCTCGCTTTTAGATTTTATTCCTTCAAGACATCTCACTTTTACCTTTTATTTCCTCAAAACATCTCGCTTTGAGATCTTATTCCTTCAAGACATCTCACTTTTACCTTTTATTCATTTAAGACATCTCGCGTTTAGCTTTTATTACTTTAAGACATCTTGCTTTTACCATTTATTCCCTCAAAACATCTCGCTTTTAGATTTTATTCCTTCAAGACATCTTACTTTTACCTTTTATTCCCTCAAAACATCTCGCTTTTAGATTTTGTTCCTTCAAGACATCTCACTTTTACCTTTTATTCATTTAAGACATCTCGCGTTTAGCATTTATTACTTCAAGACATCTCACTTTTACCTTTTATTCATTTAAGACATCTCGCGTTTAGCTTTTATTACTTTAAGACATCTTGCTTTTACCATTTATTCCCTCAAAACATCTCGCTTTTAGATTTTATTCCTTCAAGACATCTTACTTTTACCTTTTATTCCCTCAAAACATCTCGCTTTTAGATTTTGTTCCTTCAAGACATCTCACTTTTACCTTTTATTCATTTAAGACATCTCGCGTTTAGCTTTTATTACTTTAAGACATCTTGCTTTTACCATTTATTCCCTCAAAACATCTCGCTTTTAGATTTTGTTCCTTCAAGACATCTCACTTTTACCTTTTATTCATTTAAGACATCTCGCGTTTAGCTTTTTTTACTTCAAGACATCTCACTTTTACCATTAATTCCCTCAAAACTTCTCGCTGAACCTTTAACTCCTTCAAGCCATTTCACTTTTACATTTTATTCTTTTAAAACATCTCGCGTCTAGCTTTTATTCCTTCAAGACATCTCGCTTTTACCATTTATTCCGTTAAAACATCTCGCTTTTAGATTTTATTCCTTCAAGACATCTTACTTTTACCTTTTATTCCCTCAAAACATCTCGCTTGTAGATTTTATTCCTTCAAAACATCTCACTTTTACCTTTTATTCCCTCAAAACATCTCGCTTTTAGATTTTGTTTCTTCAAGACATCTCACTTTTACATTTTATTCATTTAAGACATCTCGCATTAGCTTTTATTCATTCAAAAGATCTCGCTTTTACCATTAATTCCCTCAAAACATCTCGCTCTACCTTTCATTCCTTCAAGCCATCTCACTTTTACCTTTTATTCATTTAAGACATCTCGCGTCTAGCTTTTTTTCTTCAAGACATCTCGCTTTTACCATTTATTCCCTCAAAACATCTCGCTTTTAGATTTTATTCCTTCAAGACATCTCACTTTTACCTTTTATTTCCTCAAAACATCTCGCTTTGAGATTTTATTCCTTGAAGACATCTCACTTTTACCTTTTATTGATTTAAGACATCTCGCGTTTAGCTTTTATTACTTTAAGACATCTTGCTTTTACCATTTATTCCCTCAAAACATCTCGCTTTTAGATTTTATTCCTTCAAGACATCTTACTTTTACCTTTTATTCATTTAAGACATCTCGCGTTTAGCTTTTATTACTTCAAGACATCTCACTTTTACCTTTTATTCATTTAAGACATCTCCCGTTTAGCTTTTATTACTTTAAGATATCTTGCTTTTACCATTTATTCCCTCAAAACATCTCGCTTTTAGATTTTATTCCTTCAAAACATCTTACTTTTACCTTTTATTTCCTCAAAACATCTCGCTTTGAGATTTTATTCCTTCAAGACATCTCACTTTTACCTTTTATTCATTTAAGACATCTCGCGTTTAGCTTTTATTACTTTAAGACATCTTGCTTTTACCATTTATTCCCTCAAAACATCTCGCTTTTAGATTTTGTTCCTTCAAGACATCTCACTTTTACCTTTTATTCATTTAAGACATCTCGCGTTTAGCTTTTTTTACTTCAAGACATCTCACTTTTACCATTAATTTCCTCAAAACTTCTCGCTGAACCTTTTACTCCTTCAAGCCAATTCACTTTTACATTTTATTCTTTTAAAACATCTCGCGTCTAGCTTTTATTCCTTCAAGACATCTCGCTTTTACCATTTATTCCGTTAAAACATCTCGCTTTTAGATTTTATTCCTTCAAGACATCTTACTTTTACCTTTTATTCCCTCAAAACATCTCGCTTGTAGATTTTATTCCTTCAAAACATCTCACTTTAACCTTTTATTCCCTCAAAACATCTCGCTTTTAGATTTTGTTCCTTCAAGACATCTCACTTTTACATTTTATTCATTTAAGACATCTCGCATTAGCTTTTATTCATTCAAAAGATCTCGCTTTTACCATTAATTCCCTCAAAACATCTCGCTCTACCTTTCATTCCTTCAAGCCATCTCACTTTTACCTTTTATTCATTTAAGACATCTCGCGTCTAGCTTTTTTTCTTCAAGACATCTCGCTTTTACCATTTATTCCCTCAAAACATCTCGCTTTTAGATTTTATTCCTTCAAGACATCTCACTTTTACCTTTTATTTCCTCAAAACATCTCGCTTTGAGATTTTATTCCTTGAAGACATCTCACTTTTACCTTTTATTCATTTAAGACATCTCCCGTTTAGCTTTTATTACTTTAAGATATCTTGCTTTTACCATTTATTCCCTCAAAACATCTCGCTTTTAGATTTTATTCCTTCAAGACATCTTACTTTTACCTTTTATTCATTTAAGACATCTCGCGTTTAGCTTTTATTACTTCAAGACATCTCACTTTTACCTTTTATTCATTTAAGACATCTCGCGTTTAGCTTTTATTACTTTAAGACATCTTGCTTTTACCATTTATTCCCTCAAAACATCTCGCTTTTAGATTTTGTTCCTTCAAGACATCTCACTTTTACCTTTTATTCATTTAAGACATCTCGCGTTTAGCCTTTTTTACTTCAAGACATCTCACTTTTACCATTAATTTCCTCAAAACTTCTCGCTGAACCTTTTACTCCTTCAAGCCATTTCACTTTTACATTTTATTCTTTTAAAACATCTCGCGTCTAGCTTTTATTCCTTCAAGACATCTCGCTTTTACCATTTATTCCGTTAAAACATCTCGCTTTTAGATTTTATTCCTTCAAGACATCTCACTTTAACCTTTTATTCCCTCAAAACATCTCGCTTTTAGATTTTGTTCCTTCAAGACATCTCACTTTTACATTTTATTCATTTAAGACATCTCGCATTAGCTTTTATTCATTCAAAAGATCTCGCTTTTACCATTAATTCCCTCAAAACATCTCGCTCTACCTTTCATTCCTTCAAGCCATCTCACTTTTACCTTTTATTCATTTAAGACATCTCGCGTCTAGCTTTTTTTCTTCAAGACATCTCGCTTTTACCATTTATTCCCTCAAAACATCTCGCTTTTAGATTTTATTCCTTCAAGACATCTCACTTTTACCTTTTATTTCCTCAAAACATCTCGCTTTGAGATTTTATTCCTTGAAGACATCTCACTTTTACCTTTTATTCATTTAAGACATCTCGCGTTTAGCTTTTATTACTTTAAGACATCTTGCTTTTACCATTTATTCCCTCAAAACATCTCGCTTTTAGATTTTATTCCTTCAAGACATCTTACTTTTACCTTTTATTCATTTAAGACATCTCGCGTTTAGCTTTTATTACTTCAAGACATCTTACTTTTACCTTTTATTCCCTCAAAACATCTCGCTTGTAGATTTTATTCCTTCAAAACATCTCACTTTTACCTTTTATTCCCTCAAAACATCTCGCTTTTAGATTTTGTTTCTTCAAGACATCTCACTTTTACATTTTATTCATTTAAGACATCTCGCATTAGCTTTTATTCATTCAAAAGATCTCGCTTTTACCATTAATTCCCTCAAAACATCTCGCTCTACCTTTCATTCCTTCAAGCCATCTCACTTTTACCTTTTATTCATTTAAGACATCTCGCGTCTAGCTTTTTTTCTTCAAGACATCTCGCTTTTACCATTTATTCCCTCAAAACATCTCGCTTTTAGATTTTATTCCTTCAAGACATCTCACTTTTACCTTTTATTTCCTCAAAACATCTCGCTTTGAGATTTTATTCCTTGAAGACATCTCACTTTTACCTTTTATTCATTTAAGACATCTCGCGTTTAGCTTTTATTACTTTAAGACATCTTGCTTTTACCATTTATTCCCTCAAAACATCTCGCTTTTAGATTTTATTCCTTCAAGACATCTTACTTTTACCTTTTATTCATTTAAGACATCTCGCGTTTAGCTTTTATTACTTCAAGACATCTCACTTTTACCTTTTATTCATTTAAGACATCTCGCGTTTAGCTTTTATTACTTTAAGATATCTTGCTTTTACCATTTATTCCCTCAAAACATCTCGCTTTTAGATTTTATTCCTTCAAGACATCTCACTTTTACCTTTTATTTCCTCAAAACATCTCGCTTTGAGATTTTATTCCTTCAAGACATCTCACTTTTACCTTTTATTCATTTAAGACATCTCGCGTTTAGCTTTTATTACTTTAAGACATCTTGCTTTTACCATTTATTCCCTCAAAACATCTCGCTTTTAGATTTTATTCCTTCAAGACATCTTACTTTTACCTTTTATTCCCTCAAAACATCTCGCTTTTAGATTTTGTTCCTTCAAGACATCTCACTTTTACCTTTTATTCATTTAAGACATCTCGCGTTTAGCTTTTATTACTTCAAGACATCTCACTTTTACCTTTTATTCATTTAAGACATCTCGCGTTTAGCTTTTATTACTTTAAGACATCTTGCTTTTACCATTTATTCCCTCAAAACATCTCGCTTTTAGATTTTATTCCTTCAAGACATCTTACTTTTACCTTTTATTCCCTCAAAACATCTCGCTTTTAGATTTTGTTCCTTCAAGACATCTCACTTTTACCTTTTATTCATTTAAGACATCTCGCGTTTAGCTTTTATTACTTCAAGACATCTCACTTTTACCATTAATTCCCTCAAAACTTCTCGCCGAACCTTTTACTCCTTCAAGCCATCTCACTTTTACATTTTATTCTTTTAAAACATCTCGCGTCTAGCTTTTATTCCTTCAAGACATCTCGCTTTTACCATTTATTCCGTTAAAACATCTCGCTTTTAGATTTTATTCCTTCAAGACATCTTACTTTTACCTTTTATTCCCTCAAAACATCTCGCTTGTAGATTTTATTCCTTCAAAACATCTCATTTTTACCTTTTATTCCCTCAAAACATCTCGCTTTTAGATTTTGTTTCTTCAAGACATCTCACTTTTACATTTTATTCATTTAAGACATCTCGCATTAGCTTTTATTCATTCAAAAGATCTCGCTTTTACCATTAATTCCCTCAAAACTTCTCGCTGTACCTTTTACTCCTTCAAGCCATCTCACTTTTACCTTTTATTCATTTAAGACATCTCGCGTCTAGCTTTTTTTCTTCAAGACATCTCGCTTTTACCATTTATTCCCTCAAAACATCTCGCTTTTAGATTCTATTCCTTCAAGACATCTCACTTTTACCTTTTATTTCCTCAAAAAATCTCGCTTTTAGATTTTGTTCCTTCAAGACATCTCAATTTTACCTTGTATTCATTTAAGACATCTCGCGTTTAGCTTTTATTACTTCAAGACATCTCACTTTTACCTTTTATTCATTTAAGACATCTCGCGTTTAGCTTTTATTACTTTAAGACATCTTGCTTTTACCATTTATTCCCTCAAAACATCTCGCTTTTAGATTTTATTCCTTCAAGATATCTCACTTTTACCTTTTATTTCCTCAAAACATCTCGCTTTTAGATTTTGTTCCTTCAAGACATCTCAATTTTACCTTGTATTCATTTAAGACATCTCGCGTTTAGCTTTTATTACTTTAAGACATCTTGCTTTCACCATTTATTCCCTCAAAACATCTCGCTTTTAGATTTTATTCCTTCAAGACATCTCACTTTTAACTTTTATTCTTTCTAGATATCTTTCTTTTACCCTTTATTTCTTCAAACTATCGCGCTTTACCTTTTATCTACTCAAGACATCTGCCCTCTACTTTTTATTCGTTTAAGACATCTTGCTTTTACCCATTTGTCGCCCCTTTCTCTACGAACCCCTTTTCACCTCTTTTTCTTGGCCGACAGCTAAATGAGCAGGCTAGTCACCGGCCGAATGCCTTTCATCCTTTCATACCTGTTTGAGGAGAGGAGGAGGGAAGCCACCAGCTCCCTTTGTGCTCCGATTAGGGATGTTTTTTATATTTGTATTCTCCTAGCCATTTTGACTTTCTGCCCCCCCCCCATTTCTCTTACTTTTTCTTTCATTTTTATATCATGCATGATGGGGGGGGGGTCACGTGTGGCATGGGTAACTATACTGCACCTGACATCTGGGAAATGCGTGCCCTTTAAGCCCCAACGCCAGCAATAACTTGCCTATCGGCCCCAATGAGTACAGTGCAGGAGGATCGGCAACAACATAGGTTTCACATATTTTACTTCCTCTTTCTTCACCTCTTTCTTTACAAATCACCCCTTACAAACTTTCGGCAGGGATGCCCTCGTTGGTTTTATAATTAAATTAAGGGGAAAAATGCATGTAAATTTAAGCTCAAAGTCGAGTAATTCTTCAAAGGTAGTCTCAAAGTTTTTCAAACAGTAATCTAAATGTTTCTTCAAAAGTAATTTCAAAGTTTCTTCAAACAGTAATCTAAATGTTTCTTCAAAGTCATTTCAAAGTTTCTTTAAAGATAATCTCAAAATTTCTTAAAATGGTAATCTGAATGTTTATTCAAAGTTATTTTAAAAGTTTCATCAAAGGTAATTTCAAAGTTCTTCAAATGTAATCTGAAGTTTCATCAAAGGTAGCATAATTTTTATTTGAAGGTAATATCAATATTTATTCAAAGTTAATCCCAAAGTTTGTTCAAACAGTGACCTGAGCTTTTCTTTAAAGGAAATTTGAAAGTTTCTTCAAACAGTGATCTGAACTTTTCTTCAAAGGTATTTTCAAAGTTTCTTTAATGGGAATCTCAAAGTTTCTCCAAAGTTAATTTCAAAGTTTCTCCAAATGTAATCTAAAAAAATCAAAGGTAATCTTTCTTTTTTTATCAAAGGTAATTTCAAATTTTCTCCAAATGTAATCTAAAAAATCAAAGGTAATCTTTATTTTATGCTGCTTTTCTTCAAAAGCAGCATATTTTTTTTATTTAAAGGTAATATCAAAATTTCTTCAAGGGATATCTCAAAGTTTCTTCAAATGTCATAATTTGAATGTTTCTTCAAGGTAATTTCAAAGTTTCTTTAAAGGTAATCTCACAATTTCGTCAGAAGATAATCTGAATGTTTCTTCAAAGGTAACCTTAAATTATCTTCAAAGGTAATCTCAAATTTTCCTCAAAGGTGTTCTCAAAGTTTCTCCTTTTTATTCTTAAAGTTTCTTCAAAGAAAATCTCATAATTTGTTTAAATGAAATCTCAAAGTTTCTTCAAGGGAAATCTAAAATTTTCTTCAAAGGTAATGTCAAAGTTTCTTTCCCGAGAGAATGATCAGCCCTGAAAATTCAAGAAAATTTGTTTTCGTTCTGTTGTACTTTAAAGAGTACTGGAGTATGGACGATCGAAATAGAACGAAGTTTGTTACAGCATCAAATTGTCTCATTTTATACCATTTTTACGCAACAATACCATGTCTATTCCTATTCTTTCTTTTAATTGTTCTCACCCCATTTCATTAGGATCACGTCCTTGCTTATATTTACCGATCCGTATTTCAATATGGTTCCAAGCCCCCCCATCCCTCGCAGAACTGGGATCTCTCGCTTCTAACGAGGACCTAGGTCTGAAGCGAAGGCGAGTCACTTGCAGAGATTAGTGACAATGCAAGCCATTGCTAAGTACCTGGGACCTATAGAAGTGGAGTAAGATAAAGTGCTCCCATGTGAATGAGGGAGGGGAAGGCCGGGATGAGGGGAGGAGGGGGGGGGGGGCGCTCGCGCGAGAATCAATTTCCAGGAGTGAAACATTTTGTTGTTGTTTGTTTGCTTGTTTGTGATAAAGATAGAGTTCTCAATGTCAACCTACTCTTCTCTCTTACACACGGGTGTTTAGAGAGAAAAAAAAACCATCAAAACTTTAGTAAAGATTTGAATATTTTTCCAATACATTGAACGTGTGTATATCTTTCTTCGTGAGTGCATATAATAATGTAAACAAAAAAATAAAGACGACCATGAGGCACATCGCCTGTGCTCATTCCGGTCGCCTGCTCACTTGCGTGCGCATCTTAGATCTCCCCCACCCAATGCAGCATCGTTTTGGTCGTAGATGTAGTTCTAATATTGGGATATTTTTATTATTGTGCCTGTAAATTTTGTGCTAAATCTACGAAATTATGTAGTCTACAGAACGTTTTCCGTAAGAGACAATTGGGAGTAGATGAATGGATAAAGCAAAAGGTGATATGACTGAGGCACACTTTGTTCTAACCATGTCCAGATTTCCTCTTTCTTTGAAAGTCGCTAATTTAGGCCAGTAACTCTCTTTTATCGATCCAATGAGTCATTGTTAGGCTATAAAAGCCCAGTGCGGGTCTCAATTTTGTTCTCTGGATTTCTCTATTGCACGACTCTTCTTGTTTGCAATAACTTCACGAGGTAGGATGCCATGCGATTGCAATGTTCGTAATCTGTAAATATCATTTCACATTTTATGTTTACAATATTTTAATACGATTCTCTCTCTAATCTATTCGGCTGGACATTTATGCACTGGCTAATGGGCAAACTCGTGACTGGCGGGTTGTGGAAAACAGCCTCTGGGAAACGAAACGTGATTGGAGAATCCCGTAGATATTTCCATGTATCTGATTGCATGTACAATGTACATATCAGGTGGGGCTAGTCAAAACAATGGAAACGGGTCAATATTTCGAACCGTATATTTTCGCCGTTTGGACATAAATAAGAATCCAAATGGTACACAACTTTCATGTATATGCACAGCAGACATCATATTATTGATGTAACAGGACGGTTTTTTTTTTACATATTTGTACAGTATTTGTTAAAATGTGTGACAATTCTGACTTCCAGAGAGGCAAATTATTGAAGCGTAAATAATTGGAGTTTCTGTGACAAAACACTACCGAATCGTTTAACGTTTCGAGATGAACATTTTCTAAAGTCATGCTGGCATTCCAAACACAAGGAAAACCCCAGTTGTGGGAAGCCCAAGTCAGGACAAATGGTGAAACTCAGTGACATAGACCGCAGATCATTAAAACGCATTGTGTCGATAAATCATAGAACCCCCCCAAAATAAAGTGACTCTAGAGATGAAACAACATGTTGCCAAACCAAGCTTGATGCAACTGGATACGATGGAAGGGTTGCCATTGCCCAAACCTTTTCTTTAGCTCACCAATATTAAAAAAACAAACAACTAAAATGGCGCAAAAACCACAATAAGTGGATAATTGACAAGTAGAAGAATGTCAACTTCTCTTAGGAATCTTTCTTTCCACTTTTTGATAGGATGAATATATGTATGGGGGATAAAGAAACCTTCGATTCTAATTGCCTCACCCAAACTATGAAGCATGGTGGCAGTTCTGTGATGGTTTGGGCGGCTATATCGTAGAATTCTCTTGGTCGTGTGATAGTGAATAGTAGGCTTACTTCTAAGGAATATTTCAAAATTTAGGATGACCAAGTTCGCCCATTGGTACAAATACGGTTTCACAATGGTAGCGCTATAATTCAGGATGATAATGGATCGATTCAAATAACTACAATTGTTAAAAGCTAGCACGGAGAGCATAAGAAGGCTGTCGAACACTTGGACTTGCCCCAAATATCACCTGATTTTAACATACTCGAGTATTCCTGTTGTGTTTTGAAGCAGTAAATAAGCAACCGCTTTTCCGCGTCATCTCTGAAAGAGCTGAAACAGGTTCTGCTTCACGAATGGGTTAAAATTTTCATAACCACTGTTCTAAACAGTTATTGGTGCCAACGGAAGGCCAACTCGATATAAAATAATCAAATTGTTATTTATCATGGTGTGTGCCTTATTTTGTCCGATCCTTGTATATATTACATAAATACAGATCGGCAAACCCCCTAAGATCAACTCAAGGATCTGTCCAATAAAGCAAAGAAAGGAAGGAGAGAAGATCAGAGTGGTGATTTAAATTAAATTTCAGTTTACACAGTTACTTCTTTAAACATTTTGATTGAAATAATTTCATAGAATTGAGAGGGTAGAGTAATCCACATCTGATTAATTTTGTATGAAAAAAAGTTCTGCTTTCGTCAGTGTGAAATCTTTTGTTGATACGTGTGGAGTCGATATATCCAGCGGCCGCTCGCTTAGCTAACTCAAGATATAATTTATATTATTGAAACTATTTAGTATGTTTAAAGACTTCGATGAGTTGTCATCGCGAACAGTGAGTTTGTAAAGTAAATTAAAATTGGTCAGTCTAAATTCATATTGATTTATTTATAATTTCGAGGATTAACTTCGTCGTTATACGGTAAACGCGTGCTATGGTAATCTTTTCGAAGATTCGGAGACCGAAAATGAACCGCGGATTACGAATGAAGTCTCGCAAGCGCTTTGTATAAGGGAAAAACAATATCTTTTGACTTAAATGCAAAACTCATTGTTATGGAACCTAAGAGTTTGTGATATTTTGGGGCTTTTACATTAACACGATGTTTCGAGACATTTAGGTTCTTCGAAATTAATACACTTATATCTTTTCCAAACTTAACTGGGTTTGTATTATGACCACCCATATAATATACTTTCCAGGGATGTTTCTGTCTAAATTGAATTACTTTACATTTATCTTCATTGAAATTCATTCCTATATCTCCTAATTTTGTATCAACCACAAATTATAAAATTTGTATAATAAATTACAATCAAAATCTTTAATGTAGATTATAAACAACCATAGATTATTTCTTTTTCAGGGTTCTTCATGGTTCCTTTTCACTATATGTTCCAAGACTAAAATATATGTCGGCTCTGGTTTTTGACAGCATTACTCTCCTTTTAAATTTTCTAGCGTCGGTTATGTTCCAACAGGCATTCGTTAATTTCTCTATTTACCCAAGGCACATATCTAGGTCTATTAAAATCTATGATTATAATTCAAAAACCTATTATTTATAGTAAAAAATAATTGCTGAAATACTACATACATTTCGTGTGCGTTGCCAGCGTTTAAAATCTGATCGCAATTTACGAGCTTTAGGAGATCGAAGAGAGCAAAATTGAACATAGGCGACCGAGTGAGTGCGTTTCGATAAAAAGGAAACTTGTCTAGTCCAAGGAGAGCATCTTCAGTTATTGGAAGAAAAAAGAAATCGAGGACGACAAAAAAAGCTGATAAATGAATCAGAATAGTAAAAATAGGTCAAAAATAGCTCGGGCGCCAATAGCATAGCTTGTGTGTTTCTCCGCCAAGTGCTCTCTTTTTGTTGTTAATAGCTTGAGGTATGTAAAGACAACAGATAAAGGGTTGTTTTTAGTTTAAAAGTGAGGAATCGCACCCCTTTTTAGTCGCGTGCTAGCCTATTCGCAGGCGACTTTATATCTCACTATGTCGGTCGGTCGGTACCCGTTTAGCTTATTTTTTTTTAGTAATAACATTGTAACTATTCGGCCGATTCTAAAGAAATTTAAACTCTTATATTGTTTAACATTCTGTTTCGAAAGATATAATTGCCAAAGTCCTCTTAAGGTTAGCCGGGAATTATTTGGATAATAACTATTCGGCCGATTCTAACGAAATTTAAAACACTTATGTAGTTTTGCATTTCTTTTCGATTGATATAATAACCAAAGTCTTCCCAAGGTTTATCCGGGAATTATTGAAAGTTTTGAAGGTTGTAAGGTCATAAATCAGAATAAGTGAGAGCACTCAACTTTTGGTCAGCAAACCTTGTTCCTTCAAACCCTACTCTAAAACCACTATATTTGGGGGCTGTACCACTCGCCTTACACTGGGGCAGGAAGACAAACATCAAAGATTTTGAGATCTGATTCCTTTGGCGTTCATTTGGTCGCGTTATTTAGAATTGGTGACAAGACTTCAAAACTCCCTGAACGAATCGAAAGTATAATGAATAGAACGACCTATAAGAACAAAAGGGTTAGAAAATAATCGATACTACAATAAGAACACTCCTCAACCTTAAATTCTAGGTCCGGCAAAGATAATTTTGAAATATCCAAGAACAAAGGACACGAAACTAAGTAGTACAAACCTGAACCTTTTCAGTGGTCCCATATAGAGAAACTAAACCGAAACCCCAACTTTATTAGACTTCTGAACCACATAGTCAGGTAAAATGGACACATAAATAAATAAAAAAATAACCATTGGGATGGGAAATATCCTTGACAGGAAGGAACAACAGATTTAACCAAATTTTAGGTTGGGGTAAAAAATCCGCGATGATGATCACAGGAATTAACCAAGATTCAACAACGATTCATCATTTAGTCATTCAATGGTACTTCATTTTGGGAAGATCTTACATAAGGTTGACATAATCCAATTCATGGCCTCCAAAAAGCTTCAGGAGGTTCCAAAAGGTCTTGTTGGGGCTCCTAGAGAATTGAGGGTCGATGGAGGCTCTTAAGGAAAACAAACAAAGGACCAGAAAAGAGTGTGTGATTAAAGGTGGCTCTTCTAATCGCCATTCGAATTAAAGCACTTTCCAACCAAGATACCAACTTTAATCTAGAACACTAATATAACACATTGTTATGGTGGGACTGGCCGGAAGCATTTCATGATCAATAGGAACAGGTATAAATGAAAATATAGGTTCAAAAAGCAAGCGTGCAACCATTTATTAAACGTTAAGGAGAGGCTAAAAACAGAACTGAGAGTTTGAACTACAAGCTGCATACACAACTAGATGGACTTGATCTAATGGACCTGCGGCGAAAATGGCCGATTTAGCACCTCTAGCCACCAGGTGGCACCACCTGTTGGTCAACTTATATAATATTTGAACTCAGTGACCTCAATTACCTTTGGTAGCATTGGTTTTAGCCGGCTACATTGGGCCAGTGACTCGTTGCAGACAGAAGATGAACACAACACGAGATTTGCATGACCCATATACCTGCTTTGCTGCAGGTAAAAACAACCCTCAAAATTTTGAGGGTTATTTAGAAGAGCGAAGAGACATAAGGGGATATTATGTTTAAAAGAACTAATTAATGAGGGATTCAGTGTTTAAAAGGTTACACGTATCTCTCGTATCCCCGCAGACTTCAAAATGGGGATAACGTAGGGTAGCCAAGGATAACCACTCCACTATGGTGGACGAACCCGTCCCGAGTACGTCGGACAAGCGGTAGCGAGCCAGCTCCTCCTAGTACCCGGGCGAGTAATGCGCGCGAAGATTACCCAGACTGGGACATTCAACAAGAATGTGCCGAACAGTATGGGGGGCAATGCGGTCATCGCATTAAGGTGCAGGGGAGCGCACCATTGAATGGAAGTGGGTCCCACGAGAGTGTCTCCAATTCAAAGACGACAGAAAGCAACCCAGCAGAAGATAATTTCGACATCCGCCCAGCTGGCGGCAACCGTGGCGTCACGAATACCGCGCAAAAACGGTGTAAAGATCCAATGCCCCGAGAGCACTTCAGCGCGCTTTGAGAATCGATAAAGATCACACAATCCAGTTTCCGAACCGGGCATGAGACGCGTTACTCTCGTATGGAGCAGTGTATTGCAACAAGCTCGGCCATGAAGACATACGCAACGCCTTGTAGAGCCTTGCTGACTTCGAACAGAGTTGATACGGCATGGAGGCCGACCCTTTCATGGGACTTGGAGCTATCCGTGTATAATGACATTCCAGTACATATATTTGATAATTTAAAGTAGAAGTAATGACGAATAGCCTCATGCTGTTGTCTTCAATATAAACGTATACACCCGACCTCAGCAATACCATGGCTGAGATAACCCCAAAGTCTACATTTTTGCTTGAAACCACCGGGAAAATCAATTTTCAGAGCTTATATATTTATTAAATTAGCATAGAATGGGCCTACAATATTAGCATCATTAACCACAAACAACGATGCCAAGATATGCGTCGATACCGAAATTCAGGAACAATTATTAGGTGAAAATGGTCCGCCTGATGATAATAACCGCTTATGGCGTAGTCACGGCGATCATTTGATATTTAAGAAGCCTTTAAGTATTTCCAGGGGATAAAAAGCAATGGCTGAGAAGAATTAAATTAGAAGACGAGGGCAAAACGGTCGTTGAGAGAGGAGAAAGCGGTGAGCGGTGACTCCGCCTTGAAGAACAAAGATACAAAGGAGAAACAGAAAATACTCATTTCGGTGTCCAGGAAGAAGCATGCAAGTGGTAAGGAGATCCAGAAGGAGGGATTTAGCCATCTCAATAGGGCAATAGAGGAGGTAATTTCACTCAACATAGATAATACCGCTGTTCCCCTTCTTATTTCTTAATTATAATTACCTCACTCAAGAATCAACCAATCAAAATCCTATCCTTCTTTAAGCCACTTCCATTATACATAATTTCTTCACTTTGTGATTTCTCCTGAACTTCATCGGTAAGCAATATTATACTTTAATTATTTACTTTTGTTGTTTTTTTTTTGTTTTGTTTTTTCAATAGTGGTTACATTAGATTGATACTTTGATACTCTTGGCTTTTAAATCCCTGAGTTATTTTTGAATTTTTTATTTTTTATTTATATACATGGTCTTAACTTTATTTTTAATATTGCAAGTTTAAATTTGTTGTAGTCCTTTTTAGTTTCTTAACTTTTTGTATTTTATATGGTCATTTTTTACCATATGGATCTTTTACTTTACCATATTACATTCTTAATAAGATCTTAATTGTCTTTTTATAATGTTAGTTTTGTTCATAATTTGGAAGTTTTATATTTTTACTCGTCTTAATTTTTGTAGTTTAATGAAATTCCTTTACTTTAGCCTTTAAAAAATCTTTTTTAACGCCTCTCCACTATAAAAACATTAAAACTTCTAGTTTTAATAGAATTTTTGACTTCTTAATAAGTTTTCTGACAATAACAATTTAATCATATCTAACTGTACTAAATTGTTTTATGATTTTAGAACCTGAAGATGGGTGATACGCCCGAAACATTGTTCCTTAATACTAAATAAATCACATGTACCTGAGCCTTCTGTGTCCTTATTTTCGCCGTGATATATATATATATATATATATATATATATATATATATATATATATATATATATATATATATACCGAGTGTCCCTCCAAAATGTATACACACTTTAAATAATTGTAAATTTTGAAAATGAAATATATTTTAATAAACACCTACTTTACAATTATGTAAAGTGTGCATACATTTTTGGGGGAGACCATATATATATATATATATATATATATATATATATATGAGATGACAGCCTCTAGGCGGTGTTGGAACCTACTGCAGGCCTTATCGACGGTCCCCCTGTTAACTTGGTGAGAATTTCGGTGATCTTGGACACAAGAACCACCTTGGTGGCGCACCGGGACTTGTTGGTCTCTCTTTCAACCACACTCTACACATAACAGTCCAGCTCTTTGCAGACTGGGGAGTTGGAGGCTAGATGTTGGGAGTGATGTGGTCAAAAATATTGTCCGATAGCTAAGACTTAGTCCTCCTGTTTGTGTGACACATGTATGGCCTTCCAGCGGCCACGTCCTTCATCCTGGGAAACAACTCCTCCAGGCACTTGATGTAAACATCCCTATTGACCACCGCAAACACCCTGAAGGGGACCGGGCGGGACTTGGTCCTCGTGATTCTCGGTACATCTTTACGGGGGAGAACAAACCAACGATTGTTTTGAAAGTTGACCACCTGGTCCTGGAAGAAATTCTTCTCTTCTCAGAAGAAGCAAAGCATGCCAGGCCTGAGGAAATGCTTCAGTTTGTCCTCAAACCGACTTACCCTTGTAATCAAAGCCTTACTCATTCAATTCGTTTCGAATCTTCTGAACCATCCTCAGAGTGACATCCAATAACTCGGAGATCTTCCTTCGCAATAAAGGTCCAAGCATGATTTCCAAGCAGCATGGCCTGCCTTTTATTCAGCCATGGTATTCATGGTATTGCTTTCTTCACAGACGCAGAGTCATATATATATATATATATATATATATATATATATATGATAGATCAAAGTAGGTATACAATATTGTATTTATTTTCTATCTTTATATATATAATTATTTATTGTTTTACAGGGTTGAGTATATGGCGTAACAAAGAAAGTGAATTTTAAAGCAGCATTGGTAGACTGAAAATGCGAAAAGGTGCGCAGAACATAGCAGAATGTATTTGGTGCTACTCCACTAACACATCTGACAATTAATCTGATCAGAAATGAATTTGATGCAACGAGTTTAGTGGTAAATGCATCAAATTGGGAGGTCCTCGGACCTCTGTGAATGAGGAGAATGCGATACGAGTTGCTCTGACATTCGTGTAATTTCCGAGAAAGGCAACGCGACGTGTCTCAGGAGATATAAATTCAGAGAACGTCCTTAGAATGCTTATTGCATAAAATGAAACCGAAACCGTCCAAGACTTTTACATGGCCTTCTTGAAGACAATTCCGACCATCGGTCGCAATTCTGTGAGATTATAGCGTACCCAGATCCCTTACCAACCAGACTTCTTTGATAACATCATGCGGCCAGATGAGACTGTTTTTAAGTTGTCAAGCCACGTTAACCAGCATAGGTTTGTGTGCTGGGTAGATTAAAATCTTCATGTAGCTATCATAGTCCAATAGAACCAGCCAGCGACACTGTGTGGGGGTGGATTGCTCGTCGATGGTGTCACTGGACGTTTCATTTTCGATATAACTGTGAATGGTGATTAAATTAACTAAATATGTTACGCAACGTAGTGGTGCCGCAACTTTTTTTTCAATAAAATGAGGCACATCCTGATTTTGCGTTGACAGTACGGAAATACCTACATAGATGACACCTTCCCACAACATTAAATCGGGCGGTGTGGTCAAATTGAGTGGCCAGCACTTTCACGCCATCTCTTTTACCTCTGAATTCCTTTGAGGGGAGCGAGGTAAAATAAAGGGTTTTGAAAGGAATCTCCCCCTCAGAGCGAAAGAAATGTAAGAGTTTATCACACAAGCATTTATGAACATTGATGTCAATCGGTAAGTGTGTGCTACGGTGTGTCAGTGTGCTGAGCAGGTTAAAGGAATACAACGTTGGTATACATTTCGAGCACTTAAGGGACTAAACAATTAATAAAAATGTGACTATAATTATTTGATTACCTACTTTGGGGTTATCCTTTATAAATAATATATATATATATATATATATATATATATATATATATATATATATACACATTCATATAATATTGAAATGTTCTGTCTTGCTAGACTGCTAGACAGCCCCCCATATTTTTGCTATAATACACCAAAACAAGTGGTGAAGAGTGAAGAGCGATGAAAGGCTCTACATAAATCAGTTATTATCATCGCAATAAAATGTGCGTTTATTATTGGATGTAATTAATTATAATCCTAATCGCCGAAAGCCATCGAATAATAGGTCTCAGTTCGAATGCCTGGTGATGCCTCGGTGCATTTGAACCCCGCGTCCAAATCTGGACATCAGCCAATCACGTTTGTTTACTTGTGCGGCGTCAGGAGGGGAAGACAGACGAGTTAAAAAGACGAAACGAGCAAATACCTCGCCCTCCGCCCCCATGCATTCCTTTTCCCTGATCGAATAGTCGAAAGGAGGACCCCGAATTTCTACATTTGAATTTTCGAAAGGTGGCATTATGGCTCTTTAAGTAGGTTCGTTGCAAAAGCTGATCAGGTCATTTTCGACCAAATTTAATTTCTCTTCAAAACAAAGTCCAGAAGCGGAGGAGGAATTTAGGATGATCCATTGTGTCCTCCAAATAGGACAGTCAGGAATTTAGGCAATCTGAAATATTTATTGGGTATAATTACCTATATTTTGTTTTTGATCAACCTAATACACATTTTCTATCGATATCAAAAGAAACCCACATTTTGTGGGTAATTGTGATATATTGTTTATTATTTCCAAAGCGCCGACATCACAATTAAGTTTTATGCAACGGTGTGGTATATTAAGGTAGCTAACATACAGGGTCATGGTCTAGTGGCAGAGCTGGGCGTTGCGGAAACGAGTTGCTACTTTGCCACACTATGAATTTCGAAGTCGCAAAGGTTATGAAAAGGTCGGACTAAGCAAAGTTGACACACCGCTAATTTTCCGCGACTTTGAACAGAAACAAAGACGACTTTTTTGAAAGAAATTGCCGCGGCTGTTTTAAGCCCGATTTGGCTAAAAATGTCATATTTGAGTTGGTAACAGCTAACTTTATTTTTATCTGATTTTTAACTTTCCTTTTACGATAAATTAAATTCTTCCCATTATATGAGACTGACGTTACATGAAACTAACTTAACGTACCAATACAAAGTTTGTTACTCTGAATTTTATTATAAATTAGTAAAATTACATACACTTTTCAGGCGTGAACCAAGTTTTAAACCTGTCTTGTCAGTTAAAAACATTCGAGAACGTGTTATGCTTTGTGGCGTTCATCGTGCGAATTAATCTCATTTTCTCGTATTTTAATATGTGTTTATTCTTTTCTTGTGGCTAAGACAAAAAAATTACTGTGAAGTGTAAGAAGTAATTAAAATCTAACAGCATTTTACCTTTAACATGCCTAAAATTAAACGATATAAGTAAAAATTGGACCATCGTACGTAGACTAGGCTTTGGTTCTAAATTTAAAGATCATATTGACATAGCCTATTAAACTCACATGGTTTTATTTTTCTTTAAATCCATTAGGCCACCTTATGAGCTTAGAAATCTCGATTGTTTAGTAACTTAAACCCGTAAAGATTAAGAGCGATGTCCTTCGCCGATCTGAATCTCTTATTTCATCATTTCAGTCTTTTCCGACGCCACCCTCTGAGTGGTTGTAGCAAGGGTGTTTTTCATTAACTTTCTTCTTCTGGCTTTTATTATAGCTTAATTTATTAATAGTTACTAAAGATTCTTGTAAATTTTTTGTTCTTTTACAGATTGGAAAAACTGAGACATAGACAGTAGACTTCTAGATATTAGTTTAGGCTGTGTTTTAACTTTTAAAAAGAAATAATAATAAATGTGTTTTTGTGCCTTATAAAAGCACGTTTCTGTTATCGCGCTAAAGTTGACTTTGTAATTTAGCGGAGTCGCACCGAGGAAAAAAGGTCGCAGTCACAAAGTCGCAAGTCGCATTGGAGAGGGGGGGGGAGGCAAAAATAGAGTCATAAAGTCGCAGTCGCACCAGATCCGGTGGCAAATTCAAAGTCGCACCTGAAAAAATTAAAGTCGCGCCAAGCTATGACCAGTGGTTCTCAAAGTGGAAGGAACGCGGCCCACATGAGAGAATTGCCAAATCGCTAACATTTCCGTAATACGGTACGATAACCGTAACTTCTTGGGGCCCTGACTGATCTAGAACACATCATACCCCCCAAATTCATAGCTATCATGTTTGGTATTTAGGCCATCTCATACCCTGCCAAAGATAACGAACCTAACCCAACCTATCCGGGCTCAAAAAGAGACATTTTCGGTAAATACAGACAAGACTTTAAATCCATTCTATGTATTTCCAATTTAAAAATTTTATATTATGATAGGAGATGTCCGAGGTATTATTTGTCCGGTCACCATAGTCAAATATGAAACTAATCTATTATTTTTATTTACACACGTACAACTGGTAGAGTAGTGGTCGGTATGTTTTGGCAATAAATATTAGCCTATCTTTTATGGTAGCAGTCGTAAAACTGAATTTTAGGAATAAAAATAAATCTTTCCAAATTTTTCTACGAGTGAGGAAAGAAAATGTTGCCTTATCAATTAGCACTGCAAATGTTGCTGACATTTGCAACTTTTTACCTGTAGGGGCAGTTTTTTTCTGTTCGTGCCCTTAGAAATCAAAATACCGCCCTCGAGTATGGCAAATATCAAAAGCCACTAGTTTAAAAAAAGGCGATCTTAACCATCGCTTAAATTTCTTAACCTGAGCATCGTTTTGTATCATACTATCATGCTACTAGATGATTTGTGATGTGCCAATTCTTAATTTTAAAAATAGTTTACATTTATACATAATTTTAAATATGCATCTTAAGACCAAAGACAATAGAATTCTATCATTAATGTGTTATTTTTTTAAAAAAAATTATTTTGTTAAAAGTGCCCTACTTTAAGGATGGAGGTGTACACATCAAAGCTCAGCAAAGAATGGCGCTTGCTACAAGGTTCGGCCATTAGAAAAGTTAGTGCCAAAATTGGTTTATTATATTAAGACATACAAATAAATGGATAAAGTCAAGATTATCCCTTGAGGGAGGTCTTTCTCGGGAAACTATTAATCTCTGTCCTACAGGATTTTCCCTATTCAGGCTTAATCGTCTAAACTTATCTTCTTCACCATAATCAAATGCCACGCCATGCCGAGAGCCTTGCGAAAAACGGTCGCAATCCAAAAGTTTTATGGGACAATTTTTATTTCGTTTCTTTTTAATTTAAAGACCTTTCTGCCAACTTTATTACATTTTAATGCAAGCTAAGAGAATGGGGGGAGGGGTACAAAGGACCAGTATAGTAGGGACTCACCGACAGTTCAGCGCGATGATAATTCCTCGCATGGATTTTAGGAATACTTAATGAAATCTAAATTTTTTTTCAAAGTTGCTGAAAGTTAGGCAAAGTAATTTGCCTTTATGAAATAATTAGATTTTTTAAGAATAGTTTTAGAATATCTTATTCTACAAAAGTTTACTTGAAAGGCTCGCATGGTTAGTTCCAAAAGATGGCCTTTGCCAAGTAAACATTTGCATTATCAGAAAAGTAGAAAGGAGTTATTGCTTAATGGATATTTCTATCGTTTAGATAAAGCTTGCCAAAGGAACCTAACTTAACCTCTGCGTAACATTCAATCAGACTATTCTAAAAAAAAATAACATTTTAAAACTATAAGAAAATGTTTTATAAAAGCAAATTAATTGGCTTAACTGTAGTAAACCTAGAATTTATATATAAAAAAAATCTTAAAGTGTGCTGGTATCCTTGTTAGGAATTATCAGTTCACGGACAGCGAACTGTTTATCCATCTTTACTACTGAATGAAGAAGCTGAAGAGTTCAAATTGTTTCTTATCTTCAAGAACTTAACGAATGAATATTGCTTTACCCTCTTATCATTGGGGTGCTAAAGTGCAGTGAGGCTGAGCTGCGTGTACAAAGTATTTGTCTCTAAAAATGACACATAAATAGCGGGATTGTTAAAACAGAAGGAAATAAAAATCACTTATTTTTAAAAACCTGAACAAAAAACACAATAGGGAAAGCGTTAGTGTGACGAAAGGCGAGGTTCCTCTCCGTCCAAATTTCTTCCAAGCAAACAGCGCCACAAAAGATGCTGTGTTTACCTGTTAGTGCCAGAAAATTTGGAATCCTCTTTCTCTGCTGTCCCCATGGGCAAACAGGTGTCATTCCTTCGCCACAAGTGTGAAGAGCCGACGAGAGGCACTCCTTTCGAGGCCTTTGTTCCAAGAAGGCAGAATGCTGACACCGACCATTTCGAATCTCGGCCCTTCCATCAACTGCCGTCGTCGTTTTCAAAAAAGAAGAAGCTGGTTGGTGGAGGAAGGGAGAGGTGGGAAAGATGTGGGAGACATCTTCATTAAAAGATCTGTTTTCAGTGTCTGTTCGATCAGTCTTCAGAAGACCTTCAAAAGAGGTTGTTTTGCTTTGGGAAAGTGGGAAAGAACGACATTCGGGGTTGGAGGGGGACATGGAGGAGATTCTGGAAGCTAAGACTTCAGACAAAAGAGCTCTGGCTTCCGATTTGTGAGGCGGAGAACGGAAGGCTTGGCCACGCTCATGAGTATATAGACCGTTCGGACAACTGGAGAAGTTTGCTGTTTGAAGTAACGGTGTGTAGCAAGGGGTATTCGCCTTGTATAAACGAGAAGATAGGCAATTAGGGTGCACTGGAGAATGTAAACATTCCGAAGTATGTGGATTCTTAAGGTGAGTGAAATTCACACATTCAGATTTAGGATAACATGAATTTTTTTTTAAGACTCTATTTCGCTTTAGGGCGGGAAAGAGATTTGCATTTCGACATTCTTCATCAATAAGGTGAATTGACTTATTTGTACTAGATATACTTTCTGTGGTATCACAGGTCCTAAGCGGGACATATGAGGACTTTAACGCCCTCCTCTCGAATCCAACTCGCAATTTGTTGAAGCTTTCGTTAGGAGGAAAACATTTGGTTTGTCTAGGCATCGTGATTGTCTGCCGGGATTGTTGACAAGGAAGGACAGAACCCCGTCCTTCAACCACTGGAGAGATCCTAACCAAACAACTAACATCATCATGTGAGACCGTATGAAGTGAAGGGCTCTTAGGAGGTATATGGATATCAGTGTAGACATCATAACCACATGAACCGGTTCTTAATGAGGGGATTTGTTTTCTTTCCCCTTTCTTTCGTGGGCTCCGCGTTGAGTCAAGAGCTACGTGAGATGTCGATCCTTGAATTACAGAAGAGTCCACAGGGGCTACGTAGAGTTCACCACTACCTGTAGTGCTGTGTTGGCCGATTGGTTTTACGAAGAGTGATCCGGGACCATGGGGTTTTGGAGTGTGATCAATTGTCGGCGATTTGGGTGCAAAACCAGATGAAAAAGAACCAGGGCTTCTAAATGTTGGTCGGCTACGTAGGTTCCCTTTCATGGAATGCGCCCGTAAATCTAAATTTGTTTTCTTCGAAGCCAACCCTAAATTCGAATCGGTGTTTTTGAAGGATGTCCGCGAATTTGAAATCATAAGTTTCTGTTGATTTGGAGAACTTTGTTCCACTAAGGTCTTACCTTTGTTAGAGGATAATTTGGGCATCGCATATGTATTTTTGGACACGATATTATCATCTTCGTCGAACACTTTGACGGAAGGCAAGACAAGTCGAACGGATGGCTGGTTAGTTTCTGTGGTCGGGGAGTGCACAATGGCGGTATGTTCGGTATAAAACCGTGTTTCTGGAGTAGTTTTGTCGTGGTGATTCGTAAACACGAATCCTTCAGCCGGTTTTAAAGGAACCACTTCCCCGAAAGAGGATATCAGACGCATGGGCTTCAAGTCTGAAAGTGGAGTCTTGTAGCCCCCTTCAAGAACATCCGGGTGAGCAAATCCAGACACGGGCTTAAAAGTGGGGCTCTTGCGACTGTCTGATGCCACAACCATCATTTTCACCTTAGACTGCTTCTTCTCTGCTCCTGGTAAAACCTGAGGATTAAGGGAAGACGACCTTCCCACTTTATGGGGGTTCGAGCCACATCCCCAGTTACTCGCAACCCCACACTTCCCAAATGATTTCCCTACTTCACCCATGCACGGCTGATGTTGTGTCTTCTCACAGACACATTTTATAACTGAATTCCTCTCACCAGTTGTCCCCAGAGCGGATAACTGGTTGGCTTTCTGGGAAGACGTTGCGCCCCTCAAATGAGTGCCATCAATATTAATGTGGGCGTTGGAAAGTGGCACTGGGGTAAAGGAGTCAGTATTCTGAGAAGATGTAGGCACTTGCGTATCCCGTTTCGACGGGCTAATGATGTCTGGAGGATCTGAGTGTCTAAAATTAACTATAAATGATCTCCCTTTGGTACACTTCGAAACGGCTTCGGACAATGGCACGTGGGGAGGGAAGCTGCCACTTAAAGTGCCATCGGGGGAGTGAGGGATGCATAATAAAGGGGGAGAGTTGGCACCGCTTCGTTGGAGTTTGACGTTGATCGTATATTCATCCTCGATGATATAGCGACCAACCATCTTGAATTCTTCCTTTCACTTGGCGCGCGTCCGGACGTTGATAAACGTACACAACTTTCTTTGTGAACGTTTGTCTTAATATTCAGTCGAAATCAGGAATTCACTGTTTGGATTTGACGTCGTCGACACGAGGTCATGTTACTTTTGACCTTTTCGTAGGTCACCGAAATCGACGCGTTTAATCCATCAATCAACACCTGTCTTAAAAATAATCTTAATTCTGGACTCAACCTGGCCAATATTCACACACACGCAATACGAATTCTATCTTTTATGAAAGAACTAAAATATTATGAGTTATGGGTCGCGTGCATGCGACTCTAAGTTACTATGTCAATCCGTCGGTCGATGGTAACCATTTTACTTTCAATGAGTTTTTTGAAAGTTTTGAAGGTCGTAAAGTCATAAGGTCATAAGTGGGAATAATTGAGAGCACGCGACTTAGGTCTGTTGACCTTGGATTTGGTATAGAACAACAGAATCACAAAATAAATTGAACACTAACAGGCTAAAGCAGGGGAGGTTCATACCGGCAGAAACACTTCGTGGTACACAATTATTCAATTGTTTAGAAAGTTATGAAAGAGCAGGAATAATACAAAGGTATTATCATTCAGAAGGGGAATTGAATCAAGGGCTTATTTGTAACGAAATGAATAATTATGTAAGTGAATGTAAAATTACTATATCAATGTGGAAAGAATAAGAGTGGTAGAGGAAAATAGACAAAGAACATAGGACAAAAAGATCGAGAATGATAAAGAATGACATGAATACAACGCGTTCTGGGGCCAAATTTTGTCAAGAAGACACGCCTGTAAGAGCACAACCACCTCTCGCTAGCCTCACTGAGACTCAGAATACCTCTCAGAAGCCCATAGAGAAAACGTCCCGTAACAAGCAGGGATAAAAGAAGGAAAAATAAAAGGAAGACATTTTGGACTGAGATGATCCCTTCGCCAAGTTTAAGATCCGCTGAGGCTCCTGAACCTGTTTATTTAAGCCTGAATACAGGATCCAACCCCTTTCAGTACCTTGGTACTTCCGTTGCCTTTTCTTTTTTCTTCGAAATGGACCTTCTTTCGGTAAGATGGTTCAAGGATCACAGGAGATGTTTTTACTTATCAAAAAAGGCAAATCGAAAAGCAACGATGGCACCTAGAATTATTTGGGGTAATTAGAATTGTCAAGTTAGGGAAAGTGAATATCCGTGTAACATAGCCCAAGCAAACCATAGACAGCTAGAGATCAAGAGGGTGCACATCTCCCCGAATCCTGCCCTCGTCCTGTAATGGAGGCAGGTGACCTTGCAGCGCATATGCACATATGTGGGCGTCCTGCAAAGAATCTTGGTCCTTGTGATTTCTTATTCCAGGTCATTATCTTTTTTTCCATTTTTGATTATTCCCGATTCTTATAGTTTTTTTTAATTGTCTTCTAATTCATGGTTCTTATATTTTGTTCTATTTGTATTCTTATTCCCAGTTCTTATATTTTGTTCCGTTTGTATTCTTAGCCCCGATTCTTATCTTTATTTATTTTCAATTGTCTTCTTATTCCCTGTTCTTATCTTTTTTCAATTGTCCTCTAATTCATTGTTCTTATATTTTGTTCCATTTGTATTCTTATTTCCGGTTTTTAGAGTTTTTAAATTGTTTTATAATTCATATTTCTTATATTTTTTCTCATTTGTCTTCTTATTCCTGGTTCATATCTTTTTTTCCATTTGTATTCTTGTTTCCGTTTTTAATAGTTTTTTCAATTGTTTTCTAATTCATATTTCTGATATTTTTCTCATTGTCTTCTTATTCCCAGTTCATACATTTTTTCCCTTTGTATTCTTATTCCAGGTTCTAAGCTTTTTCACATGTCTTCTTATTCCCGGTTTTTATATTTTTTTCCATTTGTCTTCTTATTCCAGGTTATTATCGTTTTTCCAATTTGTCTTCTTATTCCCTGTTCTTATTTTTTTCCATTTGTCTTCTTATTCCTGGTTCTTATCTTTTTTCAATTGTCTTCTAATTCATTGTTTTATATTTTCTTCTATTTATATTCTTAGTTCCGGTTCTTATAGCTTTTTTCAATTGTTTTCAAATTGATAGTTCTTATCTTTTTCGCATTTGTCTTCTTATTCCCGGTTCTTATTATTTTTCTCATTTGTCTTCTTATTCCCGGTTTTTAACTTTTTTCATTTGTTTTATTATTCCCGGTTATTACATTTTGTTCCATTTATCTTCTTATTCCTGGTTCTTATCTTATTTTTTTCATTTATCTTCTCATTCCCGGTTCTTAGATTTTGTTCCATTCATCTTCTTATTCCAAATTCTTACATTTTGTTCCATGTATGTTCTTATTGCCGGTTCTTATTTTTTTATTTGTCTTCTTATTCCCGGTTCTTAGATTTTGTTCCATTTATCTTCTTATTCCCGGTTCTTTTTTATCTCTTTTTCATTTGTCTTCTTATTCCCGGTTCTTATTTTTTTAAATTTGTCTTCTTAGTCCCTGTTCTTACATTTTGTTCGATTTATATTCTTATTCCAGGTTTTTACATTTTGTTCCATTTATCTTCTCATTCCTGGTTCTTATCTTTTATTTCATTTTTCTTCTTATTCCAAATTCGTATCTTCTGCTAATTTGTCTTCTTATTCCCGGTTATTACATTTTGTTCCATTTATCTTCTTATTCCCGGTTCTTACATTTTGTTGCATTTATCTTCATATTCCCCGTTATTATCTTTTTTTCATTTGTCTTCTGATTCCCGGTTCTTATCTCTTTTACATTGGTCTTCTTATTTCAAGTTCTTATCTTTTGTTCCATTTGTGTTCTCTTGTTTATGGCTTTGTGCATCCTCTTTAATGCTAGCGGCGGATTTACGTCCCGCTCAAGGTTGCGATTTCTCCTGCTCTAATATTGCTTTAGGACCTTGTTTTTGTTTTGTTTGTGTACGATGTAATAGGGACCATGGTTTGGTGCCAATTAAACCATCAACCAAACAAAGCTCCTTCTTACCGCTCAAGGGCACCTGCCCCTCCTGTCAAACGGAACAAGTTGAGAGATTTGCAATCATCCACGTCGCCAAGAACCCTCAAGTAGGCTCCGTTGCCAGAGTGCCTTCCGCAAATTTTCCTGCCGCTTAACTTCACCACTTTGTATATTTAAAAAACTTTCTAGTCACGATGCCCTTGTTGTTTTCTGCTATTCTTAATACACAATTTATGTATGCGTGCAAAAATGTGTGGGTGAGTTTGCATACATGTGAGGGCAATGTACTAATTATCTCGTCAATTAGACCTTAATCGAGGCTCTCAACTTTGTCGTCCCGTCGTGATCAGATTCGAAATTGACCAAATGGGGCATTTCGGAAGGGATAAGAAGGGTCAGGGCGAAACCTCACCTATTAGAAATAAATGGCAATATGAAGCTTAAAGCAAATGATAGCGTACAAAAAGTATCTATAAAAAGGATTGCAAGTACTGTTTCCGCACTAAATAAAGAGGATAAAGATTGCAAGTACCGAGTCCTCAAGATGGGAGTTGACACTTAGAAACCTGACTTAGCAACCGAAAATAGTCATCAATGGATCGGCTTCAAATTGGGTCTCAGTAGCAAGTGGAGTGCTACAGAACTCAGTGCTTGGTCCCATGTTGTTTATTTTATATATACTAATGACATATGTGCAAGAATTCTTAGCAGTATTTTGAAGTTCCCGGAGGAAACTAATTAGGAGCCTGTGTGGCCAATTAAATAATAGGTCAATAGTATGAGACCTGGCAGATGCGTTTATGTAGAGAAGTTCAAAATAATGGGGAGTACAAAATCAGAGAAAGGACTACATATTACACCACTATAAGTTGGTAACATGCGCAGTGCTGCGATTTTGGTATCGAATCTTAGCAACCGAGTCGATCAGAATGGTAGTATACAAGCGATTAAATAAATAAAACTGCAATCGTTCCGAGATAGACCAGTTGTTAAAAGCGGATGCCAAGGCGATAACAAAGTGAGGTTGAGAATTTGTCTGATGAAATATAAGAAAGGATTTTGGGGACGGTCGAAATACGAGAAAGTCAAGACTGTGTATCTAAGAGCACGAGATGTTATCTACCTCAAGTTGTGATGTGCAATGGAGTAGATGACAGTTTTTGAAGCCTCCATATCTGATGAGGTTGCAGTGAAGAGTGCTGCAGGAAACGAGACATTTTATTATTAAAGACGAGAATCTGGGAAAGGTTCATCAGGAATGTGGTGAAGTTAGAGGAAGAGAGAGTGTGTAGAATGTCTATTACCTGAGCTGAACGAGAAGATAGATGGAGCATGTTATTATTCGTATAGAAATGGTGAGAAACACCAGTGTTAATGTTTTGAGCAAGGATGAGGATTGTTTGCACCGTTCCATGAATGGAAATCCAAACAAACACGACTAAACAAAACAGGGAGAGAATTCGAAAGGGTGAATCCTGTGAAGTTGTGGCAGATTTTATAAACACCAATATCCAGACAGTAACAAACGTTTAGTTCAAATCCCGAAAATGAGATGACCAGGATTCTCCACTTCGCGATCGTCAATCGTCCCATCACGAAAGTACCAATTTCGTGATCTCAGTTCTGCGACTTTCATTCAAGTCGCGACCATACTCACGCAATTACACACTCATCCGCTCCTTCACCCAACCGGAAGAAATCCCTCGATCCACCGCTTTATCACGAGTCTACAACCACGGTATGCGTAGTCAACCACACTGAGCAAACCGCGGTCGGCAGTTTTGAAACCCTTCATCAGAAAGATCTGCAGACAGTCCATTAACAGCAACAATCTTCATCATCTGATTTCAACCGATATCATACACGCCCTAACTCACTCCATTTGCATGGAATATCCAACTTATCTGTATTTCTCGCCTTTCCACTGAGCGATTGTGTAATTTAAGAGCCACTGACAAGGTTATCTCCTTCCATTTTAGAAATGCTAATCGTCTTATCGGGTTTTCCAACGTCGCGTCCTAAAGGGAGGTGGCTATTAGCCGTTCTCGTCTAGGATCGATTTAAAGGCATTTCACTATCCAGGAGAGCCTATTTATGAAGAAAGAGACTCTAGCGCCGCTCTATTGAAAGATGAATACAGAAAAGGCATTTTCGTCCATTTGTGATTGTAAGGAAATCGATTTTATTTCAAGGAGAATTGGTAAATCTCTATTCAAGACGAAAAATTGAGAAATGAATTCGGAAGGGTGAATAGATGAATAGAAAAATGAATCCAAATCGTAAGTAAGCAGTCGACAAGGCGGCTACAATAGATGCCGGTAAAAGAAGGGCGAACTAGGCGGAGTAGTGGAATGGCAGTTTGTTTCCGCCATGGGAGGATCACATGTGATGTCTTACCATCGAACATAACGGGTATTGTAGGCGGAATATTGGAATGGCAGTTTGTTTTTCCGTCAAGAGAGGGTCACACGTGACTCCCTACCATCGAACATAACGAGCATTGCATCATTTTGATATGATGGCGTTAAAACTAAATGAATCAGTGAGTACCGAAGAAAATGCTGTGCTAAACATTTATTCAACAGT
Organism: Ceratothoa steindachneri; assembly: GCA_963969495.1. Lineage (NCBI taxonomy): Eukaryota > Metazoa > Arthropoda > Malacostraca > Isopoda > Cymothoidae > Ceratothoa > Ceratothoa steindachneri. Next base: position 32,785,712 of record OZ018339.1, on the reverse strand, counting down.
TCTCTTTCTAGAACTCTCAAAGGTAAATAGCCAAAAAGACCATGGGTTTGGTTTTAAAAAAAGGTGTATCGAAAGAAAATATAAAATAATAAAAGGACCAAAAGATAAATAAACGAATATTGCAAGCTTGGGTAGGGAAAACACTTAGATTAAACTTGATCAAAAACGAGAAGTTTCAAAACCTAAGTTCATTCAAAGTAATAGGCCATGGGTCAGCTAAACCCGTTCGATAGAACTATGTATGGCAGAAAAAATAAAGGGACAATCATATGCTCATGAAATAGGAAAGAACCCCACAAATACCACAAAATAGTGTGAAGAAATGCTCCATTATCAGAATTAATGGGGTATGAATCCTGAGAAAAGCCATTTTTCTCTTACTTTTGAAAACAAGTGAAAAATATGGACCCAGAAGTGCTCTGCAGAAGAGGAGGAAAATTTATATTGCTTCCCTGCACACCACTCAAACACGCAATAACACTACTATTTATAGACATGGCAGATTCAACACCTCCACTTAGTGACTGAAGGGAAATTTCCTCACGAACGCCAATAAAATAAAACTATTCAATTTTCACGAGAGGAAAACATGCCAAAAAAATATTCTATGTGACTTTGATCATTTTCTGGCACTAGTATCTGAAAGCAGTGCTAATGGGATGCATTTGGCTCAAATATAGACTTAAAGCATACAAACACACACACACACAGCCCCTTTAACCAGCTTGCACACACGTATTTTTAAAAATTCTTCGCAACTCTGTTTTGTTACACTCCAACAATCGTGTATTTCGTGACACTAAGGACATATGTAATCGAAGCCACCTTGCATTAAATCACATACATGGTATTCATCTTTAATATGTTCATGTATTTCTTACTCACATTTACACAATACTCCTCATTAAATTCATTAGATGCTGTTTACAAGAGTAACTTGTAAACAAAATATTTGTTCCTAAATTTGGTTGAGTAGATAGGACCACAGTGTAGAAAGAGTTGAAATGCCAGGTTGAATATTTCAGGTAAACACCAGTGCCACTAAATACACCGTTTCTTTAACGTGTCACTACACAGAAAAAAACACAATCTAAAATAAACTGTACTATAGAACGATCGCACCCTACAGTATCAATGAAACTCGCAACAAATTAACACACGTTAATGACGTGAGACCACACGTATACAGCACTACACCCAAATCCAACTAAAGTAATGCCCGCCTGCGAGAAACTATAGGTCTTTCCCGATTGGCACTATAGTGCCTATGCATTGTACAGAATGCCTGCGGCATCCCCGCAACGATTTCGTGCAACAAATAATGCCGCAAGTTCCTCAGTGGAGGTTGGGCATAACAGAAGCTCGTACCACTACCCCCCCCCCCCCCCCCCGCCCCACGCCCTTTCAATGGGGTATTCTCCCTTACCTAATCAGGGAATATATTTTTTCGTGATATTTTTTCCGTCAGTTGGCACTTTGTGTCCTCTGCAGTATCATAAATTGAATATTTTTCAAGAAACAATCGTCGATAAAAAGTAAATTTACTAAGAGATATAAATGGAGTTGTTTTCACACAAATTTTAATTAATTACGCCAAGTGTTTAAAATGTTTTCTTTCATATGAAAAGCGAAGTAATTTTTTTTTGGTCTCATCTGGCAGCCGCTAGCTCGGCCGCCGAAATGAAATAAGTGCATATCCTTATGCAAAGATAATCAAAATCTAAATTGAAAAAAAGGAAAGAAGTCACCACCAATAAAAAAAACAACGGCAAAGATGCAGCAAATAAATATCGATATGTTAGAGGAAAACCCCCCACTAGTCGCAAAACTGGGACAGGTACCCCCAGGAAGATCCCCTAAACTAAGATATTCAACTCCAAAGTATCTACAGTAAGGGACGTTCCATTAAATGAGATTGCGTCCAACGAGTGTGTCCGATTCAAGATACCAAAATGTGACCTGATACTGCGGATGCATTTGAGGGTAGGTGCACAAGAAATGACGGGGCGTTATGGAACGCAACTTTAAATTACCGTATTTCGTTTTCCACCTTCTTTGCCATGCAGCTCGAAGGGCTGACCTGATTTCTGACATGTAGTTCAGAGTAGGCAAGAAAAAAAAGCCTGTACGGGCGTGCAGTATGTGCATACAGCCTGGCAATCTCGTCAGCTGCTGATTTCTGGCGACCTTTACATGTCCATTAACTCATCAGAAGACAATCTCGACATCCTTCTAACAAGCAGCAGATATGGCATCTCGGATACTGCGAACTAGGGGATGCGGAGATCGCAATGTGCAAATGGCACTTAGCGCGCTGACACGCTATGATTAATAAATCGGTCTCGAATGGGGTTCGACCAGTAATTTCCTATACCAAGCAATCTATTGCAGCAACTTCACCGTGTAAATAGACTAAGCGTCCGGAAGAGCCTCACCGGATTCAAACCTTTAGAGGGTTGGATGAAAGCCAACCCACCCGACTTTGAACTTGGAGCTATCCGTGTATACGAGCCTATCTCCAGTGTGACACGATATGTTTCCCAAGATATACGAACGCAATACTCGCGGTGTAGTAAAACTTTGGGAGCAGAGGCGTGGCGACAACTTTTAGAGGTGGGATCCTCCACAGTAGCCTCTTGGATAGAACTATCAATGCCACCGGGCCGAGAGTTACACCAATCTTTCAAAGGAGTTTTCAAGTCGTAAACCAGAAAGGCTCAATATTACCCTCCCTCATCGGCATAGACACCGAGATTAGCCAGTGAAGATAAAAGAGTTGTTGGCGAGACGAAGAGATGCTGAATGTCCGTGTACAAGCACCTCTATCTTCGACAAGTAGGGTCTCTATGGGGGACGTGCAGAAACCACCGGTCACCAAGGGGAGGCCGATGTGATGGATCGAATTAACCTTCCGCAGTAGACTTACGGATGCTGGAGAATAGAACTCGCATCTTTAGTCTAGCTTAGAGCGAACAAAGGGGCGATAAAACATTAAAGCGGTAGTCAAATCAGAACTTATTATATGCTTTTCCAACCCCCACTTAGATAAAATCCTGGGCACTCGTGGTTACAACAAGCAGGAACTGGCCAGTGAGACTTCCCAAGCAGCTGTGTAGGCGAACGAAAAATCAGAAATATGATTACATGCATAACCAAGATAGGACACCCACGCGAGAAAAGACGATCCCCACTAAAAATTACTAGAGAACAGAAGAAACCACTAATAAAATCATTTCCTCTGAGACGACAATGAAAATAAAAAACTCCAATCTAGTAATCACTCTTAACAAGAAAACGAAACGGAAAAGGAGCAACACCACCGACGATAGTGCAGGTGGAGTAAGAAGACTGTCCAAATGGTTCTACCACTCTCCATCCGCATACCTATATGATGAAGCTGACAGAACAGCATTAATCGAAAAACTGTTTAAGCTGTACGACTGTTCCTTCAAATTTTACGAAACATTCTGGCATAAAAAACAAAACTGCGTTCCTGAAGGCATTTCAGCCCCACCCCTGCACTACCAAAATCACTAGAGCAGAACAAAAATGTAAGAATGGCCAGTGGAAATAAAATAGATATGCTACTATAAAACGTGAAGGGTTGGGAAAATAAGGACCATCTCTATATTTACGGATAATTAGACCTGGATATCCTTCTCCTCTCGAAAACTGGCATTCATGAAAACAACCGACAGAAGATCTTCAGTAAAGGGAAAGAATAGTAGGGCGATCCCTTCCTGTTCATCATTTTGAGGAGTTCTATGGGAGATATATCAATAGGTACTGGCTTCCAACCTCGTCGCCGGAACTACCTACTTATCTAAGATATGATTTCCCTTCTCCCTATTCAGGTAAACGCACTCAGTACTTTGCGCTGGGGACCCGAACGCGAAAACCAGAACAGCTGGCGACGCAGGGGTTGATTAGCGTTGGATAAATTTGCATTTTGATCAGAAGAGATCACAGATCAAATAGGGGCTCCCTTTGCTAAGTTATTACACCTAGAAAGAGCCATCGAGGCCAACGTTGTTATCGCCGATGCAACGTTCCCTGCCACTATCATATTAGACCTGAGCTACTAACACACAGCGACCACATCCACATGGTCATATACCATGGCAGCTGCTCTAATCCTTACGCCACACAGAAAGTGCTACAAGAACGTTGACTAGAATGTGGATAAGCGACAGTTCGCAGCGGAACGCATAGCTCTGGATAACGCAACCGCAGACGACCTCAGAACCGAACTAAATGCAAACAACACTTGCATCTTAAGGGCAGACAGATTCTACTTCAAATTCGCTCCACACTCGAAAGAATGGTCATACAACAAATATTTACCCTAACTTCAAACCAAATCCTTAATGAGGGTTATGAAAATCCCATAGATTTCCGAACGATCTTACAGTTCAAGTGGCAGCTTGACTCAAAGCTTGCGCAAGAACTGAGAGAATAAAAATATTTCTGGGCAGCTGACAAAAAAAAAAAACCCTGAAAGGACATACAAGAGAGCAGTCAGACTGCCATTATGAACAATAGTGTGGCGGCGAACTTCCCCGGTGAGAAAGAAAAGCTCTTCCGTGAGGACTGAAGGGGAATTTTTAGAACATCTGAAGACGAAAATTCATTCTAGGATTCGAATATCAGTTCCAAGAGTACTTTAAGAGGAAGAGGGGTAATGTTCTTCTCTTACAAAACCATGAACCTCAGTCTGCTCCATGGCGACTCACTGCAGGGCAAACTCATCACTAGTGCAGAATTGTGGCTAGCCTCATGCAAATCAACACAGAGAATCTGAAAGAAGCACCAGAAAGATTCCTACACAGGCTACATAACTTCTTTAACGCATCTCTGGCAATGGGATACTTCCATGATAGCATGAAGACTTCGAAAATAATATCCATTCCGAAGTTTAGAGGCCAGTGAATGAGGTGATGAGCTACAGACCTGTCTCATTGCTGGATTTCCTTTCGGAAGGTTCTTTAAAACGTCACAAATAACAGACTGACAACTTACTTCACAGTACATTCTCACTTGAACGAGGAACAGCATGAATTTCACATCACAAAAGAGACGGAGAAGGGTATCTTCCTCATATTCAAGCATACACCAAAAGGGGCTTGCAATGGGACGCATGGTTGATGTGATGTAAAAAAAGGCCACCAAAGTCTGAATTGATCCCTTGAAATAAAAACTGTCGATTTTCACACTTCATTCCATCACGAAAAAAATCATCTGGAGTTACTAAACTAACAGTCAAACAGTCATCGTATTTGAGGAACACACAGGGGAGGGTTTTGTTCCTTCTCCGAGTTCCAAAGAGGAATGCTTCAGTCCCACTCTCTTCTTCATTAATAAGAAGGATGTCAAGGATCACGGCTGCCGAAGCGGAAATGAACTCAAGGTATGAACAGTGTTGGAAGATCCAAACAATCTTGGAAAAATTTACTGCAGCTCTGATTGGGTGACGTCGGTCCTCATCTTTTGAAGTTGACAGCTCGATCATTGATTACTCTCCAAGTGTGGCCGTTCTTAGCTTCGGATTTGCCAAATTTGGTATGAAGGGACGCAGCAACACAAAAACTGAATCAACAAATACCAAACTAGACAAACTACACCGATTACGTAACCTGAATGAAGTAAACAAACGCAAACTATATCTCGAACTAGTTATGGTAAAACTGATCTACCCAGTAATGCCTTTAACGCAACGTCAAGACATATGTCTAGGCTGCAGAGAGTGCAGAACCAAGAGCTCCGATTCCTCACCAATGCAAAATGAGATGATTTTTGGAGATTGAGTTTACACCAGAAAAATAGGCTGGCACAAGCAAAATCCTTCCTACTTCAAGCCAGGATATTTAAAACACGCTTGCTGAAACCCTCATTGGAGAGAATGGTAGGCCTAGACCTTGATATAAACAGCGGCAGCGACAAAACTACCTCCCAAACAGCAAGTAGTGAACTAAGGTACGCCTAATCAAGGCGATATTGAAAACGTTAGAGAACTTGAATCACAAAAAGGAAGACGAAATCTCCCCCCTAATAAAATACACACCAAAAACTAAAGCATGGCAAATAGAACAAAGACCAAGAAAAAAAATCAAGTAGAAATAGCAGTGTTAGAGATGGTCCGCTCATTGGGCACACTTTATATCTTCTCATATACATCCACCCTCATGAGTTTTCTTCTCCACTTCACTTCACTACAACGTTCCTACCCTCTCTCTCATTTCAGAATTATCGTCACTTTGAAGAAGCTCGGGACGAAGGAAACGTCAATAAAAGTTCTTTCTGGCTCAGGTGTCTATATATATATATATATATATGTATATATATATATATATATATATATATATATATATATATATATATATATATATATATATATATATATAAGAGGGGCAGTCAATAAGTTTTGAAATTCGGATATAAGGAAACGAGACATGAGGAAAAGTGTTTTATTATTTTTTCAATATAACTACCCTCGACTTCAATGCACTTGCGCCACTTGTCCCTGAGGCTTCAAATTCCCGACAACCAGAAATCTCCCGACTGCTGTTCAATCCACTCCTGGACGGCGAGATGGACATCTTCATCATCCCCAAACCGGCGTCCACGCAGTGCAGCCTTGAGCTGGCAGAATAAAAAGTAGTCGCTAGGGGCCAGATCTGGACTGTAGGGGAAATGGTTGAGCTCCTCGAATCCGCACTCGCGCAGGGCAGCTTGTGCAACTCTGACCTTGTGAACTTTGACGACGTTGAAGTCGATCATGGGGCGTGAGGTTTTTAGGGACCCAACGGGCAGAGACCTTGGTCATGACCAAATTGTCGTGGATGATGTTGATAACACTTCCATGTGATATTCCAAGTTCTCGCTCGATTTCTTCGACCTTCACCCATCGATTTTCGAGGATCATCCTCTTCACACGGGCCACATTGTCCTCGTTAGTCACGTCTGAGAGGCGTCCTGGAAGGGGGTCATCTTCAAGGGACTCACGACCATGGCGGAATTCCCTATTCCAGCATAGGAAGGGGCAGTATCGGTGTACACTGCAACCATGAATTCATGAATCTCTTTTGCATTCTTGCCTTCCTTGGTCAAAAATTTGATCACTGCGCGGTGCTCAACCTTCTCCATTGTTGAAAAATTTGTGACTGACGATCTGCGATCAGCTACTGCTTCTTAAATAGAGGAGGCAGGAGCGTGCGGCTGCAGCTCCTGACTTGTCATAACTTGTCCTAACACTCCAACAAACAGCCATCTCCCTTCCTCTGTTTTGCTCTACTGATTCGCAAAACTTATTGACCGCCCCTCGTGTATATATATATATATATATATATATATATATATATATATATATATATATATATATATATATGAGAAACTCACAAAGTAGCGCGTGAGTAGAGCAATAAATGCAAAAAATTCCCAAAGGAAAATGAAAGGTGTATTCCAAGTACTCTCGAACTTGTTCAGTTCATTCTCAAGTAATAACGATTTACTTTATAGAGGTGGTATATATAAGAGACAACAGAGTGGTGCCTCGTCCATGTACCACCTCTGTAAAGTAAATCGTTATTCCTTGAGAATGAACTGAACAAGTTCGAAAGTACTTGGAATCCACTTTTCATTTTCTTCTGGTATTTTTCTGTATATATATATATATATATATATATATATATATATATATATATATATATATATATAAAATGAAAGATAAATTAGAGGTGAATAAGCGCATGAGACAGGAAACATGGGTTGTAAAGGCAAAAGAAAAGGATATTGGAAGACAAGGGTCAAGAAGAGCAAAGAACAGCTTAATTAAGGCAATTCATACTGAAAAGACAACTAATGCTAAGGGAAAAAAATTCTGAAATACCGTGGCAGGTTGTCGATCGAACCTGGGTATCCAAATTGCTGGTCAGATGTTCTAACCACTTAGCTATCAGGCAGACCAAATAAACCCACTCAAAGAATACGATAATTCCAATGAAGGAGAGCTTTACGTGTCTATATTTAGGGAGCTGTCGGAGTCTTTTGGGAAATGAAGAAGACCTTTCCCGGAATGGCCGTAACCTTCATGGAGTCAGAACCCGGCCGCAATTGGTATCGAAAAGCGCTGCTGCTTTCGAGGGTGTTTGGCATGATGCACGAGCCATCACACCCTCCTTCCTCGAAGCCCCCCAAAAATCATTAGTTGGGGAGGGGGGCTCAACGGGATCTGCTACCAGTAGTTCTTAGCAGGGCGTCTAAGGAGGCCGGCTACGGCTTCCTCCTTGAGCAGCCAATAATGGTTCGATGGTTTCTTGGTGTCCCCTGAGAAAGCAAGGGGGGGGGGGGGGTGCACCTAAATGCATAACAGAGTGGCCAAGGGGAAAGGGATAAGGGAGAAACTCACTTTCTTCGAGATATTCGAGAGGAAGAATTCCCCTTTCTGCTAGAAGGAATTTGGAGAGGCCCTTGTGAATGCAAATACGGGGGCGCGCCTACTTTTTAGAAGTGGAGCCATCGGGTCACACCGAACGGCAAAAAAATCTCCCAGGAAAATGAAAGGTGTATTCCAAGTACTCTCGAACTTGATTTAGTTCATTCTCAAGTAATACATATAAAATAATTACTTTACAAGAATAGAATATATCGGAGAATAATAAGCGACGTTCCGCCTACGTACAACGACGGGATACAAAAGAGTGGGCGCGAAAAATCTAAATAAATTATCATAAAAGAGGAATTAAAAGCAGGTACAAAAGGGTAAAGATGTATAGATAAAATCTCCCAAAATATTTCAAGTGTGAGTGTAAAATCGAGAAAAGATCAGTCACATAACTATGAATATATACATACGCAAATATAAATACATTATTCAATAACCAAAATATATAACAAGGTAAATAAATCAAAGGGCTGAGAATTAAAATGGACAGTTTCATTTAAAATAAACTTTAAATGACAGGAACAAGTTTAAAGAGACCGGGGGATATATTGAAGTTAGGAGAGGAGTTAATGACGGACCATCAACCATATTTCTGAGTGGAAAATAAACTTAGCAGAATTCCAATTGATAGGATAAACATGTTCAGAGAAGTAAACAAAGAAAGCACTATTACGTTCATCTCTTCTAATATTATACTTGTGTTTGGACAAACGAACATTTAATGATTTCCCAGTTTGACCATAGTAACGCTTAGGGCAAACTTTACAATCGACAGAATAAACTCCAATATTCTTCGTATTATAAGTTCGAAAGTACTTGGTTTCCTCTTTTCATCTGGCATTGTGGTAGCTAACTAAGCTCCTCATCAAGCCCTCGGAAGGAGCTCTTCTCACAGTCACGAGAGGATATCGCATAAGCCGGCCTTTCTAGGCGATATCCTCTCGTGACTGTGAGAAGAGCTCTTTCCGAGTGCTTGATGAAGAGGTTAATGAGATACAACATTGCTTTTTAACCGCATATATATATATATATATATATATATATATATATATATATATATATATATATATATATATATATATATATATATATATATATATATATATATATGAGCGAGCTGTAGGGCTCGCCTTAATTGAGATCAAAGCTGTTGCTCGCTGCCTTAGTGTGCTTGGTCCGAATCCCACCCCAGCACGGATTTTTTCGAAGTAGGGAATAACTATTTCCGAAAAAAAAATCCGTTTTCTCTTTCTTGTGGGACTGTTGGATTTATTTCATCATTTTCTCGTGCTCTTGATATATATATATATATATATATATATATATATATATATATATATATATATATTCGTATATTTGTGCAGAAGATTCTTTTCGTGACATATTTATTAAAGGCGACTGCGGCGAATTCAGCATTAATAATTTTCTTTTCGAGTCTCTCAATTTCTCTAATATTCCTCCTTTGGTCGTTGGTTAACCCGTGTATAAGCTCGCCAAAATTCATTACAAAAGCACTGATGAACGAGGTCAGTATGTCGTGGTATAGGTTCCTATATACCATACATATATCTATTATATTTGATTTTAGAGTGCACGGGGTTTCCTTTTTAATACCTTTGGGTCGGTCGGGTCCGATTACGAGGTCAGATTCTCGTAAGGGAGGGCTAGTCCAATGGATCTACTTTGATTCGCAGTATTGGCTGAGTGTTTGTCTTACTTGGTTACAGGGCTATTACGCGGCTACGATGAGCTCAAAGGTTGAAAGGAAAGGAGTCGACAAAAATAGACTTTAATACATATTAATAACTTAGGTTAAATGGTAGAACAATAAAAGATATATAATAATACAAATAGTTACAGTGGTCAACGGGCCAGTAATAAGATTAGGTATTTAAAATGCAATAAAAATGGGTAGGCTGAATGGAATTAAAGTAGAGCTTTACACGGGGACACAGTAAGCACACACTGAAAATGGGGGGGGGGGGCAGTAGGCGGCCATTATAAATTTTGGGGAAGCTAAAATATTCGTTACAATACCTTGTGCAAAATGGAGAGGGAGAAGATGGTAGTTTCTTGCGAAGTGGGGATAGAGGTTGAGTCACTTCGACGGGGTCCAGGGTCAACTTGCTCGGAGTTTAAGTATTCCTTTGAAATGACGAGGGGGGGGGGGGCAAAGCCTTCGAATTCTTCCGGTGGAATCCCTTCGAAGAAAACGGAGGGTGAGTTTCTTTGAGACGTCAGGCGGGTTGTTTGAACGATTATGCGTAATTAAGGGGGTATTACGCGAAGATTAATCCTCAATGAAGCCTTTTGGGACAAGACTTGGGTTCTTCTTTGGAGATGGAGACGTTGCACGGAGTCAGACGGGTATTCTTACGGGGAGAGGATTTTTGACTAATCCAGGGTGGATATTTGTTTTATCCAAGGAGGGATATTCAGTTTTATCCCGACAAATTTCCTTGCCTTCGGCGTATGATAGCCCGAATCGAGGAGTAAAATAGTCTGCTCCCGTGAGCTTTTCTCGCACACATTCTCTTCGATTCCTGGCGGCACGAGTATATATCTACGCCTGGAGTGAAGGAGCTTACCCCATAGAAGGCGGGGAGGACTATCGTCCATCGTTTGAGCAGTGCGACCGCGGCGATCCCAGCGTAGCTGGAAGGGGGGGGGGAGAAACTCCTTGTCTAAAAACTCGGATTGATAAGGGCGGCGGCATTCCATCAGCCCGCTCCTGTTGTTTCTCACGCTTTTGAGCTTGGAAAATTGTTCTAAGCGACAACGAGGTCCATCACGTGGAGGCAATGCTTAAAATCAATGTTATTTTTCCCATCATGTGCTTGTTCTCTCACATAGTAAAATAATTCACTGGATAAAACGAAACATTTTTTGGCCTAACGCGTTTCGATACGCTCCTGTATCATTATCAAAGGAAGGTAGAAATAATATAAGGAAATAAAAACATGGCAATATATATATCAAGGTTTGAAAGTTAACAATTATACGAACATATTTATAGGGAATGGAAATTCTTAAAAACAAAGGATTAAGACGGCTTAAAGAGGCTAGTTTAAAATGGGCACAAGATTAAGATAGGCGGGGATTATTACTTGGCGCACGAGGACGCGAGGATGGCAGGGTGAACTGTATGTTTGCTTGTGTATTTAATTTGCGCTGTTTTTCTTTTATATAGAGAGCTTCTAATATAAGTAATTGTTGGCGATTTGGAGCATATGCAAGAATTTCGGTGTTATCTTCGAGTGACTTCCAGTTCAATTGTCTTCCATGTTTTTCAAATGTATATGTTTTGGGTGCACTGTTGTTTAAATAGTAGCTCATGGGAAGTATGGAAGAACGAATTTTTATAAATCTACCAAAACCACATATTTACTGCAGATATATATATATATATATATATATATATATATATATATATATATATATATATATATATATATATATATATATATATATATATATATATATATAAATATACAAACCGATGAAGAAATCCAGGAATTATTAAGAGAACTCAAGAACTGCTCCTCACTTAACTATACTGTAGAAAATAGCCAAGATAACAAACTCCCGTTCTTAGACACTTTAACCACTAAGCACGACGACAAAATAACTACCAAAGTTTACGTAAAAAGGACAAATCCAGGCCTTTGTATGAACGTTAAAAGCGAATGTCCCAACCGTTATAAAAGAAATGTAATTAATGCATATATCAACCGCGCTTTCACCCACTGCTCCACATGGAAAGACGAACACGAAAAGCTTGAGAAGGCTACCCAAGTACTCATAAATAATGGATTTACAAACAGCGACATACAAACACCTATACGGAAGAAGATGGAAAAATGGTACACGTCACCTACAGTCAGCACCAATCAGGAAGCAAAAGGAAATACTATTAAACTATTTTACAAGAATATTATGAGTACAGCGTACAAAACGGACGAAAGAGTAATTAAGGAAATCATAAACAGAGGAGTGAAACCAACCCAAAACGAAAACAACGTATCACTCACAATCTATTACAATAATAAACGGACATCCAACCTTATACTCAAAAATAACCATACACCCACCCTAACACCTAAACAAAGAAGTCATTTAATATATGAATACACTTGCAAAATGGAAGACTGTGAGCTCCTACCTCATTCATATATCGGAATGACAGAAACAAAATTAACACGAAGAATGAGCTACCATTTCAACAACGGTGCACCCAAAACATATACATTTGAAAAACATGGAAGACAATTGAACCGGAAGTCACTCGAAGATAACACCGAAATGCTTGCATATGCTCCAAATCGCCAACAATTACTTATATTAGAAGCTCTCTATATAAAAGAAAAAAAGCGCAAATTAAATACACAAACAAACATACAGTTCACCCTGCCTTCCTCACGTCCTCGTGCGCCAAGTAATAATCCCCGCCTATCTTAATCTTGTGCCCATTTTAAACTAGCCTCTTTAAGCCGTCTTAATCCTTTGTTTTTAAGAATTTCCATTCCCTATAAATATGTTTGTATAATTGTTAACTTTCAAACCCCGATATATATATATAGCCATGTTTTTATTTCCTTATATTATTTCTACCTTCCTTTGATAATGATACAGGAGCGTATCGAAACGCGTTAGGCCAAAAAATGTTTCGTTTTATCCAGTGAATTATTTTACTGCCCTCGTTCATCAGTGCTTTTGTAATGAATTTTGGCGAGCTTATACACGGGTTAACCAACGACCAAAAGCGGAATATTAGAAAAATTGAGAGACTCGAAAAGAAAATTATTAATGCTGAATTAGCAGTGGCCTTTAATAATATATATATATATATATATATATATATATATATATATATATATATATATATATATATATATATATATATATATATATATATATATATATATATATATGAGAATAGTTTCAACTATTTTATCAGCAATATTCTCAAAATATCTATACAAATTCCTATTTCAAAAATTGCATTTATCGTAACCACGAATTTAAACCTTCTCAAAATACTTCACACCAAATGCTGAATTGAATTTCTTATCAAATGGCTCGTTGACAAATAGTGTCTGCGTGTGTGTGTATGTGTATGTATGTATGTGTGTGTGTGTGGAGGGAGAGAGAGAGAGCGGTGAGACGCATAAGGCTTGATTCTATCCACGTTTTCTTATACGTAAATGGATTTTTCACTCTCTGGGCATTGGTTGAAAGGTAAACACGAAATAATAAAAATAAGTACTAGTTATACATAAATTCGTATTATGAAACGTGTCAAGTGTATTATATGCAAACTACCTTTATTTACTAGGAAAAGTGATGTAATCTAATAGCGCATTTTTCATTTAATGTAAAAAAGACATAAACAAGAAAGATGGCTAAAAAAAACCCGGAACAGCGCGAAGAGTTAAAAATAGCGAAAATTGCAAGAACAAACTTCGTCAACTTTAAATACTATGTCCGGTGACACGTAATATAAATCTCCATGAAGAAGGTTGTATAAAGAGCAGACACACTCGAAATTACAAATAGAAACCTCTGTTCAGAGATAAACAAGCCCAAATGTATCTGCTTTAAAATTATTTATTTCTGACTACCGCATTTTTAGCAATCTTCCGTTTTCTGTGTAGGCTGTTTTCTTTGAAGGGGAAACTACAAACTGGGTTTGATCAGTATTTGATGCTTTGAAAATTTTATACTGCCTTTGATGTTTTTGCGTACGGACGTGCCAAATTCGTTTAGAAGAGGGTGTAATGGGGATTTTTAAAATATCAGTATCAAGGATAATATAGTTTCCCGATGCTATTATTGGATTTAAAAAAAAAATAATCGACTTAAATGAAAAAAAAGGTTATAAAATGCTCTCGTAAATTAGGTAGTAGGAGAAGCAAGTAAGAGCTAATGCGTATTGCATGGAATGTATGTGGCTATGATAAATCTTTAAAGAGAAAGCAGAAAGCTAAATGGTGGAATGGCGATGTGAAACATGCTTTGGAGAGCAAAAGGGAGCTGTATTAGCAAATGCTTAATAGTTTAGATGAGATACTGACGAATGCAGACTAGAAGGACAAAGAAAAGGAAAAGTGCTTCAGTGAATGAAGCACTTTGGTGGAAGATGAATGGAGATCCGGATGGGAACAGGAAGTTATTCTAAAAGGAGAGAAATGTGAGAATCATTAGAAAAATAGCTATGTGAACATCGGATATAAGAATGGCACTATGTAGGGACCCATAGTTCATTATATTTATAATATTTAGTCACTGTCATTATAATTTTTAATATTATTAAGAATCTCGGTAATGTCATGTTATTTTTTTTAATCCACTTATTTAAAAAAATTATATATTTCAATTTTACTAAAATTGGTAACACTCGATTTATGTATCTAATGCATCGACCCCAAGAACCAACCAACAGTCGAATGTGACGCCATTTTGTGTAAATAATTAGAAATTTTCTTCAATGTAGATATGTATAAATCTTTCATGAGAGCGAAAGAATGATGAAATTAATTCAGCAAACGAATTTCATATATGTATTAAATAATTTCCTTTAATTTCAAGGCTGTTAGTCAAAACCATGGGATGTAGTCTGTTTAGATATTTTATTCTCATTTAGTCTGTTTCTTTTCATTTTCCTAAATAATTGTTCGCCATTAGTAGCAATAGTGACAATTCGATTTCTTTAAGAAACTCGTTGGTTATTTCAATGTTTACCCTAAATGTTCAGAATAAGAACTTATTCGGCAATGCAAGAACAAAATACTTGCATTGAACTTCTAACTAATATCTTCAGTCATTATTATTTTTTTCTATCTCGAGAAATTCTTTGAAACAAATCCTCCCTTGTGATCCTAAATTTCTGAGTAATTTTTTTCATGTTAAATTAACTTTTTTCTTTAAACAAAATTACTCTATTTTGACTTTTCGTCAAATTTCAATTGTGATCTATAAATAAATGGATTCATGCCATGCCCCGCATATTAATGCTGAGACCCGTAATCGAATTGCGTGTATGCGTGAAAGCTGAAATGAATGTGAATATGATTGGCTTTAAGGAGTAAAGCAGGTGTGGATTCGGATATAAAAACGATAGGCAGGTAAGATGTTGAAGGTAATATAATGTTTGAAAAATAGGAAAGCTGTACTCGAAAGTGCAAGAGTGATTGTGAATGAAAAATACTCTGATAGTAGCATTCTATAAATGTAAAGGAGTGAAAAGTGACGGGGACAAATAGACCATAAACTATTCAACTACAAGTTATATAAAACAAAACAATGGTGATAAGAAGCGAGTCAATGTCTTCTATGGAAGGCTTGCCCCTACAAAGGATAATCAAGCATGGAAGAGCTCAGTGGAAATAAGTCCACGAGAAAAGTCAGGGCGAAATAGCACGCAACCTCAAATTCCCGTCCGGCGTCTCTCATCTTCTTTGACATGCAGCCCGAAAGGCTAGATTCGTATATCTCATGTAGTCAGAGTGGTGAAGAGCAAAATACCGGTCAGGTTGCTCAGTCTATACAGACAGCTGAGCCCCATCATCAGCACGCTGTTTCTCAGTTACCCGTACAAGTCAAAGAATCCAGCAGGAGACAAACTCGACATCCGCTGGTCTCACAGCAGCAATGGCGCAGGGCTAGGGTGAACTTAGGGAGGAAGATATTCCAACGCTTCAAAGCAATTTAGCGCACTTTTAGTCAAAATGAATGAAGAAGCGGTTTTCGAACCGGACACGGTACGTAATCTCTTTTAGAGTGGTATGTTGCCACAAACTGGGCCGTGAAGAGGGACACAACAACCGCAAGGGTGGGCCTGATTCAAACAGAGGAAGACTATGTACATGGAAATAAACTCTCCCTTTGAACTTAAGGTCACAGGGTGTACACCTGCAAGACTCCAGTTTTACACACTACCGTATGCTCCAAATATCTTTTGCACCCATCTGGCGACTGCCTACAAGGACACAGGTCGCCGAAATTATCTTACAGTCTAATTCTAGGCTAGATTAAAACACAACCAACAAACCCAAAACAAATAGAACCAAAGGAAACTGCGACTCCACCATGTCCAAGTGAATCTTCTCTAGGAATACCTTCAATGGGGAGAAGTGAGTCAACCTAAAGCGGCAGAAGAGCAGTATTTTGGTCTTGATTAAAAAACACCGAATCTTTTCGACTTGGGAAGGGACGAAGCTTAGGGCCTGTTTAATTCGGGGCTCCACCGTAGGAATATAATAATCGACAATAGAGCTAGAAAAACCGTAAGCCTAGAACGTCGTGAGAAGATTCTGTTGAAACTACTGACGTGATACAGGTTAAGTTCACGGCAAAGAATGACGCTGAGGGAACGTCCTGCGGGACAATCTCCGCTTAACCTAAAGATGCGGAGAGGGATTCGCACTCCAGTACGCGGAAACAAATATCACTAGAATTCACAAGAAAATGGAGGGTAACCATGATAAGGTATATGCATGAGGTATCATAGGCTTGGTCCAGATCAATTAATACCCTGGACTAGTGCTGTCTACGAAGGCATCGAAGAGGGTATTTTACAGCGTGTGACGTAGAGTGGAACTTGAAAATCCGGCACTGCGCGAGAGACAGGTAGCCTAACTTAACCTAATGTTAACTAATTTCTCCAACTGGCATATGCAAGAGTTTAGCCTTTTAAAAAAATATGGCGACCATCAGGTGATTGCCATCAAATCTCTGAGCACGAACTGTCCCGAGAACGAGAACAATGGACAGGCGGTAGTGACCCACCACGTCCCGCTACTGGGACAGATAACATGCAAGAAGATCCCTCAGACTGAGACATTCAACAATGATGTGCTGAACTGCCTGTGGGACAAAGCACTCATCGCAGTAAGGTTCAGGGGAGCGATCCATCAAGAAGTGGGCCGTACCGCGAATATCCCTAATTCGACGAAAAGACAGAAGGCGATCTGAAGCCCCCGTGGCATTCGGGGGTAGGCCAACGGGAAGAGTCTCGGCGCGATGGCACGTAACTTTAAATTCCCATCCACTCTCTTCCATCTTTTTTTTTGCCATGCAGCCGGGAGGGTTAACCTAATTGCTACTATGCAGTAAGTGTGAGGAAGGAAAAGCTGGTCTGGTTACCCAGTCCTCGCGGACTCTTTGGCACCATCCTTCCCGACATGTCCAGGAACAGAGCAGAAAAAAATCTTGACATTCGCCCGACTTGTGGCAACCGTGCCGTCACAGATACCGCGAAGGAGGGTGTGTGTAGATTCCAATGTCCCAAGAGCACCCAGGGCGCTTTATGAGTCGCTAAAGATCTCAATACAGTCTCTGAACCGGGGAAAACCCGCTATCTTCCTACCGAGCGTTGTAATGCAAATAGCTCGGGCGTACAGACAGACACAGCGTCTGATAGAGCCACACTGACTTCAAACAGAGGGGATACGGCAAGGAGGCCGACACCCTTTTGGGACGTGGGGCCATCCGTGCAGACTGGCACAGATCCAACGTACCACGAAGTGTGCTCAAAAAAGGTCGAATGCAGAGTATTCCCGGCGTTGTTAAAGTATTGGGAACAGAGGCGTGGCAACTAATGGAAAAAAGTAGTACGCTCCAGAGGCACCACCGGCCCGAGAGATGCATCGAGCTACCAAAGGAGTTTCCTAGCTCTAAACCCAAATGCCTTAGGGTATGAGTGATGACCTGGCGGCATAGGCACCGTCGAGATCAACCGCGGATTCAGTGAGAGCTGTTGGCGCCTGTGGGAGACGCCCGCTCCGCGTATACGAGCGCATAATCCACTGTGTACGGAACAGAGGAAATGAAATCCAGGCATCGACAAGTGGGATCTCAATGGAGGACCTGCGAAAGGCATAGGTCGCCAGACAGAGTCCGGTGTGTTGGATTGAATGCACCTTCCACAACACACGCTCAGCTGCGGACGCTTAACCTCTTTTGTTTCCACTCGAATAAGGTTAGTGGGTCACTTTGACAGGACGAGATGTTACGACACAATATTCTATCGCCATAAAAGACGAATTTCCAATGAAAAAATGATGAGGTGATGGGGAATTTCTTGTAACGTTGATGTGTGCAATCTCACATTCTGAAAAAGTGGAATTGATTAACTGCGATCAACTGATGTTATGTTAGATTTATTTACTCGTACGTCGTACCTCGCACCGAGAAGTTATATTTGCTGCAATCATAAGGTCTGTGTCTATCAACTTATTATTCACGGCACAAAAATCAGTCGTTGGGACTCATTTCTAACTCGTCGCTTTCATTGTATCTACTTCACTCCTTTGCGGATAATTGTGATTCATCGTCGATACGAGACATTCATTTTTGTGCCTCGCAAGGAGGGAAGTTATTTGTTTCAACCTTAACTTTTGTGTTTATTATGTCTCGTCGTATGGAATGTATGAATTTATATTTTGTTAAATAAACTATTAAAACGCTTTGAGTTTCATCTTATAAATACAAGGTGTCCCAGAAAAAAGTAAACCGTACTTTGAATTAGTATAACTCAAAACCTATTAGAGATTTTTGAGTCTTGCAAAACAAAATAAATTTACCAACTATTTATCTGTCGATTCTGGAAATTTCATTAAATTCGCTTTTACGATTTTGATACACTAATGGGTTTAGTGGAGGCTATCAAAATTATGTTTGCGCAAGGAAGTAAAATAATGAAACTTTGAAGTTTAAAATCAACAAGTATATTTAAATCCATTTTTAACAAAAACACCTCTTCATATGAATGATACAAATTCGTTTTTTAATTTTCTAAGCACCGTTTCCTTCCACATGTCCTCTATTTCTTTCCAAGCACAGTCGCGCCTTTGATCGCATTGATTGAACAACTTTTAGGATTAACTTGTGATTTTCCTTAAGTCTATTGACTTCAAGTATGATACTATCTCTTAACTGGTTGATGCTTTGCGGTGGAGTAGAATACACTTTATTCTTTAGATATCACCATAATAAATAATCGCAGGGGATCTTGGGGGCCATTCAATTGCATGATTCAGCGCGACAATGCGGTTGTCAAACGTTTCTCTTAATTTTGTTCTTACAGCAAGCTGTCTATTTGCTGGTGCACCGTCCTGAATCCACCATAGTCTATTGAATTGATTGCCGTAAATCTGGCAGAGTTCCGGGAAGATCCTTTCGTTGATCATGCTCAGGTAGGCAGCACCATTAAGTTATTCTCGTAAAACAATGGGTCGACAAGATAGCCATTCCCGCATATTCCGATCCACAGAGACACTTTCTGTTGACAAATACGTGTGTCAAATTTGAATGCTGTGGAGTGGTTCAGCAGCGCATATTGCCGAATGTTATGTCTATTTACCTTTCTATTCATGAAAAAAGCTGCCTCGTCACCAATCACAATGTTTTCCAAGAATCGAATAGGTTTATCGAGAAGCCATTCGACAAATTGTCTACGAGGAGGAAAATCAGTTTCAAAAAGCTGGTGTCTTGCATGTATCTTATAGGAATGCCATTTTAAGTCATGTTTAATGATGCAGTTAAATGACGACTTTGACAATTGTAACTCATTCTTTCTGACTGATACATGTGGATTTTGAAGAAGTTTCATCTGAACATTTTCGATATTTTCTTTTTTTTCTTATGGTTCTCATACGACCCGAACGACCTTTATTTAGATTTAAGCATGTTCCTTCGTTGGTATTTGCAAACGTTTTTCCAAATTGTGGGCTTGCTTGGTGGGTGCCTACCTGGAAAACGTTGTTCAAATGAATCTTGTACTTGTTTAATACTGCCAGTCTGAATAAAGATTGTGACTACAAATACGCGTTGATCTTTAGTTAACTACATGATTAAAAAAGGTTCTATGGAAGTAAACTTTTACACAGGAACGCTTTGATTTGCTTAGTAAGCAATAATGACGAGGCCATACCACAGCGTGGCTGAAAAACTACTGTAAAATGGCCTAGGCTTTGCTTGAAGAATCGCACAGTGACCTAGGCTCCCGGCTTCTCTTGAAAGTGCACGGTGGCCTAGCATTCCTAGGCTTCGTGTCATTATTTTACCTCCTTGCGCAAACATATTTTTGATAGCCTCCACTAAACCAATTAGTGTATCAACATCAGAATAGGGAATTTAATGAAATTTCCAGAATCGAAAGATAAATAGTTGTTAAATAAAAACTTTTTGCAGGACCCCAAAATCTCCAATAGTGTTTGAGTTATACTAATTCAAAGTACGGTTAACTTTTTTCTGGGACACCTGGTATTTTAGATGAACAATAACACGTTTCATCGGGTTTTTTTTTCTTTTAATCCTCAAATATAGACTTTTTGGTTGATTCATTTTCCTCCACATTCTGTTGACTTCAACTAGAGTGATGTGATAAAGCGATGGAAGTTTGCTAATCATTCACTTGCAGACACTTTACTCCACTTTTTTAATTTTTGAGTACGCCACTTCGTTATTTTTTTTTTCCTTGTGAAAAGATTTCTGCGCAGGATTTTTTTTTATCTCAGCTTTCTATCTGAAAAAAAAATCCTGCCTTATAGGAAGATTGGAAGCTAAACTGACAACGGGAGTTTTCGCTCTAGTATGTAAAAAAAAATGTCAACAGACCTAACTCGCGTGCTACCAATTCTTCTGACTTACGACCTCCAATAATTACATAACTAACCTTGGGAGGACCTTGATAATTATACCGTTCGAAAGAGAATGTAAAACAACATAAGGGTTTCAGATTTGGATAGAATCGACCGAATAGCTACAATGTTATTGCCAAAAAACCCATTGAAAAGTAAAATGGTTACCATCCGACCGTGGACCTACTGACCGACATAGAAACTTATAGAGTCGCTTGCACGCGACTAAACAGTGCGTGCGTCTACCGTTGTTCACTTTTTTATGAGTTTTAAATTAAGAAACTGTTTAATGTCATCGGTGTGTAAGCTTTTTTGGCGACATCGCTAGTTTTGTTTTCGCTAGGCACTTCTTTTATGCCAAAGGAAATAACTATTTATGAATCGACTATTTCAATCAATCATTTCCTGTGGCACCGCATAAGGCCTCAATGAACTCACGCCACCACGCTCTATCTTGAGCTAATGCGTCAAGATCTTCCCAACAATCATCTCCTTCTTCCCGCCTCATAGTCCTAATCCGTCTCCCGAGGCCTACCTCTTCTACCAGGGGCCACCAACCCTGGTGTATCCCGAACTACACCCTGCTTTCTATTTACCTTTGATAAAACAAATGTTTCCTTTGCAACAATCGACGAAAGTGGTCAGAATTACGAAGAGAAACTCGTAGGCTTTTGGTTTTCATCAACAAAATGTGATGTGCGTTTAGTGGAACAACTGTGGTATTATGAGATGCTACATATTACTCGGTCCATCAATTATGAGGGTATGCGCCAAAGTTACCATTTTCGCCATTTATGGCTAAATTCAGCTGTTTTAAAAGACATTTATTTATTTGGCTACGGATTTTATGGTATGACCAAATTTACATTTAGCATTATTTATTAGTTATTTCGGAATTTTATCACAAACGTGTATTGAGATGACGTTTATACGTCGATATATGAAAATACCTAAATATGAAAAGAACGGTACTAGTGTGTATGCACCAAAGCGGGTTTAGATACATGTTTAAAAAGTAGTAAGCGACTTGTATTTATAATAAATGAGAATGCAGACTGGAATGAAAGCTGATGGTGACTTTATTCAGGGTGTCTACTTGTTTGGTGATTTTGAATTCAAAGACTTAAGGTTTTCAAGGACCTTTTTAAAAATAATCAAGGACGGGTTTTAGCCAGTTTTTTTTCTTTAAATTAAAGAAATGCAATAAACATTATGGGACATGGATGAAGGTGAGGCATTTAAGCGAAAAATGGGTTATAAACAAAGCATAACCAAAATCAACTCACCAGTGAAAAAACAAGAACAAAGTATCCAGCAACAGTCACAGAAGTATAGCGAACATCCATCATAAAATACAATGCATCCAAAGCATACACGTGTTCACTCACATTAGTGAGGAGATTAACTTAAATATTACTATTTTCCTAATAGACATTAAAAAGTATATAAATATTGAATTTGAAAAATCATTTGAACAATCAGTCAATAATTTATTTTTTAAATTCAAGGACCATCTACCTTTTTCATCAAATTCAAGGACTTTTCAAGGGTTTCAAGGGCAAAAAATAAATTCAAGGGCTTTTCAAGGACTTCAAGGGCAGTAGACACCCTGTTATTACTCGAGAACCCCCCTCCCTCCCTCCCCGATATCTACGATCTGGAAGTCGAAGAAGAATCGCGCCCAAAATACTGATATTGAGGAAATATCCATTTAATGACGCGACTCCGGGCAGCCAAATGGAGTGTAGGGGTCTTAAAAAGAAGGAGGGTGAAAAAACCTTCCCCACGTCGCTGTGACCAGAGTACGCGCTACCTAGTCAACTCGGCCATCGTGTACCTGAAATTCCGTTCCGGATCACTAAACGGAAGAAAACCCAATGATATTACAGTCAAGGACATGATTCCCTATGATACAGAGGGGATGGGGTAGTGGGGCTGAAAATAACGACAGGGTATTTCACTCTCAATGGGGAAGTGCCCACAAAAAAGGCCCTTATGTCTTTAGATTCCGCGCACCAAATCACTTAAATTTATTACAACGCGCGCATCTGGTCAAAGCTCTCAGACCCTCTAATGCCCCAGACGCGAGACCAAAGTCGCAATTAATAAAGTTCCAAAATGATGCAGAATAAAGCGGTTCTTATAATTACAATCCCGAAGAGAAGAGAAGGGAGGAGGCAAAGCGAACTGTACCACAACATAAGCATAACACACATAAACATTGAACAACGAGACGGCAAGAATAATATGGGAGGGAGTAAGAAGGAATAGGGCCCTGGAGTTCCTCCAGACACCTAGAGGTAGCCAGACGTATGAGACCAAGAACGGTTGCATGTTTGTTAAGCAGTAGACGGAGAATGACGCAATTTCCATTTACGGATAGGCACACAACTAAACAATAAAGAATAAGAAACAAAATAGTGTGTATGCCTAAAAAAAGGAAGCAGCGACAGAGAAAATCTAAAAAGAATAAGAAAAAATATAAATAAATGAAATAAATAAGGATAATTGCAAAAGAGGGATTATAGAGATTGAAATGAAAACCTTATCATTTTTAACCACCTAAAACTCTATTCTCTATCTCTCTTTCTCTCTCCTTTATATCCAAGTCCATGATCATTAAGTACTAAAACTTCATAAAAAGCAAAGTTTGACACATTTCAGATGCAAAAATTAAAAAATAATGAAGAGTATGAAGATGAGATCGGCTCTCTTGAGGGAAATCGTTAATTTGATAAACTTAAAAGAATTTGTCGATTTGTAACTTTAACTCTATTAATCTTTCAATTAAACTTTGATTATCAAAACTACATTTATTTATTATGCCAATGAGAATTTATTTTGAATTAGGTGTATTAAAAATGAGGTTATCATAACATTGTGCAGAATTCAAGTATTATTTGTCTTTATTACTTCTTTTGTTAGAAACATTTTGCCTTAAAGAAATAATGGAGTGTGCGAACGAGATTGTATTTCCTGAAAATAATCTGGCGAAACCTGGTATACGTTCCACAAATTCACAAAGTCCAAGAGAAGGGACGTCTAACTCGCGGCCCGCGGGCCGCATTGCGGCCCACTGCTCACTCAGATTTATTTTTACGAGGTATTTATTAGGTATATTTCCATTGAGAATATCATAAAAAGAAGGCAATTACCCAAATCACATTGATTTTATTTTATTTTGTATAAGTCTAATTCCATTTTTTACTGTTAATATACAGTACTTTGTTCGTAATTATATATATATATATATATATATATATATATATATATATATATATATATATATATATATATATATATATATATATATATATATATATTTTTTTTTTTTTTAAATTTATATTTAACTACCTTTGTGGCCCGGTGAATATACTTAAATTTCTTGTTTGCCCCATTGGGAAAAAAGGTTGGACAACCCTGTCCAAGAGCATAGGTCATTTATTCAATAGCAAATCGAAAATGAATTGCGCACCGAGACTTTCTCAATTGGTCACACTCACCAGATTCTCCGGAAATGTTGCTTTGTAATTAGCGTCTCTTTCTCTCCTGAGATAATCACCTGCACGGTAAAATGAAGAAACACACTTGAACAGGAAGTTTGTTTTTTTCAATCCAAACCTAAAAATTTCTCTGCAAAGTATTTAATTTTGTATCAGGGTGGAAAAATATTTTTGAAACTGAAGGAACCAATTCTGATAAAATTGTTTTCTTTCCAATATTTTATTATTTAATCCATTTTTAAAATTCCGAGCCATTTATTGGGAGTAACGAAACTATTGCAACCGACGAGGGGTTTTTATTTACTGAAGAATGGAAGCGGGAGAAGACATTAGGGGAAAAGTGAAAAAGGTTACGGATGACCAATGATCAAGATTGCAAGATTGAACCTCATCCACTTTAAATGCGGAATAGTAGGACCGTGAGATGATTACAGAGCATGAATGTGACATCCCTTTGTATGTGCTCCTATAAAAAATCTAAAGATAAGGGAACGAATATTAGTCACCACGAATTATGGTCATACACTTGGGTGAATAAAATTACTCTGAAAATTACGAGCGTTTATTATTTCGTGCGTCATTTTGTACATTTTTAGCTTCGTCCTATCCCTCAATCTTTCCCTCACTAGAACATGTTCTCATGGAATTACACAAGTTTCAATACCAGTATTTTTTTTATTTTACAAGGAAATTCAAATTGGTAGTTTGAAGTGCCTGGACTTTTGTACAAATCCTTTTTTTTTTACGTGGGAGGGAGCGATTTGACGCATAAGCGTCCTACTCAAGTGCGAACTTAGTATTGATTGATATGAAAATGGCATATAAGGACGTGGAAGCGGGAAGAGTGTGTGGAGAACCATGGCCTTCGACCAGGATTAAACGCAAGTGCTCTGAGTCATGGTAGGAAGAAAGAAGAGGCGACGGTGAATAGAGCACATGGGACATGGTGTCTTGTACGACAGGTGTGAGAGAGAATGAGGGGCATAAGGTATCGGTGTTAGCCTGATGTGACCCAGGGGAAGGCGGGCCCCGCAATTATTTATAGCGGAAGGGCAAGACCCAGTAACCGAGGAGGGGTTTAATACAGTGGAGTTTAGTGAGAGGCCGATGGAAAGAGGACAAGCTATGCTGGGCCGCAGTGAGACAGAGCAGCTTGGTCAGCTGCTTCGTTGCCAAGCACTCCAACGTAGGAGGGCACCCGCAGAAGGTGATAAGCTTGTGAGTCGAGGTCGAAAGCTCATGCAAGAGCAATCGGATCTCGCGGATTGAAGGATTGAGCTGGGAGTAATGGGTAAATCGGAAAAAATGGGTAAATAGGGAAAATGGGTAAATCGGGAAAATGAGTAAATCGGGAAACCGTGAATAACGCCAATTCGGTGTTCTTTTTTTAGCGCCTATCTGGCGACCACCTACAAGGGTACGACTCGCCGAAATTATCTTACAGTCCAGTGCTATGCTAGATTAAAACAAAATAGACGAAGACAACAAAAAACAAACCCCAAACCAAACAACTAAAAACAAGACAAGAGAAAAGGCATAAAGGAGGAAGGCCGCTCCGTCGTCTAGGGGACACACGAATTCGGTGGGAGAGAGTAGGAACTTTTCCGAGACCCTCCCGGATGGCGTAAAACTCTGCGTGTACGATCAACACCTGGGTGGAAGGCGGAAGAAAAAAAGACCGCCGAGGCATCGTCTCCACTACAACTGCAGCAGGCAAGCTGTAGAGGTGGTAGGGTGGAGCATGGGCCATTGGTGAAGATGGTCATACCTTGAGTAGGCGGACGCATGGCTAAGAAACTGATAGGAGAACCCTACCAAGCTTCAAAGAATTGTCTCCAGGCAAGATGCGATTGTAGGTCTCCCTAGAGATATCATCTGTGGAGGAATACCCATAAAAAAGATCCGCTAACCCAGGTGTAGAGCATAGGGAGGGAAGGGTGAAAGTGTGTCCTTCGAAGGTGCCAGGAGTTTTCAGTGGAAGAGAAAATGGATACCAGCGAGAAAACTGGCGATGAGGGCATCAGGCAGAAGCGAAGGAGTGTAATAGAAGACAGGAAACAACACACGTCCAGTAGAGAAGGGTCGTTGTATTCCGCACGTGGGCTAGATCGATGTGGAGTTCTACACCGCACAGCATGTCTAGTTTGGACCTGACCAAAGCACTGTAGCGGTGGTGGTAAGCGCCCCATGTATAGTGAAACAGATGACTCAGAAAGTTAAGAGTGGGCCGGGTGGCGGCAATGAAGCGGGAGAAGTAAGGTTTCCATTGGAGCTTCACATCAATGATGACTAGAAATCGGACGGATTGCTTCGCCGGTATGGGGTCGCCGGATATAAGTAAGGTTGGGAATCTACATTATAGTAGCGGGGGGAAATAGGACGCAAAAAGCCTTACGGGAAAGAAAGAGAATCGCTGAAGTAGCCCACTCGAGGGTCATAGTGAAGGAAAGTTAGACTTATCTGGCGACCGTTAAGACACCTACCACTATAGTAGATCACCATTTCGTCAGCGTAGTGTGCTGCTAATGGGGCGGGGAAGAAAGCAGATTACGAGCCTGGAGAAAGATGAACCGACACGAACCTGGCAGGAACGGTCACACAAAAACTGGGAGATAAAAAGTGGCTATGAGTCCACATAATCCCAGAGTGCAAACTAGACATAAAAGATGAGCCGTGAGTAGTGGCGTAGGTCTTGCGGGTGTCAGAAAATACAACCAATGTAACAAGACGGTAGGAAATTGCCTCCTGTATGCCGTAGCTAAAGCAGAAGAAGGGATCTAGATCATTTCAAAATTGGCGAAAGCCACTTTGGTAGTTAAGCGAATAATGATTGGAACTCGGTTAAATCAGAGAGGCACGGTTACCATCTTCTCCAGCAACTTTCATAAACAGCAGTTTATGGCTTTGGAACGGTAAGGTGACAGGTCCGAGGGGGTGTAGTCCCAATTGAGGACAATCACCACGACTGCTTTACGTCAGGCCGAAAGGGAGCTACCCTCTAACCAGATCCGGTTATAAAAATCCATGAGGAAATTGAACTACGATATGACACATTGGAGGAGGCACTAGGGAATTACATCAGGACACGGAACAATGGGGCAACAAGGGGGAAAAAAAAGAGGTATGCCGTGTTACCAGCCTTAGCATTTTTACCTGTCGATACAGAAGTTGCTACTTTTGAATTATTATGTGATAGTAACATTTTCCAACTGAAGCACAAAAATGGTGTTGATTATTTTGAAGACACGAGGATTGGACAATCTAAGAGAAGAAATGCCAGACGACCATCACACTTTCCTCACGTGTGCAACGTATATAATGAAGTGATGCACAAGTTACTAAAAAACCAACACCCTCTGTTGAAGCCTGGCATAGGTTCGAAACTCAGGTTGCATCTCAACACCTTATATTTAAGAATTCATTGGTAGTTTACGCAAATAACAGTTTCCATGACACTAAAATTGAACAATGTGTGGCAAGAAGGAAACCGCAAAATCAACGAACGATACCGTCGTGCTGCACAACGTATCGAAAGACTTGTAGAAGACTTTGATGCTGAGAAATATCATTAATTATAGTTGAGGAATCTCTCTTCTTTCATTTTAACAATTAAATGATAACCTTCAATGTTTTAGCTATTTATGAGTGATTAAAATAAATTTGTTTCTTCCTGTTTTCATTTCAATTATTAAATTAACTATATTTTATACAGTGCTGTGGGTGAATTGCGTCGCTAGACAGTGTTTTTAGTCGCGTAGACGCGACTCGATAAGTTATTATGTCGGTCCGTAGGTCAATCGGTCGGATGGTAACAATTTTACTTTTCAATGTATTTGGGCAATAACATCGTAACTATTTGGTCGATTCTAACGAAATTTGAAACTCTTATGTTGTTTTACATTCGCTTTCAAATAGTACAATGCCAAGGTCCTCTAAGTTTAGTCCGGGAATTAATTGGCAATAACATCGTAACTATTCGGCCGATTCTAACGAAATTTGAAACCATTATGTTGTTTTACATTCGCTTTCGATTGGTATAATTGTCAAGGTCTTCCCAAGGTTAGTCCTAGAATTATTGAAAGTTTTGAAGGTCGTAATTATAATTATAATTTCAATGTTTTTTGGCAATAACATCGTAACTATTTGGTCGATTCTAACGAAATTTGAAACCCTTGTTGTTTTACATTCGCTTTCAAATGGTACAATGACAAGGTCCTCTCAAGTTTAGTATGCGAATTAATTGGCAATAACATCGTAACAATTGCGCCGATTCTAACGAAATTTGAAACCATTCTGTTGTTTTACATTCAAAATCGATGGTATAATTATCAAGGTTTGCCCATGGATAGTCCCGGAACTATTGAAAGTTTCGAAGGTCGTAATTAGAATTGAGAGCACGTGACTTAATAAATTGCCGTGGGCTAATTGTATTAGGCGAATGGGTATTTAGACAAATCCACCTCTGACCGATGGGGGGGGGGGGGAGGTGTTGGTTAGAATCGCAGCTCAATCCTTCTCGTGACAGACTTAACTTAACCGAAGAGCCATTGCATGACATGACAGATACTCGTAATGTTAAACCACATTTTCTGTTTCATCTCAATCAAGAATAGGCCTAGGCACTTCTGGAATGCTTTTTAAATCGGCCTTGCTTACTGGAGAATTGCGTTCCATCCCTGTCCGTAACGCCCCAAGTAGCCTCTCTTTTTCGCTACTCAGGCTGCCGCTAGGTAGTCGCCACAATTAGTCATGTCATAATACGCTGACTTTCGTTCAGTGACAATTTAATATATTATTAGTCATAGCCCAAAGTTTTGAGACTATTATATTTTTTCTTATAAATGAATAATATAATTAATCAAACGTCGTATTTTGTTTTATTATGTTTGTATCATAATTTGAAGGTTAAATATACAAAAAAAATAGAGCCTAAATATATTTTATTAATAAATACAGTCAATTCGTGAGTGCAGTCAATATTTAACACTGATGTCGCTTGTGCTTCAGGACTGAGTCAATTCGTTTCGTCATGCTGGGGACCAAATTTATGATATCTTGATTGATATCTTGATTGATATCGCTCGATTCTTGTTCACTAAGCACCCGCAACTGGTCACAATTGGATGGCTTCAGTTTATCAACCGCCAGTTTGATTATCATCCACAAATTCTCTATTGGGTTCAAATCTGGCGAATTCCCGAGCTAAGGTATGAAAAGTTCGATGTTATTTTAAACCAAGAACTTTGTTATTGCTGAGGCGTTGTAAACAAAGTGCGCCATCGTGCTAAAGAATACAGTTATCACCGACAAATCGGTCCTTAACTGTTGGGGAAAGGTGATGATGAAGTATATGTAGGCGCCATTTTTAGGTTATGGCAGTGTTCTTGGGGAAAACAGCCCAAGACATGGAGTGTCCGGATGCTTCATCGTGGGCACGACCTTAGGACTCGTGAAAACACTGCTTTTTCTCTCTTTCTAACTAGAGATCTTTTAGAAGCTCCTTACGGATAGACTGCACAAAAGTGGTCTATCCGTAAGTTCTTCTTGGTGAGATGAAGCTCTTCATGGCCCTTCTCGACTTGACACCTCTGGCGATAAGTTGTAGATAGTAGCTTAGAGTAGGAAAGGGGGCAAAGAAAATTAAAAGAAAAGTAGCGAAACGAGTTTCGAACGCGCTTCCCGCGTCGCCGGGCAGCCGTTAGCGAGAGCTTTAAACCACTCGGCCATCCTCAGTACCAAAAAGACTCATTCAAGAAAAGCATTTAAGCCGATCGCCTGAACTTCTCGCACGCTATAAAGTCTCCACCTGACTGGGCCGGCTAAAGCGTTCACACATTTTTTTTCTTTCAATTGTGGGCATCTTGGCACTGGAGAACACCCGATCCTTGATCTAGGATCATACCATAAGGCGATCTTGGCGTTCATTTGAAGCTCTTGGGCGCCCAGAAGACTTTTTCACACGAGTGTAACCAGTCTTTTTTTAAATCAATAATGGTCCTAAATATGGTACTCCGTTAGCAACTCTCTCTTTGCATTTCAATCCACTTTGGTATGGAGCAAAATGGTTGGACGCTTTTCTTTGAAAAGAACCATTTCTGGAATTGAACAAGACTCAAACATTTATTTTTACCAAAAGATATTACGAAAAAGATCATAATTATACATTACAATCAAACATATTTATCATCATTTTACCCTTTTGATCGAATAGTAAAGCTCCAGGGAGTGAAAATAAAATATAGATATTAGTCTCAAAATTTTTTTTTTAGCCAAACTAAGATGAAATAATTATTCAAATACTCAAAAAAATCCCCTTCTTAAATTATAGTTAGTGAAGTGATGATGATGATGATGATTAGATAGGACATTTACCAATAAAAAGAAATTAAATTTAGAGAAAATTATCACGATATTGCGGTATTTCAAATATTTGTAAAGTTTTGTTTCAAAAACAGGGGTGCCAAATTTCCGCCATTTTCCCAGTTTAATTTCTTTATATATTTATTAAAAGTTTTAATCATATCGATATTACAAAAAAAAATATTCGCCTTAACATTTGGCTAATTTTTGTTTTTATCGCAACCAAACCTAGGGACAGTCATCCAAAGCTATTCGAAGGATTTATTAAACACCTGAACTCAGGGGTAAGTGGATATAAGAGGCACATCGAGAGGGGTTCGGAATGGCGGGGTAAATGAAAGCGGTGTTCTGATTGGATACGTGCTCATGACGTGAAGAGGAGCTACCCGCAACCACCGAGAATATTCGAACAATAGGCGCCCATTCCCTCACATACGCTGAAGTTTTGCGTCTGATCTCACTGTGACTGAACCCGACACCTCGACGCTTGAAATCGAACACCGTCTCCACTCGGAGCAAAAACCAACGAGGGCGTCTCCGCCAGATAGTGAGTTCTTAAATAGAATGGTTAAGATGATAAGGGGAGAAACCTGGGAAAAGACTATAGCCCGAGTGGCCTTAGGAGGAGACTACTTGAAACGCTCAGGAACGCAACTCTCCAGAATATGCCTAGATCTCCTGGTAGGCTTTGGGGATGGAATGACAAGCTACCGTCCGGTGTGGGCAACCATGCAGCACTTGACACCCTCTTGGGGGTTGGGGGTGGGGGAATCACGTTTAGTCATGTCCAACTTCCCTAAATCAACCACGTTCTTAGCACAGGCAGGTCCTCCCCCTCCCCCGAGCAAAAAACAAATTATGGCAACCTTAATTACTGGGGACGGGAGGGTACATATCCAAAACAAGGTCTGCTGAACATAGTCGCGTGCTCACTCTTATTCTGATTTATGACCTTACATCCTTCAAAACTTTCAATAATTCCCGGACAAACCTTGGGAATTATATCCTTCAAGTGAGAATGTAAAACAACATAAGGGTTTCAAATTTCGTTAGAATCGGCCGAATAGTTATGATGTTATTGCCAAAGCAAAATAATTCCCGGGCTAGCCATGGTAGGACCTTGGCAATTATATCGATCAAAATAGAATGTAAAACAACATAAGGGTTTCAAATTTCGTTAGAATCAGCCGAATAGTTATGATGTTATTGCCAAATAATTCCCGGACTAAACTTAGGAGGACCTTGGCAATTATTATATCATCCGAAAGAGAATGTAAAACAACATAAGTGTTTCAAATTTCGTAATCGGACGAATAGTTACAATGTTATTACCAAAACAAAAAAAGCAAAACGGGGACCGACCGACAGGCATAGTGAGATATAGAGTCGCACGCGACTAATAATAGTGAAGTCCTGATGTGAAAATGTGCATGCGAGAAACGGCTTCGGTCTGCCTGTGATCGTAGCGCAGAAACCGAATCAGCCTCCTACTCACTCCTACACTGCCCTACTAGAGTTTGTCCGTAAGGCTCACACCTGCCGCATCCACAAAAAAAAACAAGCTACTTGCTAAACTCTCTGCCCCTCCTCCTATTCCCTGCTGAAGTTTCAGTCTTCTCTGAAATAGGCAGAGGGTATGCCAGAGTGGGTACACTCTGGCATACCCTCTGCCTCTATCTCTTTTCTTACCCCCAACCGAACTTCGTTCTCTTTACCAAGTGTCCTTAGAGGAATTGCCTTCCGTCCTCCTCTCGTCGAAAAAGACCTCTTCGCTAAACTCATTCCATCCAGGTTTTTTATCTCGTTCCTCTCTGTTCTTGTTCTCTACCGTACTGGTATGATAAGTCTGAGAAAAAGGCATTGATTATAATTATGCAATTGATACCGATTTTCACGATACCATAAATGTATTTCGCTTCCAAAGTCAGATAAAATGTGTCTATGGTAATTAATTCATGAATACTCGTATATAATGAATCATCATGTTTGTTAGCATTATATAAGGTATTAACCTACATTTTATTAATTTCTTCGTTTGTAAGACGTCTCAGGTGTTTCACGCTTCAAGTTCCAGAAGTCAGCCAACATAGCAGGGCTCCATTTTCCCTTATACCTGTTTTCCATTGACGCTATATTTTGATGGAACCTCTTTCCATGTTCATCACTCACGCCTCCTGCATTCTCTGGGAAGAAGGAGAGATGAGAATGAAGAAAGTGTATCTTCAGTGACATATTGCATCAGAGATCTTGGTAGCACTTGATTAGGCTCTCAACTATACGCTCTCGCTGGGCCCCTTGGTGCTTTCCCAGAAGTCCTCTCCATACATCTTTGAATGCAGCCAGGCCGCTAGCTTAGTTTCATCCATTGTCACCTCGAAGTCCTCATCAACGAAAAGGCGACGAATCTGCCTTCTTTATTTAATCTTGGCATCACTTATTTTAGGGAAGATCGCTTTGAGGTACTGGAAACATGGCTTGTTATGTTGCAGTGCTTTGTAAAAATTTCTTCATTAAGCCTAGTTTTATTGCAGTGGTGTCAAAATATTTTTCTGCTTCTTAACTAGTGGCTCATGAATTACATTATGGCATCCAGGAGTCATAGTTTCCCCAAGGTGACCATTCTGAGCGTACATAATGTTCTGATCTGGCCCTACTGTCCCACTTGCAAAGGAAGCACATAAACTTGGTGTATCCAGTTCGTAGCCCATTAAGTAGGGCTGCTACTTTCAAGTCCGCACAAATTAGCCACTCATGCTCCTTGTAATTTATGCGGTCTAGAATAAAAGCAAAGTTCTCAAATGACTGAGTGAGCAACTGGAACTGAAGGCATGATGTTCTCAATGTGCAACAGAAACCGCTTTTATGCTGTAAACGGATGCTTCTATGAATAACCTCCACTCATTTGGTTTATAGGTCAGCTCAAGGGCATTGAATAGGCCTCTGATATCATTACAATAAGTCAAGTTGTTAAAAAAAGTGAGGAATTGTTGTAGATCTGCAGAACGCTTCCTAAATACTGTAATTCGAGCAAGTTCATCCAACAAGTTCCATTGTTGCAGACGTGAGGCCAGGAGTTCACTCTGTTGCTAAGTAAGTAGTAGATCACGAACTACATAGATCATTGAGTTTCGGTTGGGTGATGAGGTGTGGTTTCTTGTAAGATTCAAGCTATGCCACATATGGTGTATCTTGAGATTCTGAATCATCTGAGTTGCTCGTGTCATCGCTTGGTAGTTCGGAGGGCGGCTGTGGTACAGATAGCACTTGAATGTCGAACTGGGCGAATAACATATTGAAGATCTGGATACATGATAGTTTCTTTCCTTTACTGTTGCGACCTGCAGTGAAATAAAATAAAATCAGACTAAAAATGGATATTAATGGCTGTGATCACTTGCAGAAATAGCGGAAGCACAACATAATATGCATTTTGATCTTTTTAATTAATACATCTATTAAAAATATATTAAAGACCAGGAAAGAAAACATATTGAATCCCCAACTTTAATATCTGTTAAGCAGAAGTGTAGCAATCCGTTAAATGGTCCTTTGGCTCCTTGCAGACCATTGGTACGCCAAACATGAGGCCAGGCTCTTTGCTTTTCACCCAGGCAGATAGGGAACTTGTACACCTGACACAACATATGTGAGGTGCCCAGCGTTTGTCCTGGTCGCCCACTTTGCATCCAAAGTACACCTCATAAAGTTTCTTCAATGTTTAGCCAAATGCTCTTGTATTGTATTTATGTAACTGATTCACATATATAACAGACACTGTCTGGGAAATATTTGAATTGTCTAGGCATTATAGCTCTGTCTCCTGTAAAGAAAAAAACACTGTAGTATGTGAAAAATAATATAAATAGTAATAGCAATATATATTAACTAAAAAAGTAAAATTAGGAAGCATTTATAGTAAGTTACAAAATTACCAAACGTTACGTAAGAGTTACTACGGATTTGGACCCATATAACTAAAAAGATATTGAGTATACTTTCATAAATTTCCTATGTTAGGTTGACAAATACCTTAGGAACACCCCATTAAAATTATATCAAAATCCGTTCATAACTTTTCGAGTTGGCAGTTTCGACCCACTAATTTTTGCATTCAATCCCTACGGAACGATCAGTGTATTTAACGTAAGATGGTAATTTACGAGAAAGTGGAGGGTCGCAGAAAGAAGCGAATGTAATATTCGTGATTTACGCAAAAAGTACCTCTAGAAAAAGTTATTCTCATTTCCGTTTTTCTTTTCATTGTTTAAACAGTGTTATTAATAATGTTTATCTTGTACAACATTGCTAAATATTGTGGTTTATTGTAGTTTTTGGACGTTAGATAAGGTATAATACTGAATCAATAATTATTCATCTTTGAGATTCACCTGCATTTTAGACATGGATCATATAAGCTACATTCGATCGTAACGGTTTAAAAAACTGTTTTTATATGTATTCTATATTATTACATAACTCCTTCTGAATAGCAAAATGCAAGTGTGGCTTCAAAAATAAATAAACATAAAGGGGGTATGAAAAGGCTTTTTTTTTTTTTTTTTTTTTTTTTTTTTTTAAGAGCTCATCTGGCGACTGCCTACTTGGGCATTAGTCGCCGTATTAAAACTGGCCTAGTTCTAGGCTACTTTAAAATGAAATTAAAGAGAAAAAAAAAACAACACCCCAAAAGGGGGAAAGGAAGCAAGCTGGTGCGTCGGGGAGAGGTCCCCCCGGCGCAGGAGCGTGCAACTAAAGAAAAAAAAAACGCCCCAAAAAAACAAACAAAACAAATGCAAAAAAACAACAAAAACAAACAAACAAACCTTGCTTAAATAATAGGGAGAAGGCCGGCCTCCCCCAAGAAGTCAACAAGTCCACAAGTCAGTGTGCACGAATCTGTCCCAAGCACAAGGGACAGGCGGTAGCGACCCCGCCCATCCCGGTACTGGGACAGGTATCGTGCGCGAAGATCACCCAGAATGGGACATTCGACAAGAATGTGCCGAACAGTCTGGGGGACGACGCAGTCGTTGCAATAGGGCGCAGGCGAGCGCTCCATCAGATAGCGATGCGTCACACGAGTGTGTCCGATTCGGAGACGACAGAAAGCAACCTGAAGCCGCCGCGGCATTGGGGGATAGGTCCATGGGAACAGTCGCGGCGCAATGGCACGCAACTTTAAGTTCCCCTCGACCGTCTCCCATCTTCTTTGCCAAGCAGTCCGAAGAGCTGCCCGTATTCCTGCCATGTAGTCGGTGTGAGGAAGAGCGAAACGCTGGTCCGGTCGCAGAGTCCTCGCGGACTCTAGGGCGCCCTCATTCCCCGCAATTCCTACATGTCCAGGAACCCAGCAGAAGATAATCTCGACATCTGCCCGGCTCGCCAAAACCGTGGCGTCACGGATATCGCGAACCAGGGGATGCGGAGATTCCAATGCCCCGAGAGCACTCAGGGCGCTTTGTGAGTCGCTATAGATCACAATCCGGTCTCCGAACCGGGCACGTCGCGTAATCTCCCGTACCGAGTGGTGTATTGCCACCAGCTCGGCCGTGAAGACAGACGCAGCGCCTGGTAGAGCCCCGCTGACTTCAAACAGAGGGGATACGGCGTGGAAGCCGACCCCCTCTTGGGACTTGGAGCCATCCGTATACACTGGCACGGTTCCAGCGTGACACGATGTGTGCTCCAAAAAGGTCGAACGCAATACTCCCGGCGCAGTACAAGCTTTGGGAGCAGAGACGTGGCGACAAATAGCCAAATGTGGTACCCTCCAGGGTGGCGTCCTGGGCAGAACCAGGGGCGCCACCGGCCCGAGAGCTATATCTACCTCTCGAAAGAGTTTCCTGGCCCTAAACCCAAAGGGCTTAGGGTATGACTGGCGTCTCTCGGCGGCATAGGCACCATCGAGATCAGCTGCGGATGCAGTGAGAGCTGTTGGCGACTGAGGGAGGCGCCGGGCTCGCGCGTACAGGCGAGTGATGCACTGCACGCGGCGCAGAGCGAGTGGCATCTCCCCAGCATCGACCAACAGGCTCTCAATGGGGGAAGTGTGGAAGGCACCGGTCGCAAGGCGAAGGCCGGTGTGGTGGATCGAATCCACCTTCCGCAATAAACGCTCGGCTGCGGATGCATAAAACTCGCATCCGTAGTCGAGCTTCGAGCGAACAAAGGATCGATAAAAAAGTAAGGCGGTAGCCCTATCAGCGCCCCAAGCGCTGAACGTCACGGAACGGAGAATGTCCATGGCGCGGGTACAAGAGACCCTAAGGCTGCGAATATGAGCCTCCCAGGTGAGGCGTCGGTCGAATACAAGACCAAGGAAACGGTGCGACTCAACCACATCCAGGCGCACCCCATTAAGAAACAAATCTGGGTCGGGGTGAAGCCTTGGATGGCGGCAGAAGTGCACCACCTTAGTCTTGGCCAAAGAAAACCGAAACCTGTGCGCTTCGGCATAGCGAGAGACGCGGTTCAATGCCTGTTGGAGTCGACGCTCCAGAGTTGGCATCTGGGCCGCGCCAAAAGAGATCGAAAGGTCGTCCACGTAGAGCGTAGCGAGAACATCTTCCGGCAGCACCGAGGTGATGCCGTTGATGCTCAGGGCAAAGAGTGTGACACTGAGGACACTTCCCTGCGGGACACCCTCTTCCTGCTCCTTTGGGCCGGAGAGGGCTCCCCCCACCCGTACGCGGAATCGACGATCTCGCAAAAATTCAGATATAAAAATTGGGAGGCGTCCCCTCGCCCCCATCGTGTGGAGAGTCTCCATGATACCGTATCGCCATGCGGTATCATAGGCCTTCTCCAGATCAAAAAACACCGTGGCGTAGTGCTGTCTACGAAGGAAAGCCTCGCAGACGGCACTTTCCAGTCGGAGCAGAGCATCCGACGTGGAGTGGAACTTACGGAAGCCGCACTGTGCAGAAGACAGATGGGCTCCGCTGTCCAGGAAATAGGCTAATCTAACATTTACCAATTTCTCCATCAACTTGCACACGCAAGAGGTTAGAGAGATTGGGCGGAAACCGGTCGGAGTAGAGTGATCTCTCCCCGGCTTGCGAAAGGCGAGCACAGTAGCGATTCGCCAGGAGTCTGGGAGAAGACCTTCCACCCAGATCCTGTTGAACAAATCTAACAGAAAGGCCATGCCTCGCTCACCCAGGTGTCGAAGCATGGCGTACGGGACATCGTCCGGACCATGGGCGGTGTCCACGCACGAAGCGAGAGCGGAACGCAACTCACTCACAGTAAACTTGTCGTTGAAGGGTTCTCCGCCTCTGGAGGTAAAGTCCAGCCGGCGGCCTTCCGCGACATCACGACGTGCATTGAATGCTGGCGGAGCAGCATCACGGCTAGAGAATGCGGAAAAAGCGGTCGCTAAGGATTCCGCCACGGACGCGGGGTCCGAGATTGCGGTCCCATTCTCCTGGAGAACGGGAGGGGGGTCCTGCGAGAACTTGCCCCGAATCCTTTTGACTCGCTTCCACACCTCAGCTAAAGGGGTCTTCCCGTTAAGTGAAGACACGTATGCCCGCCAAGAAGAGCGGCGGGCGTGCTTCGAAATATACCGGAACCTAGCCCTAGACCGACGAAATTCAGCGACAGTGAAATCGTTCGGGCGGCGCTTATAGCGCATGTAGGCATAACGCTTCTGTTTGAGGGCCGTCTCACACTCGGCCGACCACCATGGGAGTGGTCGGCGTGCAAAACGGCCAGACGTCCTAGGAATAGTAGTCAGGCCTACGGCGATGAGGTTGCCGGAGAAGAACTCAACGGCCTCATCTACCGACCTAAACTCCTCGACTGAGATAGAGAATTCAGTCATTTCCTGAAATGCAGGCCACCGCGCCCGCGCCAAGCGCCACCGAGGTGGTCTCTCAGGCGGCAGTTGCCCTGAAAATGATATTTGAATGGGAAAGTGATCACTACCATGGAGGTCATCGACCACCCCCCAATCAAAATCAGGCTGTGCATCCGAAGAGCACAAAGATAGGTCAAGGCAAGAAAATGAAGCGGTTCTCGGACAGTGATGCGTAAACTCATCCACGTTTAGGACACCCATCTCAAGCTCTTCGATCAGATCGGCAAGGACTTGTCCCCTGGGATTTATGGAGTAATCTCCCCAGAGAGGATGCCTGCCGTTCAGATCTCCAAGCAAGAGATAGGGCCTCGGCAACCGTGCCACGACGCGGCGGAAGTCCCCCGCGTCGAAGTCAGCTGACGGTGGAATGTACGCAGAAATGATAGTATACCTCCTATCCAGGTGCAGCTGCACAGTCACTGCCTGAAAGGAGGTATCTAAAGAGAAAGGAAGAACCGCGTATCCCCCAGCCCGGCCATCCCGCGGTGGTGGGGTCGCAAGACCCTTATACCCCGGGAGGGCAGGCAGCGGGCACGCGCCTAGCATGGTCTCCTGCAAAAAAATAGCTAACGGGGAACGGGACGAGACGAGCCTCCGCAGCTCCTCCCAGTTGGCCCGGAGTCCACGGCAATTCCATTGAAGGAATATGCCCTCCAGGCCTAGCTCGGAGGAGACGCGGGGGCCCTCCTCGAATTGAAGACCCTCACGGGAATGGCCGTACGCTTCCCGGGGGCAGAACCCCGGGCGCTGTTGGCCGGACAAAGCGCTGTCGCCTTCGAGGACTTATTGGGGGAGGTTGGGCTCGCCATGCGAGTCTTTTCCTCCCTCCGCCTCGAAACCTAAGGCGGGCGTTGCGGCTTGGGAGGCGGGGGGCCCTCTTTTCGAGGAACCACCGTCTCCGAGCCACTCGCTCCACCTCGGGGCGTGGGCGAAGGGGCCGAAGCTCCTTTGTTGCTGTCCTCCTTTCGGGGAACAGCTTTAGGAACCCCGGAGGATGGCCTAGCGACCATCTTCAGGGGTGTTGCCTCCTGTGAGTCTAACGACTCTGTGGAGGCGCGTGGCCGTTTCGCCTTACGGGAAACGGTCACGCTGGGGGAAGAGGGGGGAGCCCTGGTATTAGCCGGGGCTGGGTGTGAACCCTTTTTGCCGCCAGCTCTACCAGGGGAGCGCCCGGGTGTAGTAGAGCCCGCAGAAGGGCTCCGAATGGGCGCGGAAACAACCGTGCTCGTTGGCCTGGATGGGCCAGGAGCAGAGGGTGCTTTTCTAACTATTGAGGCATATGACGTCCCAGGCAGAGCCGGGCGCGCCAGGACCAAGTCCTTAGCCTCGCGGAATGAGAGTCGATCCTGGGCCTGAACGGCCAGGATTTCTTTCTCAAGGAGATATGCACCACATTGCTTCGAAGAAGCAGGGTGCGGCTCTCCGCAATTGACACACTTGGCCACACACGATTTGGACTTATCGTGTGCGACCTTGGAGCAATTTACACAGACTTCGGGTGACCCCGATTTTGCACGTCTACATGATCGATTCGTG
The DNA here is from genome assembly GCA_963969495.1 of Ceratothoa steindachneri. Lineage (NCBI taxonomy): Eukaryota > Metazoa > Arthropoda > Malacostraca > Isopoda > Cymothoidae > Ceratothoa > Ceratothoa steindachneri. The sequence continues at coordinate 32,745,371 of OZ018339.1, read as the reverse complement.
TGGCCGAAGCGGTGACAGTAATAGCACCGCCGCGGCAGTGGCACGAATGCCTTCACGCGGTAGCGGTACCAACCGGCACGCACCGACTCAGGGAGCTTGTCACAGTCGAACGTGACGAAGAGTGTAGGGGTGGGTCTCGAGGCCCCTCCCTGTTTTCTCATCACACGTTCGACCTTGACCGCCCCATGGTCGGCCAGCTCTAGGGTGATGTCTTCTATGGAGTAGTCAACGAGTTCCCTCGCATAAACTACTCCTTTTACAAAGTTCATGGTAGAGTGCGGCGTCACACTCACCGGGGTGCCATGAAGTGTCCGAAGAGCACTTATCTTGGCCGCCTCGGCGGGATTCGCCAGAAGGCTCCCGTCCGAGAAACGGGTTACCTTCGGCTCTCTACCAATTGCACTAGCTAATCCTCTCCTCTGATGGATCATGTTGCCCTTGGACAACATGGTGCCATCAGTGGAGCGAATAACGAGGAAGCGTTTGAAGCCAGCGGGCTCGAAAACGCCAGGTAACCTCTGAATGAGGGGCCCCGATGTCATCGAGGCTCCGCCCTGTGCACTCTTGGTCTTAGTCAGGGGCTCCGCACACGAGGGGGTAGAGGGGCCGGATGTGCCGATCTTGGCTTGGTCGCCTACCAAAGTGGCAGCAGACCCATCCGTCCCCGCAGCCCCCGCGGATGGAGAGGAGCCCCGAGTCTTTTTCGTACTTTTAGTCTTTTTCTTTTTTGGAGAGGAGGGCGGGGAATGAATCCGCTTTTCACCTCCGCCGGCAGAAGCCCCTAGGCCAGATGGACCGGCCTCAGCCAGGTCCCTCTCCGAAATGGAGAAGGTCCTGGTTGTCGTAGGGGCACCTGTCGGAGGAGATCCCTCCCCTCCTTCTATTGCCTCGGAGCCCTCAGCCATTTGAGGAGGACCTTGCATAGGGGCGGACTCGGGTTCGGTGCTTGGCGCCGAGCCCGAATTCCCCCCCATGGAAGGCCCTACCGTCTGAGGCTGGGTCTCCTCAAGGACCATGTCTATCACGGGAGGGGCCTCCAGTTGGCCATCCCCTCCCAGGACATTGCAGGTCCCCTTGGCAGTGTCGCCAGTCTTGTTTGGGGAGGCACAGGCCTTGACCCCGGCAAGGTTTAATATTTTTGCCAGCAGGTCTTTTGAGGGAAGCGACCGAAGGGGCCTGGCTTGCCTCTCCCCCCTAAGGGGGTTTGCCCTACCGAGCCGCTTTGATGGGGAGCGGCTGGCTAAGGGCTGCCTGCTGGCTTTCTTGGCAGTCCCCTTGGAAAGAAAAGAGGGGACTGCCGCTGGGAAAAGGGAGGTGCCCGAAAGCACCTCCAGAGAAGGGGGAGAGGGGGAGTCCCCTGCACCCGTAGGCGAAGGAGAGGAGTAAGCCTCCTTTCCGGTTAGAGAAATATGGAGGGTCCCCTGTGCAAGCACAGGGGGGGGGGGGACCTCCATTTTTTTGCTGGAGCTGCCCGAGGGCGGCTCCGTTGTTCTTGGGGAAGTTGGGGGTTGGGTTTTTTTGGTGTGATTTTCATCATTGGGCATGGTGACCCTTCTTTTAATACGGGATGCCACAGCGCACACCTCTCGTAGTAGCCCGCACTGCGAGAGGTGCTTACAGGCCCAGCAGAGCCAGGCGCCGCCATTTGGGACCACCCCTCCCGCCTGGTGGCCTGGCAGTCCATCGGCATGGCGGCTCCACCTTGGACACGGCGTATAAATGATAGATTTTGAAGACGAGAGGAAAAGGGATGTGAGGAAGGTATGGGTGGGGATGAAGCAGGTAGTTAAAAACCAGCCACCCCAGACCGGAGCTCAGGGGTTAGGGAACATTGTCCCCCACCCCCTCAGCCCCGATGCGGGACGGTTGGCTGAAAGGAAGGTCAGCATCTACCCTGTGAAATTAGAGGCTGACCAGAGAAAGTTGTGGGAGAGGTTCTGTGAAAAGAGAGGAACCAAGTGTTTTGAAGGAAGTAAGAGAGGCTAGGCTGGGGCCGGACGGGGTGCTGAGTCCCGTCAGCACGGCGGCCAGAATGGCAAATCGTCGCGCCCCTTACGGGGTATGAAAAGGCAAATAACAACATAAGATATCATTGGTCACGGTATTTCACATGAACATCAACCTCCTGTTCCTTTGGGCAAATACAATGATTACGCTGTCTATTTTAACATCAATTTCGTTGTGGACACCGATCAGCGCCAGGCCGTTGAGGCGATCTTGAGCCAATTTGGTGAGTATGTGTGAGGGGGCTTCAGCCCCTTAGCCGCCCCTGTTCAACATATCCTAAACTGAACCTGAACCCAAACGACTTGAAAGCTACAACCCAATCTCAACTCGCCACCCTCTCATATGTTCCTGAAAGGCTGGTGCCAACCTTGATTCTAAAATGTTCTCCTCTAATACCGATGAGATCTTTCAATCTGGATTCAAAGCAGGCCACAGCACTGAATTAGCTCTCATGCATTTAAAGGATCGCCTCCGGCAAGCGACCAACGCTGATCAAGTGTCCATTATGGTACTTTTGAACCTCTTGACAACGCAGATTTTCTTCACTGCGTTCGCGAATTCCTGGGTGTCTCTGGTACTGCTTAAACTGGTTTCGCTCTTAGTCTATCTATTTATATTGGTAAGTGGGCATCTCGGCCGATGGGGCTTCGCAAGGGTGTTCTATATCCACTTATGCTTTGTATCTTAGTATTCTTATGCGTCGTTTTAATCTGTCATCACAATGAAACGAAAATCTTTCTCCAATTCTCCAGTCTAGTTTGCGGAAACTCTTAGAAACTTATTATCCGCTTATAACATCACCACTGAATAATTCTCGGGACAATTTTCTGAAAATTGACTATCACAAAACTGAGCTACTACTGGTAGACACTTGCGGACGCGACTCACTACATAACTTTTTCTCCCTATCTAAACTTTGGCGCCTCCCATGCTCATTTTCTGACAGTTAAAAATCTGGGCGTCATCTTGAGGGAAGGATTAAGATTTTCTAGTCCCTCGGCCTACCTATAAATTGAGGCCCTCCGTGTTTTCCAGAGGAAAAAGTAAAATCATAAATTTATTTCCACATGGTTAATCAATTAAAAAATTAAACATTTACTATGTATAATTTCTTGGAAACAAGTATAATACTCGTATGTATCCAAAACAGTAAATTGGTGTTGATCATCGTTTTCAATGTTATGAAAACTAGTCTGTTTAGTGGTTCTAGTGCTAGTGTCGATCTGTGTACATTCTTTAAATGTTTCATCTGAGAATGTGAACGTATCTGATCTCAAAACAATAAAAAATACATCTATGGAGAACGATTGCAGGGAACCCCCCTAAAGTTTTTATATGGATCTTTATGAAGTCAGAAACCGCCATCCAATATGTAAGCTAAACATTAGTATTCATATTTTTATTACTAATTAGAAAGCCCATATCCTCCCCAGCATCAATCCCCTCCCCGCACCGAGGAGAAAAAACGAACGGAAACTGATTACTCAAAGACGAATGAGTCCTTGCCGATGATAAAATAAAGTACATAAATTGAGTCCCTTTTAATAAGATAATTTCGATACTTTGATTCTGCATTCGCAAATGAAATAATTTTCACTTAATCTCGGCACAACCTCGAGCTGGTGGAAGGCCCTGTGCTGCAGCCCCTTTAGCAAATAGTTCTCTCCCAAAGCTCCTGTTGCCAAAGTTTCCAAATCCTCTCCGTTTTCTCCGTAATCTCAGCCGAATCCTTTCCCACTTTGACTGCAATTCCTTTTTGGCTGAATCACAGACTTTCAATCCTTGACCCCCCCCACTTCAACTCCGCCGGAGACGTTTCTCGCGTGCCAATCTCCTGTTTCGCGATTTCCAGTAGCTCCTATAGAATACAGAATCACCTTTAAGTACCTGCTTATAAGAACTTAAATGCCGTAGCTTCCTCCTACCTGTACTTCTTACTCATTCTATCCCAGCCCCCTGCGATCGGGCTCTGCTCCCTTACTGATTGTCCCTCGTAGTCGTATCTGCTGCATTGGTCATCATGCTTTCTCTGTATTGCTCCGATGATGTGGAATGATCTGCCCCCTGTGATAGCTCAACCCCTTCCCGTGGTGCCTTAAGACACCTCTCTAGCTTTTTCTTAGTCGGTAGCGTGCGCTTTGTGAGTGTCTATGACCTTGATTAGTGCCGTACAAAAATCCATTATTACTTCAAGTAGACTAGTTAGGTGCTACGGACCGGGAGGACTCGAAACTCGCATTGGACCTGCGCGGTCCTGTATGGGAAACAGGTGTCCTTGCGGGACCTGAACAAATTTAGGGGCAAAAGGAAACTGCCATTGACCTTAGGGACAAAAGGAAACTGCCATTGACATTAAGGGCAAAAGGAGACCGATAATGATCTTAGGGGCAAAAATGAAACTGCCATTGGCCTTGGGGGAAAAATGAAACTGCCATTGGCATTAAGGGCAAAATGAGTGACAATGACCTTAAGGACAAAAAGAAGCTGCGATATACCTTAGGGGCATAAGGAAACTGACAATGACCTTTCGGAGTTGAAGGAACAAGAAAAAAAAAGGACATAAATGGCATTCGGATAAGCATTTGATGTACCTCAGAGGCCAAATGAGGTAGTCTTCGTATAAAAGGGGAACTTTTTTGTGTGTCAATTAAAAACTCAGTCTTTACCACTTTTAAGAAAGGAGGCAGAGTTGGATAATGCATGGGTGATTTGGATTACCTGGATCAGGAGAAGAAGTCGATTTCCACCCGACGTGTTTAGCGAGGGATTTGATCCTCGAAAATGAAGAGGACGTTTCATTTAGGACACTAATCTTCGAGTTCGAACACACGGGGAATTGCACAGGAATAATCGCACTCTGAGAACTGTTCGTTTTCCCAAATGTAAAACCATTCACTATTTTTTTCACTTCACTTTTTGAATCATCAAAATTTTGCATCCCCGAAATACATTTATCATAAACATTTATGGAATTCCTTGAACTGGTGTTGGGGCTCAAATCGAAACACTCAAGCGAGTCGGTTTTATTTACGTTGAAATGAACCGAATGATCGTTAACATTTTTTGCAAACATTTTGGACGCCTCATTTTCATCAAATCTGACAGAACATAAATCTTGTTCGGCCTCAAAACAACCTGCGCCATAGGTTACCAAATACCAACCATCTTGTTTGCGTGTGCGGGATTCACTATTCTGTTTTTTGTTCGAAAAGTGAGTGACACTTTGACCTAAGGTATTAGAAATATCGCCACTACCATATTGATCAAAAGAGTTTAATTGGCTCCTACCAGCAACCGTGTCACAAAAATTAGCTGGAAAAGAACAGAAAGTAGGAATGACCGTCTCGACATTTCTTCCCCTCTGGGGCTCAAAACTTTCTGTTTGGAGTTTAGCAGAAGTTTGATTTGGACTCGAGCCTTTATTTAAACCCATTATTAATGAGCGGTTTTTTTCTAGTACCCCAACGATTTTGGGCGGGGGTACGTCTGATCTGAAGCTCGAATCGTGAGATGTTTCCCTCAGTAATGTTTGTAAATAAAGGTCTCTGAAATGACCATCTAAAAGCCAATTATTAGAAGCAAGTGGATCGTGACTTCGAAAAGACTGGTCACCGACACTGGAACTGGAAAGCGAGAGGGTATCGAGATGAAGACTTGTAGAACGCATAATGCGGAATTTATCTTTATTAAGCGAAGTGGTATATTTGTTTATACCCGCAGAATTGGTACTCGGTATCAAAGGATCCTCCCTTACTCTTCTGGATGATCGTGAAGACGAATTTTCTTTCACCAAAGTCGAATTTGGCGAGGTATTTTTCCTGGAAAACGATCTTTTAAACTCTTCTTCGGTGATAAGTCTAAAACTACCGGATGAATGCGACTCTTCGTGGCATTTATTCGGATAATTATAACAACGCTCAGAATCCAGAATATCGGCTGATTGTGGCTCCGAGATCCATTGCGTTGGTCTTTCCTGATTTGAAAACAAATTACACTGTTCGTGTTCGGCAGACGATAGATGCTTGGAGTTGAGAGAATGATCTTTCATTTTATTAAATGATACATCCTTTACTGCTTGTTCTGGGAGAGAAATGATGTTACGGATTTCACAAAAGGCTAAATTATCATCCCGGCTATATGAAGAGTGAGGTAATTTCTCGGGAGGTTGCACAGTACAAACTTTCGTATCTGGATCTAAATTTAGTTGCTTGTGCGATTGTGAGTAACTATGACGGAAGACTTGAGGTAGCAATGGTATGTAATTAAGACTCTCTTCAATTACGTCATTAGTGTTGCACGTTGAGGGGATCGAAATAGTATCTTTGTCAGCCCTCGACAAGTTCCGGTTCTCAGTACGAGAAGGGATGAAGTACAAGCTAGATGCGACGCTGTTTCGATGATCGAAATCCTTGGGAGATTCTGTCGGGTCATCATAGCTAGAGGAAGGTCTGGTGCACGAAGCGGGAACCGAATCACCCTCCTCACTCGACCAAATGGACATAACGGCATGATGTGGACAAATCTCTCTATTGGTTTCAAGAGCACATTTGCTGATACAAGCGTGATCACCAATTTCATTAAGTGATTCGTTCTCTTTCTCAACAAGCGATTGTTTTGGAGCATTCTCATTAAGTTGAATACTCGACTTCAATGCATTTTTCCTGACATGGAAACACACAGCGCAAGTTCCCTCGAGTAAAGAATCATTTTCCCAGGCCAATATATTGTTGGTGGCTTCACGCTCATCATCCGAAATACCACAGCAACAGCGGTAACAAGGATGAATTGGCACATGACCGGAAGACGCATCCAATTTCCCATGGGGACATAGACTCAAGGAAGCGTAACAAGGATGAATAGGAAACTCATTCGAATTGCAAGAAAATAATTTATTGCAGATTAAGTTACTGTTATTAAAAGATTTAAAGTCGGTGGTGAGCGTTGACAAATACTTATTGAAATAAGTGTCAACCTTTGGGCAATCCGAATGGAGAGCTAAGTTCCTACACGAATCAGTGGCGTCTATCTTACTCTTCCGAGATTCTTCGCTGTTACTCGGAAATAGAAGGCAAATACGACACGTTGCCAGTCCACAATGGCCAGCCTCGAAACGTAATTTTTCTCTATTTTGAGGACGGATCGTTGGCATGGGATGAAAATAGGACCGCTGTGTTTTCGGAAGTTGCGGGGGATTTTCAGAGTTCTGCTCCAAACTTTGTCCGTCGGTGGAGAACGACGTCAGCCGGTGTCGTCTCTGATCTACAAATGTACGAGAGTTCAGATGTAGGGACTGAGGAAGCTCCTTTCCCTCGTCGTCCCTGCCTTCCACCGATTCAGGGATATGTTGTGATGGGACCGAGGCCATTAAACTTCTCCGTGGGAGAGGAATTGGAGTCTTTTGGCGACGACTTTGGGTCCCGAGATCTGAACACAGAAAAAGACAAGAGTCTTAGAAAGGATTAGGGTGACTCCATTCTTATTGGAAGGAGAATTTTATTTAAATCAGCCTAGAATACTGAACCACTCGCAATTAGGCCGGATCACTTCCTTATATAAACTAGGGTGAGCGACAGATACACCAGACCTACAGATTAAACCTGCCTCTACCTAAAATAACCCCATTATGCAAGCTAACCCTGAAAAAACCGCCCTCATTGATGGGGATCGAACTGAAAAAATTCCGCTCTTGGAAGATGGAGGAAGAAACGGAAGTAAATGGCAAATAAAAAAAGTCTAAAAAGATAAGAAATGGAGGAGAGAAATAAGGCCAAGTTTGGATAATATGATTGGATGAAGCATTTTCCCTCACTGATTCGACATGAAATCAGGTGCAAATCTCAATGGAAACGTAAGGTTTAACAGATATTTCAAGGTCAACGTTCAAAAGCTCTCATCATCAGGAACTTTGTCACGCACAGACCAGAGTAAAACATCCCTCCTCTCGCCAAACGTGGATGTATTGAAGTAGATCAGCAGACATGTAGGTAGCAAGGACCGGCAAACACAGTGGGGGAAAAATACCAAGGATAACGGAGATAAAAATAACTAGTACCACCTAAGGCAGTTCAAGTGAGAGCCCTCTAGTCAGTATTGCTTGCTATTGGGATAGTATCATTTTACAGATGCACTTTTCTAGTTTAGGATTAGGACAAGACGTCATTCATAGGAGTAAGGGTGAGGGGGGTAGTGCCGGAACGTAGGGGTCTCGGGGGACGGGATAGATTGAGTGACGAAAAAACTGAGGGTGATGAAGTGTTTAAGATCTTATAGGTAAGAAAGGGGGGGGGCTTGAGGCTGACTCTGAATAGAGTGAGAAGCCGGTGGAGATCAGGAAGTATAAGGGGTGGCACCAAAGAAACCCCCTCCCCCGGCAGAGAAGAACAGGGACCGCAAAGTTTTGAACAAGTTAAATTGGTCTACAAGAGGAAACGTGGAACCCATCGACAAGCGAGTTGCAGTAATTAAGGCGGGAAGTAACCAAAGCGTGGATGACAAGTATTGTCGTCAAAGTGGAAGCGGATGCGGCTAAGATTACAGAGAGAGCAGATGGAGGTTGGACAGACATGGACTTTGAGGGTTATTTGACTATCAAATGTGATGCCCATATTTTTAACAGTGTAGGAAAATGGAACCCCAAAGCCACGATGGTTAAAAAAAAGGGGAGTATTACACTAGGTTTACAGCGAGCTACATGCGAAGTACCCACCAGTTACACCTCAGTTTTGTCATGGTTAAGTTCCAGTAAGTATCCGAGACATTTAGGAATGCTAGGCATGAGCGGAACAAGTCAAGGGCCGTTCGAGAGACTCAGGAATTCAAGAAAACGGAGATCAAGAACACTTCCTCAGATGGCGCTGCGTGACGCGAGTGTGTCCGATTGTTAGGCAACTCTAGATTCTCGTCGGCCATCTCCCATCTTCTTTGCCAGGAAGCCGAAGGGCTAAGACAATTCCCGCCTTGCAGTAAGAGAGAGGAAGAGCGAAACGCTGATCCGGTCGCCTTGTCCTTGTCGACTGTCAGGCTTCCTCATTTTCCGCAATCTCTACATGTCCAGTAACGCAGATTAAGACAATCACGACAGCCCCCGGCTTCCAGCAGCCATGGCGTCACGGATACTACGAATAAACAAATAAGGCGGTGCGAAGAATCTAATATCACGAGGGAATTATGTGCTAGGTGTCACTATAGATCACAATCCGGTCCCCGAAACGGGCACGGTAGATAATCTCCCATACCGAGCGGTGTATTGCAAACAACAAGGCCGTAAAGATAGATGCAGCGCCTGCAAGAACCCCGTCGACTTCAATAAAATGGAGGAAAGGCGGGAAAGCCAACCCTCTCTTCGGATAAGGAGTCATCTGTATACAGTGGCACGGCTCCACCATCACACAACGTGTGCTCCAAGTTCTCGGTGTTGTAGAAGCTTTGGCAGCAGAGGAAGTAGCCCACAGCCTGGCGTTCTGGTCAGAACCAGAGGCTACACCGTCCCGAGAGCTACAGTGAGCTCTCAAAGACATTGCCTTACCCTAAACTCAAAAGGTTTAGAATATGATTTGCATCTCACAGCGGCCTTGGCACAGTCGAAGTCACAATGTTGGGGAAAAAAAGAAACTGGTAGGGTGTTTACGAATGATCTACACTCAATAAGATTCCTTTTTATTTCTCAGTGAGGACGGAGTTTAAAGTGCGATCCGAACCACTAGTATTTATGGCAGGTCCGTGAAGTCGAACCGAATCGGAGCTTCATCTTACTTACAACAACCGATGTGGCTTAGCATGAATTAAAAGCGATATTTCCACTCAGCTACCCTGCGAGTATCCATAAGAAAGAGGAAGAGAGAGAGAAACAGAAGTGGATAAGGAAGTAGACAGAACCTGCCGGGGATGGGTCCATTATGAGTAAGAGGAAATGGCAAGATCAAAGAATATTTCCACATATTTCTATTTCAGATGACCGAAAGTCTTATCACCCCTCCCCTCTCCCTGTTAATATTGTTTTAATTATCTATTTCAGAGGACAAAGTCTTGTCCCCCCTTCCCTCTCCCTGTTAATATTGTTTTAATTATCTATTTCAGATGACCGAAAGTCCTGTCACCCCTCCCCTCTCCCTGTTAATATTGTTTTAATTTTCTATTTCAGATGACCGAAAGTCATGTCACCCCTCCCCTCTCCCTGTTAATATTGTTTTAATTTTCTATTTCAGATGACCGAAAGTCTCGTCACCCCTCCCCTCTCCCTGTTAATATTATTTTAATTTTCTATTTCAGATGACTGAAAGTCTCATCACCCCTCCCCTCTCCCTGTTAATATTGTTTTAATTTTCTATTTCAGATGACCGAAAGTCCTGTCACCCCTCCCCTCTCCCTGTTAATATTTTAATTTTCTATTTTAGATGACCGAAAGTCTTGTTACCCTTCCCCTCTCCCTGTTAATATTGTTTTAATTTTCTATTTCAGATGACCGAAAGTCATGTCACCCCTTCCCTCTCCCTGTTAATATTTTAATTTTCTATTTTAGATGACCGAAAGTTTTGTTACCCTTCCCTTCTCCCTGTTAATATTGTTTTAATTTTCTATTTCAGATGACCGAAAGTCTCATCACCCCTCCCCTCTCCCAGTTAATATTGTTTTAATTTTCTATTTCAGATGACCGAAAGTCTCCGTCACCCTCCCCTCTCCCTGTTAATATTGTTTTAATTTTCTATTTTAGATGACCGAAAGTCTTGTCACCCTCCCCTCTCCCTGTTAATATCGTTTTAATTTTCTATTTCAGATGACCGAAAGTCCTGTCACCCCTTCCCTCTCCCTGTTAATATTTTAATTTTCTATTTTAGATGACCGAAAGTCCTGTCACCCCTCCCCTCTCCCTGTTAATATTTTAATTTTCTATTTCAGATGACCGAAAGTCCTGTCACCCCTCCCCTCTCCCTGTTAATATTTTAATTTTCTATTTTAGATGACCGAAAGTCCTGTCACCCCTCCCCTCTCCCTGTTAATATTTTAATTTTCTATTTCAGATGACCGAAAGTCCTGTCACCCCTCCCCTCTCCATGTTAATAGTGTTTTAATTTTCTATTTCAGATGACCGAAAGTCCTGTCACCCCTCCCCTCTCCCTGTTAATATTGTTTTAATTTTCTATTTCAGATGACCGAAAGTCATGTCACCCCTCCCCTCTCCCTGTTAATATTGTTTTAATTTTCTATTTCAGATGACCGAAAGTCTCGTCACCCCTCCCCTCTCCCTGTTAATATTATTTTAATTTTCTATTTCAGATGACTGAAAGTCTCATCACCCCTCCCCTCTCCCTGTTAATATTGTTTTAATTTTCTATTTCAGATGACCGAAAGTCCTGTCACCCCTCCCCTCTCCCTGTTAATATTTTAATTTTCTATTTTAGATGACCGAAAGTCTTGTTACCCTTCCCCTCTCCCTGTTAATATTGTTTTAATTTTCTTTTTCAGATGACCGAAAGTCATGTCACCCCTTCCCTCTCCCTGTTAATATTTTAATTTTCTATTTTAGATGACCGAAAGTCCTGTCACCCCTCCCCTCTCCCTGTTAATATTGTTTTAATTTTCTATTTCAGATGACCGAAAGTCTCATCACCCCTCCCCTCTCCCAGTTAATATTGTTTTAATTTTCTATTTCAGATGACGGAAAGTCTCCGTCACCCTCCCCTCTCCCTGTTAATATTGTTTTAATTTTCTATTTTAGATGACCGAAAGTCTTGTCACCCTCCCCTCTCCCTGTTAATATCGTTTTAATTTTCTATTTCAGATGAGCGAAAGTCCTGTCACCCCTTCCCTCTCCCTGTTAATATTTTAATTTTCTATTTTAGATGACCGAAAGTCCTGTCACCCCTCCCCTCTCCCTGTTAATATTTTAATTTTCTATTTCAGATGACCGAAAGTCCTGTCACCCCTCCCCTCTCCCTGTTAATATTTTAATTTTCTATTTTAGATGACCGAAAGTCCTGTCACCCCTCCCCTCTCCCTGTTAATATTTTAATTTTCTATTTCAGATGACCGAAAGTCCTGTCACCCCTCCCCTCTCCATGTTAATAGTGTTTTAATTTTCTATTTCAGATGACCGAAAGTCCTGTCACCCCTCCCCTCTCCCTGTTAATATTGTTTTAATTTTCTATTTCAGATAACCGAAAGTCCTGTCACCCCTCCCCTCTCCCTGTTAATATTTTAATTTTCTATTTCAGATGACCGAAAGTCCTGTCACCCCTCCCCTCTCCATGTTAATAGTGTTTTAATTTTCTATTTCAGATGACCGAAAGTCCTGTCACCCCTCCCCTCTCCCTGTTAATATTGTTTTAATTTTCTATTTCAGATGACCGAAAGTCCTGTCACCCCTCCCCTCTCCATGTTAATAGTGTTTTAATTTTCTAATTTCAGATGATCGAAAGTCCTGTCACCCCTCCCTGGCAGACTAGCCTCTCCAACGAGGACAATACTGTGTTTGATATTATTATATTTTTCATTTATTGTTCTTGTTACTTTTTGGTAGGAGGTGAAAAGACTCGGATTAGTCTGTACATTTAACAACTACCAGACAAATGTTCCATGAAAAGGCATGTACACAAACAATAAATAAACCACGCAATAAGGCCGCAACCTTAGAATTAAAAAAAAAAAACACTCTAGGTGCTTGCAAATAAACAGAACAAGACTCAGTGAAAGAGGTAACAGGAACAAGAAAATGAATGGAATTTTTTTTTTTTTAAATAAGGGTATCCCACATTCAATGGCACAAACCGCCCAAATTACTTTTAGCCTATTTGTTATAATATATTAAAAACAAGAAAAAAAAACAAGCCTGAGCAAGCGCCCAAACGAATAAGATAAAGGAACTCCTTATCACCCAAGCAGATCGGAACTTCGGAAACCAGCACACAAGGTGATGTAACCCACTAAAACAAATCTGTGCAAAATACTGGTGACTAAAAGAGTACAAGCAATAAGAGAGTGATTTAAACCCATCTGTGAATCACCATGAAATACTCACCCATCAGCTGGCAGCCACAGGATTAAAACAATAATTAGACATGTGTTTAATAGAATGGTTAATATATTATATAGAGACAAAATTGTTAACGCTCTTATGGACTAGTAATAATTAATCAGGAGGAAAAGGGATGGTTTTGAATGGACGTATAAGTACTCAGTGCAGTGAGTAAAAACAGAAGCATGGGGGTAAAGAAACATAGGAACAATGAAGAGTGAGATAAACTATGAGGGGACACTGATAAATGATAGCATACTCTGGTAACTAGTGAAAAATAGAAATGGCGGCGGGAATGCGAAGTGGAGATGCTTTTACACCCTCCTTTGTTTCCCTTCTCTTTTACTTCTAAATCAACACTCAACAAAGAGCAATGCAAACAAGACTATTTGTCTTGTGAAAATGTTAGTCAAGAAGCTTCTCTCTTTTTAAAACAAAATATTCAAGCCGAGGTAATAGTTCTTATAGTCCAATGGCCGCAAGAATATAGAAACGGTCGCAAGCAAGTGTCAGATGGGTCGATCTATTCTGCTCACAAAACCGCCTCAGTTAGGAAGTTCACCAGAGGCATAATATATTCGGGAAGGGATTATTGCTATACACATAGCTGAGGCATCTTCAACAAGTTTCCGGAAAATGAGAATCAACAAAAAACTAAGCCTCAAATTTCCATTCTTGTCTGGGAGAGATAGACCCCTTAAACAATGTTATGCATATGGTGTATAAACATGGTGGGATGGGAAGAAACAGTAAATAAAAATAATGAGCAATTTGCAACAAGTTAACGTCTCTTAAAATTGAAGCAAGGATAAACATTGAAATTTTGGTGGATTTGGAGTGGAAGAAGATTGCATTCAATGATGCTTTGGTACATCGAACCCATTAACGTTCTCCAGAGCACTAACGATTTCACTCTTTTCCTTCCTGAATGTCATCCAAAATTCTATTTTTTCAATTATAGGAGAAGTCATGTTGTTCTTGTGGGGCACTTTTTAAACAGTTGTTTCTTATTTGGTAATCCATTAAATAGAATTCATGTTGGTCATGTGGAGGGGGACTTTTTAAACAGTTGTTTCTTACTTGGTAGTACATTAAATCACATCAGGATTCTGCACATCATAATAGTCCTAATAGTTTATCTCTGAGACAAAATTGAAATTTGGTCCTTAGTTTATTGCTAATTCGCATTTTCTGGGAACTTTTTTGAAGATCCCTGAGTATCATTATCAAACGTTTCCTCACAAAATAGTATGGGCACGCATCAATGTCACTAGAAATATGCCCACTCCTCCATGCCCCATAAAGCAAAGACTCATTATTTTTTAGATTGAGATGGGTGCTATTTGCTGTAGGATTTCGTCTAGTCAGGGTTCAGACAGAAGGCCCCAAACATCCTCGTTCATAAACTCCCTACATAAACAACCATTATTATACAATATCATCCACTTTCTCCTTGATCAGTCTCACCTCTCTCAAACAAACACTCATTTAGACAAAACACGCCTTTCACGCGGTCATTTAGACAAAACACGCCTTTCACGCGGTCATTTAGCCTTTCGTACACTCGGATATTCTCTTCACAAATATATTTTTATTCATTCTTCTTACATGCCCATCAAACTTCAGGAGAGTCTCAACATCGTCCACACATTCCTCACTGTCCAGCTTTGGCATACCATGCATCCCTTTCAAAGTGTCCATTTACACTGCTCTCTTTCTAAACTTTGCTCCTCCTTCCATAGACTGGTACATCCCACAATCAAAAGGTGACTGTGATCTTGTTAAGGCAGTCGCCAAGAGGGATTGTGACCTTAGGTTCACACTCTACCTCACTTGAACCAAAATCAGTAATCCTAGATACTTAAAACAGACCTATTTTCAAGGGGTATTTTGTCTTCACTGCACGTTTCAAACACCCCCCCTCCTTCAGCATTCTAGTTCTAGCACACCCGCATAAAACCACTACACTATCTCCTCTTTAAATTTATTCCACATTTGCCCTATTCCCACGATCACACTTTCTTATACTCTCGAGCATTCTCACTTTTGCTTCCGTCCGGATTCTCCTTAGTGAAACTGGAAGGCGCTTAGAAATGATGTCACGGGAGGCGGTCTTTTGCAGAGGTTACATTGAAGGCGGTTCTGAGATGGAGGGGGAGGATAGTGTGGTATTTTCTGGTTGTTGGAGGTTGCAGCAGGGAAAGTCAGGAGTATCGGGGGCTTATTGTATCTTTGATGTATGTAGTATGTAGAGGGTGGTATCTAGATCGTAAGTGGGCCAGGGAAAATGGTTTGGCAATAAAGAGTGGCGAATGTCAGGGGAAGGGGGATAGGAGCCCATCTGGTGACTGCCTACTTGGGCATAAGTCGCCGTACTCACGACAGCATAGTACTAGGCTAGATTAAAATAACAATATGCAAAAAAACAAAAAAAAAAACAATAACAATAAAAACGCAAAGGGCAGGAAGCAGGAACGTGCAACCAAAAAAAACAAAATAGTTAGATAAGGAGGAAGAGGCCAGTCTCCTCGAAAAAGTCTACAAGTCAGTGTGCACAAATCTGTCCCGAATACAAGGAACAAGCGGTAGCGACCCAGCTCATCTTGGTACTAAGACAGGTAACGAGCGCGAAGATAACCCAGACTGCGACATTCAACCAGAATGTGCCGAACAGTCTGGGGGACAACGCAGTCGTCGCAGGCGAGCGCTCCATCAAATGGCGGTGCGTCCGATTCAAAGATGACAGAAAGAGACCTGAAGCCGTTGCAGCATTGGAGTTAGGTCCATGGGAAAGGTCGTGGCGCAAGGGCACGAAACTTTAAGTTCCACTCAGCTGCCTCCCATCTTCTTTGCCAAGCAGCCCGTATTCCTGTCATGTAATCGGTGTGATGAAGAGCGAAACGCTGGTATGGTCACCCAGTCCTCGCGAACTCTTTGGCGCGCTCATTCCCAGGCAACCAACCTAACCTAGCAGAAGATAATCTCGGCATCCGCCCGGCTCGCCAAAACCGTGGTGTCACGGATATCGCGAACCAGAGGATGTGGAGATCCAATACACAGAGAGTACTCAGGGTGCTTTATGAGTGGCTATAAATCACAATCCGGTCTCCGAACCTGTGACGTCGGGTAATCTCCCGTACCGAGATGTGTAGTGCAACCAGCTCAGCCGTGAAGACAGACGCAACGCCTGGCAGAGCCCAGATGACTTCAAACAGAGGGGATACGGCGTGGAAACCAACGCCCTCTTGAGACTTGAAGCCATCGGTATACACTGGTACGGTTCCAACGTGACACGAAGTGTGCTCCAAAAAGACCGAGCGCAAAACTACCGGCACTGTACAAGCTTTGGGAGCAGAGGCGTGGCGAGAAATGGTCAAAGGTGATACTCCTAGCGGGTGGCGTCCTGGGCAGAACCAGGAGCGCCACCGGCCAGAGAGCTATACCTAGCTCTTGAAGGAGTTGCCTGGCCCTAAAGCCGAAGAGCTTAGGGTATGACTGGCGTCTCTCGGCGGGATTGGCACCGTCGAGATCGGTTGCGGATACAGTGAGAGCCTTTGGGGACTGAGGGAGGAGCCGAGCTCACGCGCACAGGCGAATAATTATGCACTGTGCACGGCGCAGAGCGAGTGGCATCTCTCCAGCATCGACAAGTAGGCTCTCAATGGGGAAAATGCGGGAGACACCGGTTGCCAGGCGAAGACCGTCCACTTTCCGCAGCACATGCTGGGAAGCGGCTGCATAAAACTCGCTTCCGTAGTCTAGCTTCGAACGAACAAAGGATCGATAAAAAAAAATAAGGCAGTAGTTCCATCAGCGCCCCAGGCGCTGAACGTCACGGAACGGAGAATATCCATGGCGCGGGTGAAAGAGAACCTAAGGCTGCGAGTCCATCACTTCCAGGAGCACCCCATTTAGAAACGAGTATGGGTCAGGGTGGAGTCGTAGATGGCGGCAGAAGTGCACCACCTTAGTCTTGGCCAAGGAAAACCGAAGCCTGTGCACTTTGGCGTAACAAGAGACGCGGTTCAATGCCTGTTGAAGTCGACGCTCCAGAGTTGGCATCTGGGTCGCGCCAAAAGAGATTGAAAGGTCGTCCACATAGAGCGTAGCGAGAACTACTTCTGGCACAGCGAGGTGATGCCGTTGAGGCTCAGGGTAATGAGCGTGACACTGAAGAAACCCTCTTCCTTCTCCATTGGGCCGGATAAGGCTCCCCCCACCCGTACGCAGAATCGACGCTCTCGCAAAAATTCAGATATAAAGATTGGAAGGCGTCCCCTCGCCCCCATCGTGTGGAGAGTCTCCATGATACCGTTTCGCCATGCAGTATCATAGGCCTTCTCCATATCGAAAAGCATCGTGCTGTTTACGAAGAAAGGCCTCGCAGACTGTATTTTCCAGTTGGAGCAGAGTATGCGACGTAGAGTGGGACTTGCGGAAGCCACACTGTGCTGAAGACAGATGGCCTCCGCTGTCCAGAAAGAAGGCTAATCTAACATTTACCAATGAATTTCTTCATCAACTTGCACACGCAGGAGGTTAGAGAGATTGGGCGGAAACCGGCCGGGGTAGAGTGATCTCTCCCGGGTTTGCGAAAAGCGAGCACAGTAGCGATTCACCAGGAATCTGGGAGGATACCCTTTACCCAGATCCTGTTGAACAAATCTAACAGAAAGGCTATACCTCGCTCACCCAGGTGTCGAAGCATGGCGTAAGGGACATGGTCCGGAACAGGGGCGGTGTCTGCGCACGAAGCGCAACTCACTCACAGTAAACCTGTCGTTGAAAGGTTCTCCGCCTCTAGAGGTAAAGTCCTGTCGGCGGCCTTCCGCGACATCACGGCGCGAATTGAATGCTGGCGGAACAGCATCCCGGCTAGAGAATGCGGAGCAAGCGGTCGCGAAGGATACCGCCACCGATGTGGGGTCCGAGATTGCGGTCCCCTTCTCCTGCAGAACGGGAGGGAGGTCCTGCGAGAACTTGCCCGAATCCTTTTGACTCACTTCTACACCTCTGCTAGAGGGGTCTTTCCCGTTAAGTGAAGACACGTATGCCCGCCAAGAAGAGCGGTGGGCGTGCTTCAAAATATACCGGAACCTAACCCTAGCCCGACGAAATTCAGCGACAGTGAATTCGCTCGGGCGGCGCTTATAGCGCATCTAGGCATAACGCTTCTGTTTGAGGGCGGTCTCACACTTGGCTGACCACTACGGAAGTGGTCGCTGTGCAAAACGGCCAGACGTTCTAGGATTAGTAGTCTAGCCCACGGCGATGAGGTTGCCGGAGAACAACTCAACGGCCTCATCAACCGACCTAAACTCATCGACTGAGATAGCGAAATCAGTCATTTCCTGAAATGCGGACCACCATACCCGCGCCAAGCACCACTAGGGCGGGCTCTCGGGTGGCAGCAGCCCAGAAAATTATATTTGAATGGGAAAATGATCACTATCATAGAGGTCATCGACCACCCCCCACCCAAAATCAGGTTGTGCATCCGGAGAGCACAAAGATAGATCGAGGCAAGAAAATGAAGCGGTTCTCGAGCAGTGATGCGTAAACTCATCCACATTTAGGACACCTATCTCCAGCTCGGCATGGACTTGACCCCGTGGATTAATCGAGTAGTCTCCCCCGAGGTCCTTTCTCCGAGCAAGAGAAAGGGCCTCAGCAACCGTGCCACGACGCGGCCGAAGTCCCCCGCGTCAAAGTCAGCTGACGGTGGAATTTACGCGGAAATAACATACCTCCTATCCAGCTGCAGCTGCACAGCTACTGACTGAAAGGAGGTATCTAAAGATGAGAAGAACGGAGACATCATGCCAGGTGTAAATGGCGCATCCCCCTGCTCGGCCCCCCTCCCGTGGTGGTGGGGTGGCAAAACCCTTATACCCCGGAGAGCGGGATGGGGGCGAGAGCCCAGCATGGTCTCCTGCAAAACGATAGCTAACGGGAACGGGACGAGACGAGCCTCCGCAGCTACTCCCAGTTGGCCCAGAGTCCGCGGCAATTCCATTGAAGGAATATGCCCTCCAGGCCTATCTCGCAGGAGATGCGGGGTCCCTCTTCGAAGAGAAGACCCTGACGGGAATGGCAGTACGCTCCCCGTAGGCAGAACCCCGGGCTCTGTCGCCTTCGAGGACTTACCGGGGTAGGTTTGGCTCGCCATGCGAGTCTTTTCCTCTCTCAGCCTCGAAACTTTAGGCGAGCGGGGAAGCTTTGGAGGCGGCTCCGTCGATTTTACAGGGGAAAGTAGGAGATTAATATTTTGGTGTTCATCATTGGCTATGGTGACCCTATTTATTCTACGGAATGCATACGCTAATCACCCCACGCAGTAGCCGGGTCTGCGAGGGGTGAGTACGGGGCCGGATGAACCAGCTGCCGCCATTTGAGGCCACTCTTCCCGCCTAGTAGCCTGGCGGATCCACCTTGGGCAGGGCGTAAAATGGATAGAAATTGAAAGGAGAAAGAAAGGGGAAGTGCAGAAGGTGTGGATGGGGATGAAGCAGGTTGTTAAAAAAACACCATCCCAGACCGGAGCTCAGGGGAGAGGGGACGTTGTCCCCTTCCCTCTCAGCCCCGATCCAAGATAGTTCGGTGAGAGGAAGCTGGTCGGCATCTATCCTGTGAAATTAGAGGCCGACCAGAGAAAGTTGAAGGAGAGGTTGATGGGAAAGTGAGCAAGTAGGGTAGAAACGCAAGCTATCTGAAAGAAGAAGAGGCTAAGCTGGGGCCGGACGGGGCATGAGTTCCGTCAGCACGGCGGCGAGGAAGGCAATTCGCCGCGCCCCTTACGGGAGTCAGGAGAAGGGGCTTTGGAGTTGAGCACAGCGGCGGTGTTGGTCTGGGGAAAGGTTAGCTAACAATTAGATATAGTAGGTTTATATTGAGATAGTTGCCCAGGGTGGGGATGAGCAGTTGAGTGTCGCGCGAACGAACTGTCTGCATAGACTGTTGAGTATTTCCCTAAGTTGTTGTTTGCGAGTGCTTTGGGGAGTTGAGTTTGGATATGACTTTCGAGGTATTGCTTTTTGATGTTGACTGAAAGTCAAGTGTGGGTCTAGGCCAAAACCCCGCAGTATGGGGTTACGGTTGAGGGGGAGAAGTTAGCCTTGGATCACATGTGTGGGTGGAATATTAGCTCGAGATAGTGGGGGAAAAAGGTGGACATGCTGCTTAGTGAACCAGTTTCTGGAGAGGATGGGGATTTTCAGATGGGTGGGTGATGATGTGTAATAGGAGTGGTTGAAGGTGTCTGTGAGTAGATATGACTGTAGGACCAAGGTGTTTTAGATGGATGTTTGAGATGTGGACTGGGCCTTAAACCTGTCAATTATTTGATGGTGAGTTATCAAGGTGATGGGGGTGGAGTAAAGGAGGTTAAGCCGTGGGGCGTGTGTGATTTGTGTTTTCTCATTCTTGTGAATGGAGTGTAGTTGGCTAGGAATTTTGTTGTCTCGGGTGAAGAAAGATTTGTGTTTGATGGAGGTTGGCTGTGTGATATTTTTTTTTGTAGCTCGACAGAGTTGGGAGTTGTTTGTTTTGTGGATTGTTTGAAGGTATTATTTCAAAATGTCGTGTTTGGTGGATATGAGGGTGTGGATTTCGTGAATTTATTAAATTGTTGGCCAGGGCGGTGGGGTCTGTCTCTTTCTTTTATGAGGATGTCGATTTTCGGTGTGAAATTGGGGTTGACCGTCACCTGTATCCTTGTGGAATTTATTTCTTGGTGATAAAGTGGGAGAGGGCTTGCTAAGAGGAAGGGAATTACTCAACTGTGAAGTCGGATTGGGTGTTTTCTATGTGCAGTCCACTCGGTCCTTTGATGGTGTTGCCAATTTTAAGGCTGTCTGACCGAGTAGCCCTGAGAGCCCGAAGAAGGATCTGGCCTTCACTGAGTTTTCCCTTGGACCGCCCAGAGGCTATGCTGTGTTGTTGGCGTGTGTGAGTGTACCTAGTGCATTCTCCCATTACGTGTTTGATTGTGTGCAATAGTGTTGCATTCTATATAGGCATCCGCGATTGCCCCATCCAACCTCTTTTGATAGCTCGGGAGGGCAAGGGGATGGACACACCGCAGCTTGGCAAGGTGAACTCTGCCCTCGCGAGGGAGTGAAAATTCAGAAATGTGGATATCAGAGGACCGTGCATGCAGGGAGGGTAATGTGTGAAAGTGACAAGATAGAGAGGTGAGTGAAGTGGGTGTGGATATGTTGTTTGAAGCTAATTTTGTGATGGGAGATGTGAGAAAATAAGTTAATCTCTGATGTAGTATAAATTAGGTGTTGTTTTGTTTCTTTGTAAGAGTGGGTGCTCTGCTTTTTTTTCGCAAAGGCAAAAAAAAAAGGAAAATGTGTGGAAGGAATAAAGCACAGGTAGTCTCAATCTAGTGCGCGACTGCCGACGGGGATTGAAGCCGAGAGGCCGTGAGTTTAAGCAGGGCACACCCTTGCGGGGTCACCTGAATCGCAAGCAGGTGAGTGTTTAAGGTTGTGGATGATGTGATTTGACTGGCGGCTTGTAAAATGTGCGTAGTTGGGGTTAGTGGGGAAGTTGCTTACGTCGGATGATTCATTGATGTTGTTGTTTATAGACTTCCGGGAGAAGCTGACATCTCTGTTCACCCTCTGACCGCTTGGGAGGTTAAGGGAGAAGACTTTGACCCTACAACCTGTGCTGAAGGACCCTGTCAACCTTACCACAATTAAGTGGAGCCGCGCTATAGTCTGGGTGGGTGTTTAAGTGGTTAACATGGGAAAAGTGCTTAATGAGTGTGTTTTCTTATTGTTTGAGGCTATGTTGCTTGTTGTGATTCGCTGCATGAGATTGTGTATGCGTGTATCTGGTGAGCTATTTCTTGTATGAAGGGTGTTGGGGAGTTGTTGTTTAGTGTTGCGCTATCATGAGGCCTTGAGTTTCTGGTGTGAAATTGGGGTTGTTTTTTTCTGTTGCCTCTGGAGATGAATGTGTTGGGTGTATTGTTTAGTATTTCGCAGTGTTGTTCTGTGATTGTGAATGTAATTTGTGGCCAAGTGGCTTAATTCTTGTGCTTGTAAGAGTGATCGGTAGGTGGCCAGATCCTAAGGATATGACCACTTTGCAGGTTGTTGTGGGAGCAAAGGTGATGTATAAGGACGAAAGGTGGTAGAGGGCTTGATGGGCGATTGATTTATTCCATGTATGAGACGGTGAGGTTATCGGTGGGGTAAATGATGTCATGCCTGTGTTTCAGGGTTGTTGACATACCAAACTGGCGCCCTGGCGTTGAAGTCACCACCCAGTATGAGGTCAATTTGGGTGGTGATGTGGTAGAGCGGGGGGGGGGGGGGTTCGTATGTTGTGTTGTTTCAAGAAGTTAGAAAGTTCATGCTTTTTAGTATTAATGCAGTCATATTCAGCCGTAGTGTGTTAAAGTTGTGTTAGGTGCTGGCAAGAGGAAAACGGTTGAAGATAGGGTGGTGTTGATAGAGGTGGGGTGGAGAGATGGGAACTGCAGGGGTGATGGTGGAGGGGGTGGCGTTGGTGCAGAAGGAAGGGTTGGATGTAGGAGAGAAAACTAAGAGGGAATGAGGAGCAGGTGGATGTGTTTGAGGGGTTTGTTGGAGTCAAGCGTCGGAAATGAAGTGGGTCCAACATTTGCAAGAGTTACATTGCATTCAATCTTTGGTCTGTCGGCTCATGGTGGATATGTTTGCAACATGTTGGACACATGTTTCTGTAAATTGGTCCGTGGGGTCTTTAAATAAGTCTAAGGGTAGCAAGAAAAATGTTTTTTATGTGTGGAAAACAGGTGCAGTGTTTCGTTGTGGTGAGGGATATGGTACTTGCCCTGGTTACCGTAGTCACTCCCATGGTTACTGAGATGTTTTGACCAATGTCGGGTATGATTCAAGATTCCAGGGGGTGGGATTTTGGGGGGTGGGGGTTGAGCTGCGAATAGGTTGGGCCAGTTGTAATCTGGTAGGAGTGGAAGGTTTGCCAGGTGGTTCTAGTGTGGAGTGATGGAAGCAGATGGTTAAATATAAGGAAGTTGAGTTTTGGTTGGATTGTTCTTGTTGTTCAGTGTAGTTGCTCGATGATGGTCGTGATTATGGTCTGTCGGGCTATGAGGTTAGCAAGGCGCAATGGTGGGTGTTGAAATCGCGCTAGGTTGGGTGGAAAACACCTACTGGTCTATGTTGGGAGGAAGCGAGTGGGACTCTTTTATTTTTTTTTTATTTTAGGAGCCCGTCTGGCGAGTGCCTACTTGGGCATAAGTCACCGTAATTATGACAGCCTAGGACTAAGCTATTTCAAAACAACAATATGCAAAAACAACAACAATAATAAAAAAAAGAAAAGGGCAACAAGCAGGAAGCAAGCTCCGGTGGCGGGATAAGGTCCACCTCTCCCCGGCGCAGGGGCGGGTGGGAAGTAGATGTTGATTGTGTTACATTCAGTTTTGTGTATGTTAATGGCCATCGATTGCAGTTTTGCAGTGGTCGTTTTGTTAGATGATTTCTGTGTTTAGTAATGTTGGAAAATGAAATGGCTTTGTATATTAAGGCGAGTAAGCTGTGGTGTAGTTGCGAAAGGGTATTAGGTGAGATTGGGTTTTGTCACCGGCTAGTCAAAGAGACAAGTGGTGGTCGGAATACCACCCGGCAGATGGAAAAAGGTGGATGTATAGGAAGGAGAGAGAGGGGAGTGGAGACGCCGGACCCAACCACAGCGGGCAACACCTGAGGGCTGGGGAAATTTCTTCGGCCTTTGCCAGTCTTGGTGAGCTGCGTCGGATTCTTCTTCTTCCCCTGGGCACTGGGCAGGTTCGTCACGGTTAGGCGGCTGTCATTAAACCTCTCTCCGAATCAACAGCCAATCCATTCCTTTTCATCTTCCTCAGGTTTTCTCATAAACACTAATCAATTTAACCTTACAGGGCACACTCATGTAGTCAGTACTAGACTCATACTTCTCACCTAAGTTTGCCAGATGATACAATCCCCCCCCCCCCCCAAGATTACAAAACAAAGCCAAAACGGAATTTTCGAAGCAATTTGTCCCAAATTCCCCCAAACTTGAGTTAAACAATGCCATAAATCTCCCAACCATCGGACAACCCTCCATCTCACAGCTTATTCTTTCTCACCTGTTCAGTTTCAGGGGTGATGGAGATTACAGTGACATAATTTCCCTTCGAGGCAGGTACGTCTTCCTCCTTGAAAGAGGGAGGTTCTGAAGGAGGGTCACACACCGGGAATGTAGGACCTGGAAAATTAATTAAAAAACCATTACGAGTTGTAGGACGGGAAAATAGTGCCCTGGGGAGGGACTGGACCCTGAACTACTACCAAGTTACTATTAGAAACTGGTACAAGGTCCTTTTTCCCTACTTTATGACAAGGATAATTGAAAGGGTATGTACTCTGCCAAGTGCACCTAAAAGTCTATATACCAAGGGGATATATTCTCGGAGGAAGCAGGGTTTGGGTATGGATTTTAGCACCAATATACAGTGGTCTTTGTATCCCTTCTTCGGGAGGGAGTAGTTAAGGAGGGATCCGAACCATAGGTCGTTTCCACATATGGGAGCAGCCGCAGAGTTGACCTCAATAGGTAGGGGCTTGATTCGGTGTGTTGGAGGAAGAAAATTAGCAAATAGAGAGGATAATTGCAGAATTGCACCACCTTAGTCTTGGCCGAGGAAAACCGAAGCCTGTGCGCTTTGGCATAGCGAGAGACGCGTTTCAATGCCTGTTGGAGTCGACGCTCCAGAGTTGATATCTGGGCCGCGCCAAAAGAGATCGAAAGGTCGTTCACGCAGGAGAATTTGGTAAGAGAAAAAATGTTTCCGACCGACGGATGCAAAGACCTTTCACGCGAAGGATAGAATAAAAAGACATAGGAACGTAGGGAACGGGAGACGTGTCTAAGAAGACACTTCTCCTGTGACTTCAAACCAGTCAAACCCATAGTTGCGAGACACCGAACATGCGCTCTTGATATAAACATCGGGCCTATCATGGAGTGGAAAAAGGTAATATGAGAATAAAAGGGCGATGGAGTTAAATGGGGGGGCCATTCATAGCCATATAATTTGATACCATGGGGTTGGTTGAAGATATTTGAAGTTATTTCTTTGAAGAGAAACGAGACTCAATTATTATTTCCAATAAACTATAAAAAAACAAAACAAAATCAACAACCATGAAGAGAAACATCAAGTTGTACGGCTATTTTACCCCAGGGGAATTCCTCAGGGATCCAAAACGGCAGGAGACTTTAAGAAATCTAAATAGTCTGGATCCCCCCTCCTCCTCAATCTGGTGTGAACGAGTTACCCTCCAGCAGCAGGAACGAGCAGTATCGGCCCGAAGACAGGTACCGCACGAAGCTCCGACAGAGAAAGGGCATCCAACCAAAATGTGATGTACCCTGACTGTGGTGGTTCAGATGGGTGGTAATAAACTAATAACAATAACTGATCTTGTTGTATAGTGTTCTTAAAGACCATGGACCTTGACAAATCTGTCTATCTTCAAAGCACGTTTGAAGGGAAACCGATGTAAGGAGAGGAGCGCATCGCAACGGACAGGTAATTCCACATTCTAGGAACAATTAGAGAGAAAGCAGTAAGGGGTGCAGGAGCACAAAGTACGGCACTCTATGATCAGTGAGGAAGACAGCAGGATATAATTTTTAGATGGATGAGGGACCTTAAAGGTGATTCTGTATCGAATGGGAAGCCTCTAAGATATTCGGTCGGTTTGTGCCCTTTATTACCAGGTTTTTTTTACTCGCGGGCGACTCTACATCTCCCTATGTCGGTCTGCCATGTTTTGCTTTTGTGGTTGTTTTTGTAATAACATAATAACTATTCGGTCGATTCTAACGAAATTTGAAACCCTTGAATGTTGTTTTACATTCTCTTTCTAACGATATAATTGTCAAGGTCCTCTCAAGGTTAGTCTGAAAGTATTGAAAGTTTTGAAGGTCGTAAGGTCATAAATCAGAATAAGTGAGAGCATGTGAATTTTTGGTCAGCAAACCTTGTTTAGACACAGGATAAATATTTTAACCCTAGTTCATCAGGGTTGAAACCCGCAGCAGCTACTACGTCGATAGGGGTGAGTAACAAGTCGTAGAAGACGACTAAAAGAACTCTCGCTAGCCTAGTGGACATGGCATTAGACTTCTAGCGTCGAGGTGTCGGGTTCAATCCCAGCCAGAGTGAACAAAAACGTCAGCGCACGTAGAAGTCTGTTCACCGATTGGGGGACGGGCTGTGATTATCTCACGGTAGGAAGACCTTACACAATAACAACACTGCTATCATTCCATTCTCGTCTTCACAGCACAACGTTCCCACTCTTCCCTCCTGTTCTGGAACTATGCCAATGGAGACTAATTTCCCCTATGGGGGAATAACCATATACCCCAACGTGGAATAGTGGTATTACCTATGGGGAATCCTGATGCCATAACATCACACTACTTCCATCCCCCACGGTTTTTTGGGTTTTTTTTTTAATTTAAGGGGCTATCTGGCGACTGCCGACTTAGGCATAAGTCGCCGTAAACAAACAGCCTAGTTCTAGGCTACTTTAAAAAATTGAACAGGAAACAACAATAACAATAACAAAAACAACAATTAAACCTGGTTAAATGAAAGGGAGAAGGCCGGCCTCCCCCCAAAAGTCAACAAGTCCACCAGTCAAAGTGCACGCACTCGTCCCGAGTACAAAGGACAGGCGGTAGCGACCCCGCCCATCCCGGTACCGGGACAGGTATCGTGCGCGAAGATCACCCAGACTGGGACATTCGACAAGAATGTGCCGAACAGTCTGGGGGACTGAACAGTCGTTGCAATAGGGCGCAGTGCGAGCGCTCTATCAAATAGCGATGCGTCACACAAGTGTGTCCGATTCGGAGACGACAGAAAGCAACCTGAAGCCATCGCGGCATTGGGGGATAGGTCCATGGAAACAGTCGCGGCGCAATGGCACGCAACTTTAAGTTCCCTTCGACCGTCTCCCATCTTCTTTGCCAAGCAGTCCGAAGAGCTGCCCGTATTCCTGCCATGTAGTCGGTGTGAGGAAGAGCGAAACGCTGGTTCGGTCGAAGAGTCATCGCGGACTCTTTAGGCGCGCTCATTCCCCGCAATTCCTACATGTCCAGGAACCCAGCAGAAGATAATCTCGACATCCACCCGGCTCGCCAAAACCGTGGCGTCACGGATATCGCGAACCAGGGGATGCGGAGATTCCAAAGCCCCGAGAGCACTCAGGGCGCTTTGTGAGTCGCTATAGATACCAATCCGGTCTCCGAACCGGGCACGTCGCGTAATTTCCCGTACCGAGTGGTGTATTGCCACCAGCTCGGCCGTGAAGACAGACGCAGCGCCTGGTAGAGCCCCGCTGACTTCAAACAGAGGGGATACGGCGTGGAAGCAGACCCCCTCTTGGGACTTGAAGCTATCCGTATACACTGGCACGGTTCCAGCGTGACACGATGTGTGCTCCAAAAAGGTCGAACGCAATACTCCCGGCGCCGTACAAGCTTTGGGAACAGAGGCATGGCGGCAAATAGCCAAATGTGGTACCCTCCAGGGTGGCGTCCTGGGCAGAACCAGGGGCGCCACCGGCCCGAGAGCTATATCTACCTCTCGAAGGAGTTTCTTGACCCTAAACCCAAAGGGCTTAGGGTATGACTGGCGTCTCTCGGCGGCATAGGCACCATCGAGATCAGCTGCGGAAGCAGTGAGAGCTGTTGGTGACTGAGGGAGGCGCCGGGCTCGCACGTACAGGCGGGTGATGCACTGCACGCGGCGCAGAGCGAGTGGCATCTCCCCAGCATCGACCAACAGGCTCTCAATGGGAGAAGTGCGGAAGGCACCGGTCGCAAGGCAAAGGCCGGTGTGGTGGATTGAATCCACATTCCGCTATAAACGCTCGGCTGGTGATGCATAAAACTCGCATCCGTAGTCGAGCTTCGAACGAACAAAGGATCGATAAAAAAGTAGGGCAGTAGTCCTATCAGCGCCCCAAGCGCTGAACGTCACGGAACGGAGAATGTCCATGGCGCGGGTACAGGAGACCCTAAGGCTGCGAATATGAGCCTCCCAGGTGAGGCGTCGGTCGAATACAAGACCAAGGAAACGGTGCGAGTCAACCACATCCAGGCGCACCCCATTAAGAATTAAATCTGGGTCGGGGTGAAGCCGTGGATGGCGGCAGAAGTGCACCACCTTATTCTTGGCCAAAGAAAACCGAAACCTGTGCGCTTTGGCATAGCGAGAGACGCGGTTCAATGCCTGTTGGAGTCGACGCCCCAGAGTTGGCATCTGGGCCGCGCCAAAAGAGATCGAAAGGTCGTCCACGTAGAGCGTAGCGAGAACATCTTCCGGCAGCACCGAGGTGATGCCGTTGATGCTCAGGGAAAAGTGTGACACTGAGGACACTTCCTTGCGGGAAACCCTCTTCCTGCTCCTTTGGGCCGGAGAGGGCTCCCCCACCCGTACGCAAAAATTCAGATATAAACATTGGGAGGCGTCCCCTCGCCCCCATCGTGTGGAGAGTCTCCATGATACCGTATCGCCATGCGGTATCATAGGCCTTTTCCAGATCGAAAAACACCGTGGCGTAGTGCTGTCTACGAAGGAAAGCCTCGCAGACGGCATTTTCCAGTCGGAGCAGTGCATCCGAGGTGGAGTGGAACTTGCGGAAGCCGCACTGTGCGGAAGACAGATGGCCTCCGCTGTCCAGGAAAAAGGCTAATCTAACATTTAACAATTTCTCCATCAACTTGCACACGCAAGAGGTTAGAGAGATTGGGCGGAAACACGTCGGAGTAGAGTGATCTCTCCCCGGTTTGCGAAAGGCGAGCACAGTAGCGATTCGTCAGGAATCTGGGAGAAGACCTTCCACCCAGATCCTGTTGAAAAAATCTAACAGAAAGGCCATGCCTCGCTTACCCAGGTGTCGAAGCATGGCGTACGGGACATCGTCCGGACCATGGGCGGTGTCCGCGCACGAAGCGAGAGCGGAACGCAACTCACTCGCAGTAAACTTGTCGTTGAAGGGTTCTCCGCCTATGGAGGTGAAGTCCAGCCGGCGGCCTTCCGCGACATCACGGCTAGAGAATGCGGAAAAAGCGGTCGCTAAGGATTCCGCCACGGACGCGGGGTCCGAGATTGCGGTCCCATTCTGCTGGAGAACGGAAGGGGGTTCCTGCGAGAACTTGCCCCGAATCCTTTTGACTCGCTTCCACACCTCAGCTAAAGGGGTCTTCCCGTTAAGTGAAGACACGTATGCCCGCCAAGAAGAGCGGCGGGCGTGCTTCGAAATATACCGGAACCTAGCCCTAGCCCGACGAAATTCAGCGACAGTGAAATCGTTCGGGCGGCGCTTATAGCGCATGTAGGCATAACGCTTCTGTTTGAGG
Source organism: Ceratothoa steindachneri (assembly GCA_963969495.1). Taxonomy (NCBI): domain Eukaryota; kingdom Metazoa; phylum Arthropoda; class Malacostraca; order Isopoda; family Cymothoidae; genus Ceratothoa; species Ceratothoa steindachneri. The sequence continues at coordinate 32,715,928 of OZ018339.1, read as the reverse complement.
GCCGTCTCACACTCGGCTGACCACCATGGGAGTGGTTGGCGTGCAAAACGGCCAGACGTCCTAGGAATAGTAGTCAGGCCCACGGCGATGAGGTTGCCGGAGAACAACTCAACGGCCTCATTTACCGACATAAACTCCTCGACTGAGATAGAGAATTCAGTCATTTCCTGAAATGCAGGCCATCGCCAAGCACCACCGAGGTAGGCTCTCAGGCAGGAGTTGCCCTGAAAATGATATTTGAATGGGAAAGTGATCACTACCATGGAGGTCATCGACCACCCACCAATCAAAATCCGGCTGTGCATCCGAAGAGCACAAAGATAGGTCAAGGCAAGAAAATGAAGCGGTTCTCGGACAGTGATGCGTAAACTCATCCACGTTTAGGACACCCATCTCAAGCTCTTCGATCAGATCGGCAATGACTTGTCCCCTGGGATTTATGGAGTAATCTCCCCAGAGAGGATGTCTGCCGTTCAGATCTCCAAGCAAGAGATAGGGCCTCGGCAACCGTGCCAAGACGCGGCGGAAGTCCCACGCGTCGAAGTCAGCTGACGGTGGAATGCACGCAGAAATGATAGTATACCTCCTATCCAGGTGCAGCTGCACAGCCACTGCCTGAAAGGAGGTATCTAAAGAGAAAGGAAGAACGGAGACATCATGCCAGGTGTAAACCGCGCATCCCCCAGTGGTGGGGTCGCAAGACCCTTATAGCCCGGAAGGGCGGGCAGGGGGCACGCGCCTAGCATGGTCTCCTGCAAAACGATAGCTAACGGGGAACGGGACGAGACGAGCCTCCGCAGCTCCTCCCAGTTGGCCCGGAGTCGACGGCAATTTCATTGAAGGAATATGTCGTCCAGGCCTAGCTCGGAGGAGACGCGGGGGCCCTCCTCGAACTCAAGACCCTCACGGAAATGGCCGTACGCTGTTGGCCGGACAAAGCGCTGAAGGCGCTGTCGCCTTCGAGGACTTATTGGGGGAGGTTGGACTCACCATGCGAGTCTTTTCCTCCCTCCGCCTCGAAACCTTAGGCGGGTGTTGCGGCTTCGGAGGCGGGGGGCCCTCTTTTCGAGGAACCACCTTCTCCGAGCCACTCGCTCCACCTCGGGGCGTGGGCGAACGAGCCGAAGCTCCTTTGTTGCTGTCCTCCTTTCGGGGAACAGCTTTAGGAACCCCGGAAGATGGCCTAGCGACCATCTTCAGGGGTGTTGCCTCCTGTGAGTCTAACGACTCGGTGGAGGCGCGTGGCCGTTTCGCCTTACGGGAAACGGTCACGCTGGGAAAAGAGGGGGAGCCCTGGTTTTAGCCGGGGCTGGGTATGAACCCTTTTTGCCGCCAGCTTTACCAGGGGAGCACCCGGGTTGGGTAGAGCCCGCAGAAGGGCTCCGAATGGGCGCGGAAACAACTTGCTCGTTGGCCTGGATGGGCCAGGAGCAGAGGGTGCCTTTCTAACTATTGAGGCATATGACGTCCCAGGCAGAGCCGGGCGCGCCAGGACCAAGTCCTTAGCCTCGCGGAATGAGAGTCAATCCTGGGCCTGAACGGCCAGGATTTCTTTCTCAAGGAGATATGCACCACATTGCTTCGAAGAAGCAGGGTGCGGCTCTCCGCAATTGACACACTTGGCCACACACGATTTGGACTTATCGTGTGCGACCTTGGAGCAATTTACACAGACTTCGGGTGACCCCGACTTTGCACGTCTACATGAGCGATTCATATGGCCGAAGCGGTGACAGTAATAGCACCGCCGCGGCAGTGGCACTAATGCCTTCACGCGGTAGCGGTACCAACCGGCACGTACCGACTCAGGGAGCTTGTCACAGTCGAACGTGACGAAGAGTGTAGGGGTGGGTCTCAAGGCCCCTCCCTGTTTTCTCATCACACGTTCGACCTTGACCGCCCCATGGTCGGCCAGCTCTAGGGTGATGTCCTCAATGGAGTAGTCAACGAGTTCCCTCGCATAAACTACTCCTTTCACAAAGTTCATGGTAGAGTGCGGCGTCACACTCACCGGGGTGCCATGAAGTGTCCGAAGAGCACTTATCTTGGCCGCCTCGGCGGGATTCGCCGCATTCGCCAGAAGGCTCCCGTCCGAGAAACGGGTCACCTTCGGCTCTCTACCAATTGCACTAGCTAATCCTCTCCTCTGATGGATCATGTTTTTCCCTTGGATAACATGGTGCCATCAGTGGAGCGAATAACGAGGAAGCGTTTGAAGCCAGCGGGCTCGAAAACGCCAGGTAACCTCTGAATCAGGGGCTCCGCAACCGGGGGGGCAGAGGGGCCGGATGTGCCGATCTCGGCTTGGTCGCTTGCCAGAGTGGCAGCAGACCCATCCGTCCCCGCGGATGGAGAGGAGCTCCGAGTCTTCTTTGTCTTCCTGGTCTTGGTCTTTTTCTTTTTTGGAGAGGAGGGCGGGGAATGAACCCGCTTCTCACCTCCGCCGGTAGAAGCCCCTAGGCCAGATGTACCGGCCTCAGCCAGGTCCTTCTCCGAAATGGGATGTCCTGGTGGTCGCAGGGGCATCATCCGGAGGAGATCCCTCCCCTCCTTGTACTGCCTGAGAATCCCCAGCCGTTTGAGGAGGACCTTGCATAGGGGCGGATTCGGGTTCGGTGCTTGGCGCCGAGCCCGGATTCCCCCCCATGGAAGGCCCTACCGTCTGAGGCTGGTTTTCCTCAAGGACCATGTCTATCACAGGAGGGGCCTCCAGTTGGCTATCCCCTCCCAGGACATCGCAGATCCCCTTAGGAGCTTCATGAGTCTTTTGTGGGGAGGCACAGGCCTTGACCCCGGCAAGGTTTAATATTCTTGCCAGCAGGTCTTTCGAGGGAAGCGACCGAAGGGGCCTGGCTTCCCTCTCCCCCCCTAAGGGGGTTTGCCCTACCGAGCCGCTTACACGAGGGGCGGTCGGCAATGGGCTGCCTGATGGCTTTCTTGGCAGTCCCCTTAGAAAGCAAAGGAGGGACTGCCGCTGGAATTAGGGAGGTGCCCGAAAGCACCTCCAGAGAAGGGGGTGAGGGGGAGTCCCCTACACCCGTAGGCGTAGGAGATGAGTAAGCCTCCTCTCCGGTTAAAGAAGTATGGAAGGTCCCCTGCGCAAGCACAAGGGGGGAAGGGAACTCTATTTTCTCGGTGGAGCTGCCCGAGGGCGGCTCCGTTGATGTTCTTGGGGAAGTTGGGGGTTGGGGTTTTTTTTTATACTCATCATTGGGCATGGTGACCCTCTTATTTACATGGGACGCAACAGCTCACCACCTCTCACAGTTGCCCGCACTGCAAGAGGTGCTTACAGGCCTGGCAGAGCCAGGCGCCGCCATTTCGGACCACCCCTCCCGCCTGGTGGCCTGGCAGTCCATCGGCATGGCGGCTCCACCTTAGAAACGGCGTAAAAAAGATAGATTTTGAAGACGAGAGGAAAAGGCATGTGAGGGAGGTATGGGTGGGGATGAAGCAGGTTGTTAAAAACCAACCACCCTAGACCGGAGCTCAGGGGTTAGGGAACATTGTCCCCTCCCCCCTCAGCCCCGATCCAGGACGGTTGGCCTCGAAGGTCAGCATCTACCCTGTGAAATTAGAGGCTGACCAGAGAAAGTTGTGGGAGAGGTTGTATGAAAAGCGAGGAAACAAGTGTTTTGAAGGAAGCAAGAGAGGCTAAGCTGGGGCCGGACGGGGTGCTGAGTCCCGTCAGCAAGGCGGCCAGGATGGCAAATCGCCGCGCCCCTTACGGGGCCATCCCCCACGAGGAACGGCACCTTGATGTCTTCGTGCTCACCAGCAATCGCCATTCTGATTTTTATGTACATTCCATTATCCAGTAGGGGCGGGGAATCTCGCCCACAATGGGAAGGATGGATGGCGCAAACTACTACTAAAGCGACTAAATGTAATTGTAACTCTGCGTGAAATGGCGGGAGAAATACTTGGAACTCACTCTCTGGTATTATAATAATCCTATGAATGCGTTAAGTAACCTGGGAACGAGTGGTGAAAACATGCTTAGAACTCACTCTCTGGTATTAAAATAATCCTATGAATGCGTTAAGTAACATAGGAACGAGTGGTAAGAGATATGCTAGGAACTCACTCTCTGGTATTATAATAATCCTATGAATGCGTTAAGTAACCTGGGAACGAGTGGTGAAAACAGCACTCACTCTCTGGTATTAAAATAATCCTATGAATGCGTTAAGTAACATGGGAACGAGTGGGAGACATGCTTGGAACTCACTCTCCGGTATTATAATAATCCTATGAATGCAGTAAATAACCTGGGAACGAGTGGTGGGAGTCGCTGCCTGCGACTTTCTTGATGTTCTATTTCATTTTTCAAAATTTCCTCCCCGCCCCCCTCCTGGTATCTACGCATTGCAATGCCAGGTGGTTGGACAGTGTGGTTATGATAGAAGGAAACCCATGTGGCAAACTAGTGGAGGGGGGGGGGAGCCAACCGAGTCCCTCCAAATAGGTAAATAGAAAGAGCATAGTGAGGTAGAGCTTTTTAAAGGAGCACGAATCTAATCTCTCGGAGTGTGAGCTGGTTTCGAGAATCTCACCTGATCGCTTGCGACCACTATAAAAGAAAGTGGTATATTTTTTTTTTAACACCGATCTCCACTCATATCTGTATTTCTCAGTGGGGGACCTACTGATTAACGCGGAATCCGAACCACGGATATCTACAGGGTATGGGCGCGAATGTGAACTCGACCCGAATTGGAAACCCCATCCAGCGACTAACCACACCCAATCTGCCTTAACTTCGCTAAAATAGGAAGCGGTGTTTCCAATCGGTTACCCTCCGATACCATTGGTTCTTACTTTGCACTAGAGGGCGGATGGGTTGCGAGACGAGAAGGGAAACTTCGTCAGGAGCTTGCCGGAGGACATCAATCGTTTGTCCGTAGCTGAGCGAATCCACGCACAACCCATTGACACCGACCAGGCGATCACCTGTACGAACAGAAGCGTGATTAGTGCTCGAGGTAGTGGCATTCAAGCGACCACAAAGTGGACCCGTGGGGCCAAAGGTCCCCTTTGTTACAAGAGAACGGCAAGATAACCCCTCTCACTCGGACAGACCCCAGGGAGGGGTTAGGTGTAGCATGGGCAGCTACTGCCGCAGCTGACAAGTGAAGAATTGTAGGCTCTTTCAGGCCAATATCAGTGTCTCTTCCACATATTTTCCCTTCCTCTATCTTCATCAATTTTCTGAGGGAGATGCCCTCGTTGTTTTCGCTTTAAAAATAATTTTTAAAAGTCTCCCTCAGTGTGAATACACCCTGTCAAGCATAGGAGTCAGGAAATTGGCCCATCCCTCGGGAGGAAGGGGGCAAAAAAGGCGCGAGGAAGTGAATTCAATCTTTCCAAACATCTATGGCAGAAGTGGGCACACTGCGGCACGCGGGCCGCATGCGAAGGCTTTTCATGTGGCCCACGTTTCATTTCAGAATTCGACAATATTGAAAATATTAATTATTGAACATTTTCCAAAATCTCGCCTTAAGTTATTTTGTAGCTATATCTATGACTATGTAGTATATGCAAACAAATGCACAAAGGTGATTACAATTAATTAATCTGTATTCCAAATTTGCATCTCTTTAAGTGTGGCCCGCAAAGCTTTACATACTTCAATGTGGCCCGTTGCTTAAAATTATTGGCCATCACTGATCTATGGGCAAGAGGGCGTCGGGAGAGACCCGCCTTAAAAGCCCATTCGGCGAAATAATTGAGGGGGGGGGGAGAGATCCCGGGGTCTGCACCAATCCCGTTTCGCAGTTAAGAAATTAACATCAATGAAAAACTATTTTAGATCACATCTTTTACAGAACCCGGTGACGCGGAATCCAAACCAAGGCCAGTATTTGGGGCACCGGCAAAATTTGGAAGGTCGAACCCAGTACCTCCATGCCACTGAGTACACAGAGGGTTGCTCAAACGAGTTCGGACCCCCTCACCTGGTTTGAGGACGTTTAGCTGTTCCGCGGAGCCCCCAGGGGTAACACCTTTAACGTAGATGGCCTTATCGCAGCCAAGGGCCAGGACGAGGCCCAGCGAGCCTCTCTTCCTCCGCAGGTTGACGGTCGCGAGTCGCCTCTCGGCGGTGCCCGCGACAGTAGGCGCCTCCAGAAAGCGCCCCAGGAGCGAGGCGTTGACGGTCTCGTCAGGGTCCAGGGCTGGGGCCACCTCCGGCTCTGAAACAACCCCAAATATTACTCCACCCACCGATAAGTGTGTGGGGGGGTGTTCACCCACGTGAAGGGAAAAAAGGGAAAAGAAAAAACAAAGGACAGGAATCGAGAAAAGGTAAAGGACGACCTCAACACCAGCCGGCGCCCACTTGAGAGGGTATTAACAACATAGACATATGCGCCCCCACCCCGGGGGGAAACTCACCTTCCCCACTCTGGGGTCCACGGTCAACAAAGGGAAGGGGCACTCTGCTTTCGCGGGAGGGGTCGGCACTAGATCCCTCCAGGCCATTCGTAGCTTTCACCCGGAAGCCGCCCTCTTTCCCAGGGAGCGAGCTCGACTCAGCAGGGCGCCCTCTCAAACGAGCCCTTGAGCCTTCGCGGTTCGACACCCCGCCCTTACGACTGACGTCACACATCGCGAACGAGGTAACCCACGACTGCCCTCATTAATCACCAGGTCCGACCATCGGGAAGCGCAACAGTTCCGTTAGTCCAAAAGAGGCCTCGACACGCGACTCTTCGCAGTCCTTCCTCACTAGGAATCTTTTGTATATTTTTCCCTTTTAAATTGGAACCACTTGAACCCAGGGGCAAGGTTCCCATAAATTGGGGCAGAGGTGCCTATGCCGCAATGAGATGGTTAAACAACAAACGTTTAACATCCCAAGTTAATTTCGTTGAAACGGACTAAAGACGCCGCCGAATACGGATATCATCGCTGCGTAGTGGACGAAAGGAAGACAGAATAAATGAGAGAATAAAAGGGGAAAAAGCGAGTCGAGATTGAGAAAGAGCAACGAGCATAATCGAACCGGGGGATCGTAGCGGGAAAGAACGTGAGAAGGAAAAATGCAGGAGGCAAGGTAGTTCATTCAGAGCCTCCAAGAGCGATTGCGCAAACACTTAGGAGGACAGGGTTCCCCCTCGCACGCAGTGTTGAATAATTGAATTGGAGCGATGAGAGGGAAGAATAGAGGGGATAATCGCTCCTTAAGATGCTGCGTGAAGGATCAAGTTATTATTAGCCTGGCGTGTGCAGAAGGTGACGCAGCGATTTATGGAACATTTTTTTAAGCGAAACTTGACGAGATAATTTCAGCAAAAAAAAGAAAAGAAAAAAAAGGGGGGGGGGGAGTGATGATGTACGGTATACAATTAAAGTGTCTGGAGATCGGTTGTGTTCACAACTCTAATGAATCCATTAAGAATGAAGGTACGAGAAATCATGGGAACGAGCCACGGGTGACCGATTCATTTTGTCGAAAGCGCCGCTCTTATGGGCATTCGCACACCATCAGCTAACGTTGGCTCTCTAGACCCCCAAACATTGGGACTACGATCCAGCCAAAATAGGGAGGTGCAGTAGCCATTTTGGATCTCTCTAACGCGGACCATAAGGGAATGAACGGTTACACAACACAAAACATCACATCAAAGAATGAGCACAGCGAAACAACTGCCTTTTCGCACAGATTCACTGGGACCTAGCGTACGTCACACCTACTATTGTTTACGCGTGTGACGTCAGAGGATTCCACGTTTCAAGGAAAATACGGAATCAGCCTACATCAAACGCTCATAGATTTCGAGCTATCTCCACTCTAAGAATACATGGAGGAGAGGAAGGGAGGTGACTGCAAGATCGTTATGCGTAGATTTTCATCTTTGAAATGTATGTGGGTAGGGAGGAAGGGTCTTTCTTTCTACGAATTAACCACTTCCCTTCCATTCATCCTTAATTCTTTTTTCTTCAAACCACGCGCCAGAATAAAGGAAGGAAATAAAAGGACAACCAATCTTGAAAACCAGATTTTTTTTTCCCCCTGTTAATTTTAAAATCCCACGACGGCAACCACCAAGGGCCCGAATCTGCAATACATCAAACGCTCATAGATTTCGAACCTTAATGTGTGTACGAAAGTACACAATCCATGATATAAATAAAATCGCCAAATAAAGACAAAAGCGGGGAACTTCCTCCCCCCTAAAAGAACAACAAATTGAAAAAATAAATCATGCCATGAACAAAGTTTGCTGAGGCAAGGTAGAGCTCATTCTGGAGCCCCCAACTACACGCAAATAATAATGGAACGAATTCCCCCAATCGAACGCTACTCAATTCCGTTGACCAGAACAACAGTTTCTTCCCCATCCCCTCAAGTTACTCCCCCCTATTAAGGGAGAACACTAACACCTGCTTCCTCGCCACACCTATTAGTTCAACACTTGTCCGCCGAACCAGGAGTACACGGACGTTGCATTCACTGTTACCTCGACGGGAGACTGCCCTCATCGCGGACACCTGTTTCGTTTTCTTAGGTCCGCGAGGCTACTCCGTTGCCACGGCGACAGCCCTCAAACAATCGAGCCAACCCGTGACTTGAGGAGGACGGGTTCCGTGGGACGAAGCCTTTTTATCGAATATCGATGGCACGCTCTTAACGTAGGGTTGATCGACACGTACGTCTAGAGTAAATACTCATCAAAGCGTATTCACCAGGACTTCGGGAGGAGACAGAGAGAAAAGAACTGCTACAAAAGGATCGATAATGGCAAGGACTGCTAAAGAGAGTCACGCAGATTCTCAGATGCCTGAAATCTCCGATTATTTCTGGAGGGTTAAAATTCAACGAGGTATATTTACTATGCCACATTTATTTACACGTGCCATATCCACTCCTTTAAGTTTATCCTATTCATCCTTATTTACTCATTATTACATGTCCTCTTTGGAGTACACAAATTATTCCATTAATAACCAATTATAATGACTGACTTAATTGTTTCAAGTTCGTTTACAGACGAAAGGGGACGACGCATTTAAAATAAATTTTAGCTGTACCGTCTGGGAAGGGGGAGGTGCATCTAAGGAGAGACAGCAGGCAACAGGCAATTCTATATCTTCCACCCCAAAAATATAACAAAAACGAAGAAAAACCTAAATAAACAATAAAGACATGCTCAGGAACCTGAAGCAGGCCTGCTTCGCTCAAAGGAAGCCAAGCGACCATCAAAATTTTAATTTGTATGGATGAGCCCCCAAAGAATTTTTTTTTTTAAGAGCTCATCTGGCGACTGCCTACATGGGCATTAGTCGCCGTATTAAAACCCCCCCAAGGAAAAACTGCCACGAGTAGTGTCCTAAGTACACAGGAGATACGATATCAACACCGCTCGTCACTAAACTTGCAGTGATACCGGTCACGGAAGACCCACAGAATAGCACGATGAACGCCCCCCCCCCCCAAAAAAAAAGTGCTGTACTGTCGGGGTAAACACACAAGTTTCCCAGTAGTAAGGTTCGGTGGAGTCCCCATCCGATTCGAAGGCGAGAAAAAAAAATGGCTTGATTCTGTTGAGGCAATGGGGGCAAGTCTAGAGGAAAAGTCAGGCTAGAATGTCACGCAACTTTAAATTCCAACCTGCCGTCTCACATCTTTGCCAAGCAGCCCCAAGAGCTGTCCTGATTCCTGCCATATAACAAGAATGAGTCCGAATGAGTCCAGTCGTTCAGTCGGCGCGCTTATTTCCCGCAACCCCAACATGTCCATAAACCCAGCAGAAGACAATCCGAAATCGTCCGTACTCGCAGCAACCATGGCATTCAAGGGTACTGTGAACTAGGTAATATCGAGGCCGGCAACACAGCCACCACTATTTGAGGGACCCTATCAGCATGGCGACTCCACTAGGCTGGGGGTAAAAATAAAGTCAGTGAAAAGAGAGAGAGAGAGAGAGAGAGAGGGTAATGCGAAGAAGGTGAGGGTGGAGGGAAGGTTGCTACCCTCCCAAACCGGAAATCAGGGGCGTTGCGCCTCCCCCAGCACAGGATCATGTAACCAACACCAAAGAGAGTTAAATAATACGGAGGCCAGCCTCCTCCAAAAAGTTAGAGAATCCACAAGTCTGTGTGAACGAACTCGTCCCGATTACAAGGGACAAGCGGTAGCGACCCCGCTCGTCCGGGTACCGGGAGAGGTAACGTGCGCGGAGATCACACAGAGTGGGACATTCAACAAGAATGTACGAACAATCGGGGGGGCGTGGGTGCAATGCAGTCATAGAAGGAAGAAGCAGGCAAGTGCTCCATCAAATGGCGGAGAGTCCCGCGAGTGTGCCCAATTAGAAGATGACAGTAAGCAACCTGAAGCCGTCGAGGGATTTAGGGGTAGGTCCATGGGAACAGTCGCGGCGCAATGGCACGCAACTTTAAGTTCCCCCCGGCCGTCTCCCATCTTCTTTGCTAAGAGGCCGGGAGAGCTGCCCTGATACTTGCCATGTAGTTTGTGTGAGGAAGAGCGAAAAGCTGCTCTGGTCGCTCAGTCCTTGTGGACTAATTGGCACGCTCATTCCCCGTAATCCCTAAATGTCCACGAACCCAGCAGAAGATAATCTCAACAGCCGCCCACCTCGCGGGAACCGTGACGTCAAAGACAACGTGAACCAGGGTATGTGAAGATTCCAAACACTCGAGAGCACTCAGGGTGAGTCGCTAAAGATCACAATCCACCCTCCGAACATGGCACGACGCATTATCTCCTTTCGTACCGAGCGGTGTATTGCAATAAGTTCGGCCGTTAATACAAACGCAGCGCCTGGTAGAGCCCCGATGACTTCAAACAGATGGAATACGGCGTGTATACAGACCCCCTCCTGAGAATTGGTGGCATCCGTGTACATAAGCACGGAACAAAGCGTACGGCGCAGAGAGTGGATTTCCGCGGCATCGACAAGTAGGATCTCAATGAGGTACGTGGGGAAGGCATAGGTCGCCAAATGCAGACCGGTATGGAGGATCGAGTCCACTTTCCGCACTACACGCTCAGCTACGAACGCGTAAAGCTCGCACCGTACTCAAGCTTTGAACTAACAAAGGATGGGGAGATTATATTTTTTTTAGGAGCTCATTGTGGTAGCCCATCTGGCGACTGCCTACTTGGGCATAAGTCGCCGTACTCACTACAGGATCGGGAGAAAAGGTGAGGTAGTAGCATATCAGCAACTCAAATGTTGAACGTCAGGGAATGAAGAATGTCCATGGTGGGGGTACAAGAGACCTCAAGGATGCGAATATGAGCCTCCCAGGTGAGGCGTCGGTCAAAAACAAGAACAAGGAAACTACGAATCCACCACTTCCAGGCGAACCCCGTTTATTAACAAGTCGGGGTTGGGATGGAGCCGTGGATGGCGGCAGAAGTGCACCACCTTAGTCTTGGCCAAGGAAAACCGAAACTTGTCCGCTTCGACGCTCCAGAGTTGGCATCTGGGGCCCCACCAAAAGAGATAGAAAGGTCGTCCACGTAGAGCGTAGCGGCAGCAGCCCAGAAAATGGTAGTTGACTGGGAAAGTAGTCGACCATGAAGGTCATCCACCACCTCCCAGCCGAAAATGAGGCAATGCATCTGGAGAGCTCATGGGTAGATTGGGGCAAGAAAATTAAGCGGTTCTTTGGCAGTGATGCGTAAGCTCATCCAAATATAAGGCAAGGACCTGACTACTGGGATTGATCGAGTAGTCTCTCCAGAGGGGATGTCTACCGTTCAAATCCCCGAGCAGAAGAGCCTCGGCAATAGTGCCACGAAGCGGCGGAAGTTCCCGTCGTCCAAGTCCGAGGACGGTAGAATGTACGAAGGAATTACAGTATATTTCCTATCCAGGTGTAGCTGCACAGCCACTGTCCGAAAAGAGGTAATTATAGCAAATAAAATGGAGACATCATGCCGGGTATAAATCACGCATCCTCCTGCCGGAATGATTCGTATGACCAAAGCGGTGGCAGTAGTAGCGCCTCCACAGCAGTGGCACGAATGCCTTCACGCGGTAGAGATACCGAACGACAAGCACCAACTCAGGGACCCTGTCAAGATTGAACATGACGAAGAGTGTAGGGATGGTACTCGAAGCGTGCGCCTCCATCCCGTGCTTGACTGCTCCCGGGTCAGCCAGCTCTTCGGTGATGTCTTCTAAGGAGTAGTCTACGAGTTCCTTCGCATAAATCACTCCTTTCACGAAATTCATGGTAGAGTGCGGCGTCACACTCACCGGCGAGCCATTGAGCTAAAGCTCCACTTTGATGGATCATGAAGCCTTTGGCCAACTTGCTGCCATCAGAGGAGTGAATAACAAAACGGCGTGAGATAATTTCTGAATGAGGGGCCTCGACATAATCGAGGCTCCGCTCACTGTACTTGAGACTTTGCTATTGGTCTGGTCCTCCCAGCCTGAGGGCGCCTCTGGGTCGGACGTGCCAGTCTTTGCCCAGCCTGGTTGCTTGCCGAAACGGTAGAAGGCCTGTCCGTCCCCAGAGCCCCCACGGGAGAGGAATTGCTTGTCCTCTTTGATTTCTTACTTTTCCGTTTTGGAAGCAGATTACCCTCCCTCCCTCCTCCGGAAGAGGCCTTAAGGCCGGATGGACCAGAAAAACTTTGCCTTCAATGGGGAACCTGGCGGAGGAGGGCTCCCTCCTCTCCTAGTGAGTCTTCCGGGCCCCTTGCCGCTTGAGGAGGGCCTTACAGAGGTGCAGCCTCAGGTTCGGTGTCTGGTACCGAGACAAGGTTCATTCCCCTTGGAAGACATAATCATCTGGGGTTGGGTCACCTCCGGGGCCATCTTGACCTCAGGAGGGGCCTCCAAATGCCCCGCCTCCAAGTTGTCAGGTATCCTCACCAGGAACTCATAGGGCTTATTGCCCGTCTATGGTTAGGTATACCGACCCTCATTGGGACAATAAGGGCACAGGCATGCTAACTCCCATCAATGTGACAAAAATCTCAGGTCTACGAGTTGCGTCAACAAGGCCAAGGGGACAATGTCGACCTCTTACCCCTCGGAAGAACGTCCCCCGGCCATTAAGCGAGGACCACTGTGGTGGAACGAGTCCACCTTCATTTGTAATCTAGCTTGGAGTGTACAAAAAAGTGGTAGAACATTGGGAGGGTAGCCCTATTAGTACAACGTGTTGAACGTCAGAGAGCAAAGAATTTACATGGCGTGGGTGCAAGGGCTCCTAAGACTACAAATATGTCCTCCCTGGTGAGAAGGAAACTGTGCAAATCCACCACTTCCAAGCGAGCCCCATTTAAGAAGAGGCCCTGATCAGGCTGATGCCTATGTTGGCGGCGGCATAACAATAGGCGCAGTTCCGAGCCTTTTGGATTTGGCATTCCAGTGTAGGCATCTGTGCTGAGTTAAAAGAGAGAGGAAGGTCGTTTACGTAGGGCGTAGCTAGAACATCTTACGGAAGGACCAAAGTTATGTTTGATCTTCAAGGCAAAGTGATACTGAAGACACTTCCCTGCGGATTTGGAGAGCTCCCCCATAGTTTTATGAAAAAACGCCCATAGAATCGAGTGTCTACATGATATCGCATAAAGTATCATAATCCCCCTCCAGATTGAATAGCACCATAGAAAAATGCTATCCACGAAGGAAGGCCTCACAGATAGATCTCTCCAACCAGAACAACGTATCCAATGTTGGGTGGAATTTATGGAAGTCGCTCTGTGCTGAAACAAGTGACTTCTGCTGTCCAGGAAATAAGCAAACTAAATATTTACAAAATTCATCATAAATTAACGGGCGCAGGATGCAAGAGAAATCGGGGTGGAAACTAGCCAGGGTGGAGTGAACCCTCTCCAATTTGCGAAAAGCAAACACGGTATCGATTTGCCAGAAATTTGGGAAGATACCTTCTGAGCAGATGTAGGAGAAATGTAATGCTTTGCTCACCCAATTGATGAAGCATGGCATACAGGATATCGTCCAGATCATGGGCAGTATCTGGACATGATTATTTTTTTTTAAAAGAATGGAATGCAGCTTCCTCTGGATGTGAAGTTGAGTTCTCAAGTTCCTTTATTTCCGCCAGTTTGGCTTCCATTCCTCGAACTTCTGGTCATCTTGAGCAAATGTTCTAATTAAATTCCCTTTGAGTGAATTTCACCAGGAAAGGGTCAGGTTGTGTTTCATTTCGAAGCATGCTCGCTCTTGGCAGTCAAATGTGTCTTCTCTAAATGGGAGGACCCATCTTGCGGAGGTGTGGCGGTGTGTCATAAGGATTTGGTGTAAGTGCTAGCAGGCCCCTCTCATTCTACAGGTAGATGTGACCACCATATCGGGTCCTGTGTCTGTGGGAGTCCTAAGCGACTGCTTTTCCTCATTCTCTAGTCAAGATGCTGTCCCACCAGCCCACCAGCATTAAAGCACATTGTATACTCGCGATGGCCACTTTCAATCATCATCTTATTTCACCTATACAATGATCATATTTCCATAACTTGCTAAGTCCTTATTAGAACCCGGAACTAATTATTTTTTCTGCTAGAGATACAGAACCAGTTGAAGAGCAGATGCTTTCCCTTTCATTTTCACTTCACATTTGACTGAAAGAAATCAAGCCAGAGGTTAGGATTTTCTTCTTCTTTATCACTAACTCTCTAAGTGTAAAATGAGATTTTTGAAGATGGGTGAAAAATTAATAAATGTTATTTTTCCTTAGTGGACAAATGACTTGTTTTTTTATCAGTTATTTCTAATAATTCTTTTATAACATCAAAAAACAAAATGGTGAAGTTCAGAAATAAATATAAGTATTGAAATTTTGTGATTTTTTTTTAAAACCCAAAGAATTATAAATGGTGAAGTTCAGAAAATTTATTTTTATATTTCTTCTTCTTCTATCTAGCAATGTGATATTTTGAAAGGAGGGAAATTTAGTTTAGAGTTCCTTTTTCAAATTATTATAATTGGCAAAGTTTAGAAAATCTTATACAAATTTAACCATGGCTGCTTTTTTTTTACATTTGAATTTTAATCTTAGTAGCGAAGCGCAAGCTCCCCCATAGGGGGAAGTGGCGAAGCCATTGCCTGGTTGATATATTATAAAAATAAACCAAATTCCATGATGTGCATTACTGTGCATGATGATACAAATGTTTCATTATATTTTAAACAATTAAACACGATTTGTAAAAATTTAAAAATTGCATTTTCATTTGGATTACAAGAATTATAACCATTTATACCACATACGATTTGAAGTAACAGTTATGTCACAAAGATAGTATAATTTTTAGGGTACCTAATATAATATTATATAGTAGGTAGGGAAAGTTTAAACTAGAATGATGCTGATTAAAATCATTTCAAAGGATATTCACAACCAATCTCTCTCTTTTTCCCAAGCTAATGCAATTTCTGACGTTGCCCGATATTTAGTGATGTACTGAATCGATCGGCATATTTTTTGTGATTTGCAGAGCCTTTATGCCGATTAACATGTTATGAAATTTTATCATCACTTGCCTACATTTATTTTCAAAATACTATAAAAGTTTCAACTCTCACTATTTTTTCTATTAAATATTTTTTTTATAATGGTTGGTGAAAAAAGTGTTAGAAGAATTTCCAGCCATTAAAGTGAATGCTATTAGTGATTAGGATAAAAGCTTGAGAAAACTAGATCAACTGGAATACAGAAAGGTAGTGGACTTCTCAAGTTGGTGACCATTCCAGAAAATGTTGAGTCACTAAAATGAGTATAAGTAAAACGCTGGGTGCCTTTATCTCTTCCTACAATTAGTATATAAATAAAAAGTTGTCACAGACTTTTTTATCAATCATTTTCTAAACATTTGTAAGAGAAAAACGGTGGTCAGCAGCACTTGTATCGTAAATTAAACGAGTTCTATGTTTCGCATTGAGGCTATTATCGCAAAATTTGACTTTTTAGTATCTTTTACATTCCTGAAGCAATAGAAAATATTTTTTATATTATATATAGCATGCAAAAACCATAATAATTTATGAATATTTTCTGCTAATTTGCTTGACCAACCTAAATGAGCATCATTTGGTCGATGCATTATCCACGCTGATAGGCAGAGGCAAGGTTGGAAATCATATTGCAAAGTGAGGTAATTAGCCTTATAGTCTTGAAGCTTTGACAGTCCTCAGAGCATTAGAAGGGACTATAATAGTTGAGCTTTACGTAAAGATTGGAAAATTTGCCAAAGCTCGGTATCGGCATCGGTCTTTTGTTAATAAATCGGCACTGACCAAAATGTGTAATCAGTACATCACTACATTCACTGCGAAAAGGCTGAGGAGGAAGTGCATGAATTTGTGTATAAGTGTGCATGGATGAGGGAAAGGGGGCTAACTTAACCTAACCACAAGGACATAGAACCCCCATGGCTATGAAAGGCTCTTCAATGTGGAAAAATGGGACTTTATATTTGATAAGCCATAAAGAGGCATTGTTGGATGGGGCATGAACTCACTCACCGATCACAACGGGGGCTGGGGGCCAGGGTATAATGACCTTAGAAGGGGTTGCTGGAGGACTCTCGACTCCAAGGAACTTGTGCTTGTTGAGAAGTGCATTCGGGACTCGCGTTCCCATGCGGACACCAAGGCAAGTAAGCTGAGGACAGGCAGAAGATTAATCTCAAGGAAGCCTGAGGTAAAACAATCATACAATAGTTTCTATTCAGTCAGAGTAAGCCCCCACCCACCCCTGACTATGGATCCAAATGGATCGATCCCATGTCCTGAAGGAGTGCGTACTAACTGGGGAGACATGCTGATGATTTTCTCCTCTTCCCAAGAAACTCCATCACGGTTTAGACCAATGTGAAGAGAGAGTAACTTACTCTGGAGGGTGATCCCTTCTGGGAGCCGAACGAAGGACTCAACGAGAGAGAAGTCCCCGAGTTCAGAGGAGCCACGCAGAAGGTTTCACTGCCTCGACGAAGGGTTCGATTGGTGGAAACCGTTTCCTGAGGAAGGGTCCGAGAAGCGAGTTCTTTGTCAGGCACTGGAGCATTACGACTCTCGGAATGATGGACAGTGATCCGAGTGGCAGAGACCGGCGACCGAGGTGGAGGGCCAGCGGTGACGGTGATCAGCGTCGTCGATTTGGAGGAGGGATTGTGGTGGGCATTTATCCCCGTAGGCACTACCAGGCTACCGGGTATCTCGGGAAGAAGTTCCGGTCGCGAGGTTTCCACTGGTCCGGGCACTGAGACACTAATGATACCTTCTGGTGGAAGCGGCGAACTGGGGGACTGGCAGGGGGAGAATGATTGGTCGACCAGACGTTTCAATCGCTTGGTTGCGTCCATAGATAAAGGGGACATCAGTGGACACAAGGACCCCGCCTCCGAGATGCCCGTGGACAGATAGGATGGAGAAGAGCGACCCGAAAATGATGGGGAGGGTGTTGTAACACCCGTAGGAGATGGTGTCCTTGCGACCGTGGGTGAAGACGAACTCGGCCCCGCAGGGGAAGGCGTCCGACAAACAGCTGTAGAAATAATGTTTCTCTTCCACCAGTTGCGATAGGCACGCCTCCGTCGGAACCTGTAGCTTTTATTGGCGTGTGAAGAAGAGGAGTCATCCTTGCGGGAGTAGTCTTCCATTTCAATGGGGTGCTCTTCCCGATCGCCTATGCCAGACGAGGCGAGTATGGGAGATGCTACGAGGGGTGGGGTGGGAGGTGGTTCTGGAGAGCTTCGCTTGTCACAATGTGAAACTGGATTTAGAGCCACGGCCTCCACTGCAGCTCGAAGCTCTGCATATTCAACGGGTTCACTCGGAGTAGCTTCAGCCTCTGTAGGGAAAACCAAACTTACCACAAGACAATTCTTCGCTATGATTTTAATACAAATTTATCAACATCCACTTTCCCATAATAGGGTCGGTGTACATCAACGCCACCTAAAATTACTACCTCACCCTTATGTTCTATCAAACACAAGGCCCAGCTATAAATTTTTCCACCACATCCAACTCAGAAATTATCAAAGCATTAGAAAATAAAGTCTATCGGGTACAGATAGAGATTTTCCTAAAGAAGTTCACAAGGCATAAAATCGCACTTCCTGTGTAAGGCCTTGGGTTAGAATCTAGTGGTAATGAGCATTGACTGCCAAAAGTGGACTGCACTCGAGCAAAATCGATCTTAACGAGGGGGCAAAGAAAGAGAAAAGGAGGACAGAGGCTGAGAGAAGAGCACAAGTGGTTATATCAGTCAAGCAAACAGAAAAGGAAGGATAAAAATTATTCCTTCCAAACCAGACCAGAGCTTTGAACCAGGATCAGATGTAAATGTTAAACAGAGACATGAAGCTGGAAAAAGCAGTCCCGGAAATCAAAATGCATGTGGGATATGATAATCCCTGGTGCAACGAGAGATACAGATTTGGATGGGGGTTGTGTACAGGGGTGCAGCACATTTTTATGGTGAGGAGAATGGAAGGATGCTCGATAACTGAGGATGTGCTTGATTAGGTCGAGCTCCGGAAAGTAATGGCAGTTGGCAATTGATAGTATTTTGGTTTGTGTATCGATGAGGGATGGGGGTGGTTTGTTCGCTTCCTGTGACTTACTAAATAATTGTAGTGTTATTAGTGATTCTTCCATTATTACCCCCCCCCCCCAAATTTGGATCTTAACACTGACTGATCTGCATTCATTTAAGATGTCTTCTGACCCCGCCCACCCTCTAATGATCTAATGTTCTAAGAGCAGTTTTTTTTTTTTTTTGCTTTTATGTTAGTTATAAGTGAAGTGAAGTTATGTGAATGTTGAGTGTGATTCCATGGAAGGGAAGGGGGGGTGTTAAGGTAAATTTAACCATTCATTGTGATTTGTGGTAGTCTGGTGAGAATAATATCAAGGATGAGAGCAGAGCCTTATTATTTGGTTTTGTGCAAGCCATAGTTCTAATGTTTATGTGATTTTGGAGCATTGTGCTGTTATCGAGATGTCATCTGTGTAGATGTTTGGATAATTGGGTGTTGTGGTTGTGGAAAATATTAAGTGAATAAGTTGAAATATAGGGGTGAGAGGATGGCATCCCTGGGGATGCATGTCATTGTGGAGTGACAGTATGCATTATTTGCTTTATGTATAAATTATACCATTAATTAAATACTAATGGAAAGGAGGCATGGCTATTTACTATCTCTGACTTGCCTCCAAACAGCCTCTTTTTACTATTTTACTAAAGTCTATCTTTTGTTTTATCCAGCTTAGGATGGGAACATACCAACCCCAGTTATTGGTAGGATAGTTGAGATATGGTACACTAGTCTATATTCATCAATACCCAAATTTCCATCCAAAATACATAAACCATTTTGTGGAGCTAAAATGCTTGCCTAAAAAATATGAGGATAAAACAATACTCACCGGCGAGGCAGGGACGACGACGGCTGTAAAGAACCTTCAACACGTACAACACAAAGTCACACCTGAAACATGAACAGATGCCACATATCAACTGGACCAAAAAAGGGCCATTAGACAAAGGCAGAAACCTACCATATAAATCACACATTCAGGCAAACATAACGAAATGGCTTAAATTTACCCCGTACATAGAAGAAAAAACACATTTGAGATCCAAACTCTTGATGCTGCCCTCAAGCACTACACCCAAATTATTAGAAAGCAAGCAATGCACACACCCAACAAGGCTGTAAAACACATGTCAAACAAAGCAAATTCACCACAAGTAGTAGCAGACCACATAAAACAATGAAACTCACTCAAGAAAAACAGAACACCTAGAGAGAAACCATTTACCTTTTCAACTTTAACACACTCACTACACAACTTATTAACTCTCGTAAAATGTACTACTGCAAAAAATACATCAAGAGCATGAAAAAAATCAAATCACTGAACAATAATAAAAAAACTCCCCCTCCCTTTTAACAAACAAAGAACACTGTACAACACCCTAGTCAGTCAAACACCATTACAAAGTTAGCCATAAACCTAAATCCCCCCCTCCCCAATCCAGAGGATCTATATTCACACCACAGCTCCTCTCACTTCCAAACAGAGCCTAAACCATCAAATGTCTAAAAAATCCACCAGACATCTCAAACATACACACTTGAATCATCAAAGCCACAATGCAATCTAAGCCTCCTACTCCCAATATTTTATCACTCATCCAAAGTCTGACAATCTGAAAAAAATCAAATGTCTCAATTCTCAAATCCAACCCGATAGCCCCATCCTACCATTCCATCTCCTTCTTATCCACAATATCCCAAAACTTACGACACATCTCACTAGACTGTAATTATTCATACAAAACCATTCTACTACCACCACTTTCACAAACATGTTGTAAAACATTCTAAACGGATTAAACCAAAACCCACTGACCAAAGAACTCCTGGTTACCATCAGGGCTTTTGACCCCACACCACATCCCTTACCCCCCCAAAAAATATTAAACATAAAACTACACAAAAAATGGTTCATCAACTTCCTCTCAAACAGGCAAAAGTGAACAAGAAAGTGATGAAGTAAAGGGTTAGTTAGTTAGTTAGCGCCAATCCTTCCATGATAAAAGAAGTATTATGTTTTGACACCAAACAGCATTTAGGTGGAAGCCTTCGTCACCTCGGGGGAGAGGGACCTGTTCCGCATCAGAGGTACGTGAATATAGATACCCATCAGCTGGTTTTCTTGGAACAGTGAAATAAAGGGTAAAATAGAAATATCTAAGAGAAATAAAGCCCAAGTAATCTCAATCTAGTTTGAGAGTGCCGCTCTTCCAGGTACCAGCAGCTGTACAGTTAACATGGAGACCCTTTTGCAGGGCAACTGGATATTAACCAAGATGATACATTCACTTCATGACAATCGGAGGTCACCATGGAAAGGCTAATGTGTAATCAACACCCTAAACACATACAAATACAACATCATCCTAACCAATACACACATCCACTCTCACTGGTTTGAGGATTTTTTTTTTTTAAAAAGAGCTCATCTGTCGAATGCTTACTAGGGCAAAAGTCGCCATAATCCCAAAAATAAATATGAATTAAACATTAAAAAAATGTATGAAAAAACAAATAAAAAGGCAAAATAAAACAAAAAGCAAGAAGAAGCAGGTAGCAAATTCCAACATCGGGGGGAGGCGGGCATCCATCTGGCGCAGGAGCATGCCCACCTACGACAAAGAGAGTCAAATAAAAATAGGAGGTTGGAAGTCAGATAGGCCAAAATTCGGTAACGACCAGTCTCATCCTGATAGGGGGAAAGATAATGTGCGTGAAGATAACCAAGACTGGGGCATTCAACATGAATGTACCAAACAGTCTGGGTGAAAATGCAGTCGTCGCAAAAAAAGGTGCGAGTGACCGCTCCATCAAATGGCAGTGCTTCCCGTGAGTGCGCTCAATTCGAAGACAAAAAAGGTGAGCTGAAGCCATCGCGGCATTTGGGGGTAGGCCATGGGAACAGTGGCGTTGCAATGCACGCAACTTTAAGTTGCCATCGGCCATCTCCATTTTTCTTTGCTAAGCATCCCAGAGGGCTGCCCGGATGTATTCCTGCCATGTAATCGGTGTGAGGAAAAGCGAAGCGCTGGTCTGGTTGCCCAGTCCTCGCGGAGTCTTTGGCGCCCTCATTCTCCGCAATTCCCACATGTCCAGGAACCCAGCAGAAGATAATCTCGACATCCGCCCGGCTTGCCAAAACCGTGGTGTCACGGATATTGCGAACCAGAGGATGCGGATATTCCAATGACCCGAGAGCACTCAGGGCGCTTTGTGAGTGGCTATAAATCACAATCCGGTCCCCGAACCGGGCACTTCGCGTCATCTCCCGTACCGAGTCGTGTATTGCAACCTGCTCGGCCGTGGAGACCGACGCAGCACCTGGTAGGGCTCAGCTGACTTCAAACGGAAGGGATAATAGGGCGTGGAAACCAACCCCCTCTTGGGATTTGGAGCCATCCGTATATAGTGGCACGGATCCAGGGTGACATGAGCCGAAAGCAATACTCCCTGCACTGTAGAAGCTTTGGGAGCAGATGGGTGTTGACAAATAGACACCCCCTCCAGGGTGGCACCCTGGGCAGAACCAGAGGCGCCACTGGCCTGAGAGCTACACCAAGCTCTTGAAGGAGTTTCCTAGCTCTACACCCAAAAGGCTTATGGTATGACTCCAGTCTCTCGGCAGCATAGGCACCATAGAGATGAGATGCGGATGCAGTGAGTCATTGGCGACTGAAGGAAGCGCCAGGCTCACGCACACAGGTGAATAGTGCACTGTGCACGGCACAGAGTGGCATCTCCACAGCATCGACAAGTATGCTCTCAATGAGGGACAGTGAAGTCGTTCGGTCGGCGCTTATAGCGCATGTTTGAGGGTCGTCTCAGACTCGGCTGAACACCTTTGAAGCGGTCGGCGTGCAAAATGGCCAGGCGTATTAGGTATAGTCTTTAAGGCCATGGCGATAAGGTTGCTGCATAAAAATCGGTCATTTCCTGAAATGAGGACCACCACACCCGCACCAAGCACCACCGAAGTGTGTGTGTGGATGGGGGGTCTATGTTAGGCGGCAGCGGTCCAGAAAATATTTGAATGAGAAAGCAATCACGACCGTGGAGGTCACGACCACCTCCCACCCAAAATCAGGCTGTGCATCGGGAGAGCAGAGGGATAAATTAAGACTCATCCACCTATCTCCATCTGGTCGATCAGGTCGGCAAGGACCCGAGTACTGGGATTGATAAGATGCTCTCCCCAGAAGAGGTGCCTACCGTTCAAATCCCCTAGTGGTAGAAAGGGCTTCAGCAACCGTGCCTCGAAGTCGGCTGACGGTGGAATGTTCACAGAAATAACAGTATACCTCCTTTCCAGGTATGGCTGCACTGGTACAGACTGAAAGGAGGTATTTAAAACAAAGAGAAGAACGGAGACATCATGGCAGGTGTAAATCACTCATTCTCTTACCCGGCCCCCATTCCGTGGTGGTGGGGTAGCAAAACCCTTACACACCGGGACGGTGGGCAGGGGGCACGCGACCAGCATGGTCTCTTGCAAAAAGATCTAACGGGGAACGGTATGAGAAGAGCCTCCACAGCTACTCCCAGTTGGCCCGGAATCTGCGGTCCAGGCCTAGCTCGGAGGAGCTAGGCCTGGAATTTTTTTTTTTTTTTTTTTTTTTAAGAGCTCATCTGGCGACTGCCTACTTGGGCATTAGTCGCCGTATTAAAACTGGCCTAGTTCTAGGCTACTTTAAAATGAAATTAAAGAGAAAAAAAAAACAACACCCCAAAAGGGGGAAAGGAAGCAAGCTGGTGCGTCGGGGAGAGGTCCCCCCGGCGCAGGAGCGTGCAACTAAAGAAAAAAAAAACGCCCCAAAAAAACAAACAAAACAAATGCAAAAAAACAACAAAAACAAACAAACAAACCTTGCTTAAATAATAGGGAGAAGGCCGGCCTCCCCCAAGAAGTCAACAAGTCCACAAGTCAGTGTGCACGAATCTGTCCCAAGCACAAGGGACAGGCGGTAGCGACCCCGCCCATCCCGGTACTGGGACAGGTATCGTGCGCGAAGATCACCCAGAATGAGACATTCGACAAGAATGTGCCGAACAGTCTGGGGGACGACGCAGTCGTTGCAATAGGGCGCAGGCGAAGGCTCCATCAGATAGCGATGCGTCACACGAGTGTGTCCGATTCGGAGACGACAGAAAGCAACCTGAAGCCGCCGCGGCATTGGGGGATAGGTCCATGGGAACAGTCGCGGCGCAATGGCACGCAACTTTAAGTTCCCCTCGACCGTCTCCCATCTTCTTTGCCAAGCAGTCCGAAGAGCTGCCCGTATTCCTGCCATGTAGTCGGTGTGAGGAAGAGCGAAACGCTGGTCCGGTCGCAGAGTCCTCGCGGACTCTAGGGCGCCCTCATTCCCCGCAATTCCTACATGTCCAGGAACCCAGCAGAAGATAATCTCGACATCTGCCCGGCTCGCCAAAACCGTGGCGTCACGGATATCGCGAACCAGGGGATGCGGAGATTCCAATGCCCCGAGAGCACTCAGGGCGCTTTGTGAGTCGCTATAGATCACAATCCGGTCTCCGAACCGGGCACGTCGCGTAATCTCCCGTACCGAGTGGTGTATTGCCACCAGCTAAGCCGTGAAGACAGGCGCAGCGCCTGGTAGAGCCCCGCTGACTTCAAACAGAGGGGATACGGCGTGGAAGCCGACCCCCTCTTGGGACTTGGAGCCATCCGTATACACTGGCACGGTACCAGCGTGACACGATGTGTGCTCCAAAAAGGTCGAACGCAATACTCCCGGCGCAGTACAAGCTTTGGGAGCAGAGGCGTGGCGACAAATAGCCAAATGTGGTACCCTCCAGGGTGGCGTCCTGGGCAGAACCAGGGGCGCCACCGGCCCGAGAGCTATATCTACCTCTCGAAGGAGTTTCCTGGCCCTAAACCCAAAGGGCTTAGGGTATGACTGGCGTCTCTCGGCGGCATAGGCACCATCGAGATCAGCTGCGGATGCAGTGAGAGCTGTTGGCGACTGAGGGAGGCGCCGGGCTCGCGCGTACAGGCGAGTGATGCACTGCACGCGGCGCAGAGCGAGTGGCATCTCCCCAGCATCGACCAACAGGCTCTCAATGGGGGAAGTGCGGAAGGCACCGGTCGCAAGGCGAAGGCCGGTGTGGTGGATCGAATCCACCTTCCGCAATAAACGCTCGGCTGCGGATGCATAAAACTCGCATCCGTAGTCGAGCTTCGAGCGAACAAAGGATCGATAAAAAAGTAAGGCGGTAGCCCTATCAGCGCCCCAAGCGCTGAACGTCACGGAACGGAGAATGTCCATGGCGCGGGTACAAGAGACCCTAAGGCTGCGAATATGAGCCTCCCAGGTGAGGCGTCGGTCGAATACAAGACCAAGGAAACGGTGCGAGTCAACCACATCCAGGCGCACCCCATTAAGAAACAAATCTGGGTCGGGGTGAAGCCGTGGATGGCGGCAGAAGTGCACCACCTTAGTCTTGGCCAAAGAAAACCGAAACCTGTGCGCTTCGGCATAGCGAGAGACGCGGTTCAATGCCTGTTGGAGTCGACGCTCCAGAGTTGGCATCTGGGCCGCGCCAAAAGAGATCGAAAGGTCGTCCAGGTAGAGCGTAGCGAGAACATCTTCCGGCAGCACCGAGGTGATGCCGTTGATGCTCAGGGCAAAGAGTGTGACACTGAGGACACTTCCCTGCGGGACACCCTCTTCCTGCTCCTTTGGGCCGGAGAGGGCTCCCCCCACCCGTACGCGGAATCGACGATCTCGCAAAAATTCAGATATAAAAATTGGGAGGCGTCCCCTCGCCCCCATCGTGTGGAGAGTCTCCATGATACCGTATCGCCATGCGGTATCATAGGCCTTCTCCAGATCAAAAAACACCGTGGCGTAGTGCTGTCTACGAAGGAAAGCCTCGCAGACGGCACTTTGCAGTCGGAGCAGAGCATCCGACGTGGAGTGGAACTTGCGGAATCCGCACTGTGCAGAAGACAGATGGCCACCGCTGTCCAGGAAAAAGGCTAGTCTAACATTTACCAACTTGCACACGCAAGAGGTTAGAGAGATTGGGCGGAAACCGGTCGGAGTAGAGTGATCTCTCCCCGGCTTGCGAAAGGCGAGCACAGTAGCGATTCGCCAGGAGTCTGGGAGAAGACCTTCCACCCAGATCCTGTTGAACAAATCTAACAGAAAGGCCATGCCTCGCTCACCCAGGTGTCGAAGCATGGCGTACGGGACATCGTCCGGACCATGGGCGGTGTCCGCGCACGAAGCGAGAGCGGAACGCAACTCACTCACAGTAAACTTGTCGTTGAAGGGTTCTCCGCCTCTGGAGGTAAAGTCCAGCCGGCGGCCTTCCGCGACATCACGACGTGCATTGAATGCTGGCGGAGCAGCATCACGGCTAGAGAATGCGGAAAAAGCGGTCGCTAAGGATTCCGCCACGGACGCGGGGTCCGAGATTGCGGTCCCATTCTCCTGGAGAACGGGAGGGGGGTCCTGCGAGAACTTGCCCCGAATCCTTTTGACTCGCTTCCACACCTCAGCTAAAGGGGTCTTCCCGTTAAGTGAAGACACGTATGCCCGCCAAGAAGAGCGGCGGGCGTGCTTCGAAATATACCGGAACCTAGCCCTAGCCCGACGAAATTCAGCGACAGTGAAATCGTTCGGGCGGCGCTTATAGCGCATGTAGGCATAACGCTTCTGTTTGAGGGCCGTCTCACACTCGGCCGACCACCATGGGAGTGGTCGGCGTGCAAAACGGCCAGACGTCCTAGGAATAGTAGTCAGGCCTACGGCGATGAGGTTGCCGGAGAAGAACTCAACGGCCTCATCTACCGACCTAAACTCCTCGACTGAGATAGAGAATTCAGTCATTTCCTGAAATGCAGGCCACCGCGCCCGCGCCAAGCACCACCGAGGTGGTCTCTCAGGCGGCAGTTGCCCTGAAAATGATATTTGAATGGGAAAGTGATCACTACCATGGAGGTCATCGACCACCCCCCAATCAAAATCAGGCTGTGCATCCGAAGAGCACACAGATAGGTCAAGGCAAGAAAATGAAGCGGTTCTCGGACAGTGATGCGTAAACTCATCCACGTTTAGGACACCCATCTCAAGCTCTTCGATCAGATCGGCAAGGACTTGTCCCCTGGGATTTATGGAGTAATCTCCCCAGAGAGGATGCCTGCCGTTCAGATCTCCAAGCAAGAGATAGGGCCTCGGCAACCGTGCCACGACGCGGCGGAAGTCCCCCGCGTCGAAGTCAGCTGACGGTGGAATGTACGCAGAAATGATAGTATACCTCCTATCCAGGTGCAGCTGCACAGCCACTGCCTGAAAGGAGGTATCTAAAGAGAAAGGAAGAACGGAGACATCATGCCGGGTGTAAACCGCGCATCCCCCAGCCCGGCCATCCCGCGGTGGTGGGGTCGCAAGACCCTTATACCCCGGGAGAGCAGGCAGCGGGCACGCGCCTAGCATGGTCTCCTGCAAAAAAAAAGCTAACGGGGAACGGGACGAGACGAGCCTCCGCAGCTCCTCCCAGTTGGCCCGGAGTCCACGGCAATTCCATTGAAGGAATATGCCCTCCAGGCCTAGCTCGGAGGAGACGCGGGGGCCCTCCTCGAATTGAAGACCCTCACGGGAATGGCCGTACGCTTCCCGGGGGCAGAACCCCGGGCGCTGTTGGCCGGACAAAGCGCTGAAGGCGCTGTCGCCTTCGAGGACTTATTGGGGGAGGTTGGGCTCGCCATGCGAGTCTTTTCCTCCCTCCGCCTCGAAACCTTAGGCGGGCGTTGCGGCTTGGGAGGCGGGGGGCCCTCTTTTCGAGGAACCACCGTCTCCGAGCCACTCGCTCCACCTCGGGGCGTGGGCGAAGGGGCCGAAGCTCCTTTGTTGCTGTCCTCCTTTCGGGGAACAGCTTTAGGAACCCCGGAAGATGGCCTAGCGACCATCTTCAGGGGTGTTGCCTCCTGTGAGTCTAACGACTCTGTGGAGGCGCGTGGCCGTTTCGCCTTACGGGAAACGGTCACGCTGGGGGAAGAGGGGAGAGCCCTGGTATTAGCCGGGGCTGGGTGTGAACCCTTTTTGCCGCCAGCTCTACCAGGGGAGCGCCCGGGTGTAGTAGAGCCCGCAGAAGGGCTCCGAATGGGCGCGGAAACAACCGTGCTCGTTGGCCTGGATGGGCCAGGAGCAGAGGGTGCTTTTCTAACTATTGAGGCATATGACGTCCCAGGCAGAGCCGGGCGCGCCAGGACCAAGTCCTTAGCCTCGCGGAATGAGAGTCGATCCTGGGCCGCCTGAACGGCCAGGATTTCTTTCTCAAGGAGATATGCACCACATTGCTTCGAAGAAGCAGGGTGCGGCTCTCCGCAATTGACACACTTGGCCACACACGATTTGGACTTATCGTGTGCGACCTTGGAGCAATTTACACAGACTTCGGGTGACCCCGATTTTGCACGTCTACATGATCGATTCGTGTGGCCGAAGCGGTGACAGTAATAGCACCGCCGCGGCAGTGGCACGAATGCCTTCACGCGGTAGCGGTACCAACCGGCACGCACCGACTCAGGGAGCTTGTCACAGTCGAACGTGACGAAGAGTGTAGGGGTGGGTCTCGAGGCCCCTCCCTGTTTTCTCATCACACGTTTGACCTTGACCGCCCCATGGTCGGCCAGCTCTAGGGTGATGTCTTCTATGGAGTAGTCAACGAGTTCCCTTGCATAAACTACTCCTTTTACAAAGTTCATGGTAGAGTGCGGCGTCACACTCACCGGGGTGCCATGAAGTGTCCGAAGAGCACTTATCTTGGCCGCCTCGGCGGGATTCGCCGCATTCGCCAGAAGGCTCCCGTCCGAGAAACGGGTTACCTTCGTCTCTCTACCAATTGCACTAGCTAATCCTCTCCTCTGATGGATCATGTTGCCCTTGGACAACATGGTGCCATCAGTGGAGCGAATAACGAGGAAGCGTTTGAAGCCAGCGGGCTCGAAAACGCCAGGTAACCTCTGAATCAGGGGCCCCGATGTCATCGAGGCTCCGCCCTGTGAACTCTTGGTCTTAGTCAGGGGCTCCGCACACGAGGGGGTAGAGGGGCCGGATGTGCCGATCTTGGCTTGGTCGCCTACCAAAGTGGCAGCAGACCCATCCGTCCCCGCAGCCCCCGCGGATGGAGAGGAGCCCCGAGTCTTTTTCGTCCTTTTAGTCTTTTTAGTCTTCTTCTTTTTTGGAGAGGAGGGCGGGGAATGAATCCGCTTTTCACCTCCGCCGGCAGAAGCCCCTAGGCCAGATGGACCGGCCTCAGCCAGGTCCCTCTCCGAAATGGAGAAGGTCCTGGTTGTTGTAGGGGCACCTGTCGGAGGAGATCCCTCCCCTCCTTCTACTGCCTCGGAGCCCTCAGCCATTTGAGGAGGACCTTGCATAGGGGCGGACTCGGGTTCGGTTCTTGGCGCCGAGCCCGAATTCCCCCCCATGGAAGGCCCTACCGTCTGAGGCTGGGTCTCCTCAAGGACCATGTCTATCACGGGAGGGGCCTCCAGTTGGCCATCCCCTCCCAGGACATTGCAGGTCCCCTTGGCAGTGTCGCCAGTCTTGTTTGGGGAGGCACAGGCCTTGACCCCGGCAAGGTTTAATATTTTTGCCAGCAGGTCTTTTGAGGGAAGCGACCGAAGGGGCCTGGCTTGCCTCTCCCCCCTAAGGGGGTTTGCCCTACCGAGCCGCTTTGATGGGGAGCGGCTGGCTAATGGCTGCCTGCTGGCTTTCTTGGCAGTCCCCTTGGAAAGAAAAGAGTGGACTGCCGCTGGGAAAAGGGAGGTGCCCGAAAGCACCTCCAGAGAAGGGGGTGAGGGGGAGTCCCCTGCACCCGTAGGCGAAGGAGAGGAGTAAGCCTCCTCTCCGGTTAGAGAAATATGGAGGGTCCCCTGTGCAAGCACAGGGGGGGGACCTCCATTTTTTTGCTGGAGCTGCCCGAGGGCGGCTCCGTTGTTCTTGGGGAAGTTGGGGGTTGGGTTTTTTTGGTGTGATTTTCATCATTGGGCATGGTGACCCTTCTTTTAATACGGGATGCAATAGCGCACACCTCTCGTAGTAGCCCGCACTGCGAGAGGTGCTTACAGGCCCAGCAGAGCCAGGCGCCGCCATTTGGGACCACCCCTCCCACCTGGTGGCCTGGCAGTCCATCGGCATGGCGGCTCCACCTTGGACACGGCGTATAAATGATAGATTTTGAAGACGAGAGGAAAAGGGATGTGAGGAAGGTATGGGTGGGGATGAAGCAGGTAGTTAAAAACCAGCCACCCCAGACCGGAGCTCAGGGGTTAGGGAACATTGTCCCCCACCCCCTCAGCCCCGATGCGGGACGGTTGGCTGAAAGGAAGGTCAGCATCTACCCTGTGAAATTAGAGGCTGACCAGAGAAAGTTGTGGGAGAGGTTCTGTGAAAAGAGAGGAAACAAGTGTTTTGAAGGAAGGAAGAGAGGCTAGGCTGGGGCCGGACGGGGTGCTGAGTCCCGTCAGCACGGCGGCCAGAATGGCAAATCGTCGCGCCCCTTACGGGGGGGGGCTCTTGGAAGAGAAGACCCTCACGGGAATGGCCGTACGCTTCCCGGAGGCAGAACTACAGGCGCTGTCGCCTTCAAGGACGTATCGGGGGAGATTGGGCTCGCTATGAGAGTCTTTTCCGCCCTCCAGCGGGGCGGGTGGCTTCGGAGGCCTGGTTCCCTCCTTTGGAGAATCTACCGTCTCCGAGCTGAGCCACCCAGTCCAGCATTGGGTAGGGCCGTAGGAACCGAAGCTTCTTCGTTGTTGTCATTTCGGAGGGCAGCTTTAGGATCCCCTGAAAACGTCCTCACAACCACCTTCAGGGGTGTTTCCTCCTGTGAGTCTAACAACTCGGTCGAAGCACGCGGCCGTTTCACCTTACGGGAAACAGTCACGCTAAGGGGGACGGGGGAGCTGGATTTAGCCGAGACTGGGTGTGAACCCTTTGTGCCGCCAGCTCTACCAAGGGAGCACCCGAGATAGGTAGGACCTGCAGAAGGGTTCCGAATGGGTACGGAAACGACCATGCTCGTAGGCCTGGAGGGGCAACGAGCGGAAGATGTTTTTTTTTTAAATGAATGCATAAGACGCCACAGGCTGCGCCGGGCGGGCCAGGACCAAAACCTCAGCCTCGAGAAATGAGAGACGATCCGTAAATGGAACAGCCAGGATTTCCTTCTCCAGGAGATACGTACCACATTGCTTCGAAGAAGAGGGATGTGGCTCTCCGCAATTGACACTCGGCCATACACGAAAGGGACTTATGGTGTACGGCCTTGGGGCACGTTTACATGAGCGATTCATATGGCCAAAGCGGTGGCAGCAGTACCACCTCAGCGACAGTGGCACCAATGACTTCATGCGGTAGCGATACCAACCGGCACGCACCGACTCAAGGAGCCTGTCACAGTCAAACGTGAAGAGTGTAGGGGTACGTCTCGAGGCCCCTCCCTGTTTTCTCACACATTCGACCTTGACTGCCCCATGGTCGGTTGGCTCTAAGGTGATGACTTTTATGGAGTAGTCCACGAGTTCCCTCACATGACATAAACCACTCCATGGTAGAGTACAGCGTCACACTCCCTGACGAGCCATTAAGTCTCAGATGGGTTAAAGGAATTCGCCAGAAGGGTCGAGAAACGGGTCGCCTTCGGCTCTCTACCAATCAAGCTAACTAATGATCTCCTCTAATGGATCATGTTGCCCTTGGCTAACATGCTGTCATCAGTGGACTGAATAACCAGAATGCATTTAAAGCCAGTCTGCTCAAAAACGCCAGGCAGTCTCTCAAAGAGGGGACCCGACATAATCGGTGCTCCTCTCAGCGCACTTTGGTCTTAGACAGGGCCCCCTTACTAGAGGGCAGCTCGAGGCCAGAGGTGAAAATCTTGGCTTAGTCTCTTGGAGAAACAGCAGCCTGCCCATCCGTCCCCCGAGCCCTCGCAAAGGGAGAGAAACCTTTAGTCCCATTTGTCCCTTTCCAGCCTATGAGCTCCTAGGATGGATGGACTGCCCTCAGCCAAATCCTTCTCTGAAATGGAGGTCTTGGCTGTCACAGGGGCAACAGCCTGGGAGGTCCATCCTCTCTTTGTGAGTCCTCGAGGGCCCGAGCTGCCTGAGGAGAAACTTGCACAGGGGCGGACTCAGTTTCGGTCTTTGGCACTAAGCGCATGTTCAACCCCATGGAAGATCCTGACGTCTTGGGCTAGGTCACCTCCGGGACCATGTCCATCTCAGGGGCTCTCCATGTGCCCCCCACCCCCAAGGCATCATGAGTCCTATTTGAGGTACCTTTTATTTGTCTCTGGTCAGCCTGCATCAGGGAGGATGGGAGGGGAGGCAGGCACGCTACCCCCACAAAATGTCAAAATAGGTGACTGCAGGGGCCTAGCCTGATGGGCCCCACTTTGCCTTGCCCATCTTAGGGGTTGCCCCTATTGAGTCACTCCCACTGGGAGCAGTCAATTTTGGGCCACCTACCTGCTCTCTTGGCATAGTCTCTTGTGATGGAAATGCGGGGGAATGCCATTAGTCAAAAGATGTTGCCCATGGGCAATGCCAAAGTGAGGGGGGGAACCCTCCCCCCGTATCCATAGGCCTAGGAAAGGAGTAAACCTTCTCTATGGTAGAAGAGGGTTGGAAGGCCCCTGAGAAAGCACAAGGGGGCGATGACCACCTGCGTTGAAACCAGCCGTGTATGGATGAGTTTGCATTCAACTTCAAATGCAGAGGGGAAAAAAGCTGCGCCTCAAAAGAAGTGTAGGTTGAGTCAGTTACCCCTCGCATTGTGGGCAAGATCTCCCGATTGGAAGAATGAAATGGCCACAAAGATCAGAATGACAATCTCTGGCTCCGCAAGAAGCCTTTGAGGGCCAATCCTCATTGAGGGGGTGGGGTGTATTCCCACAGGACGAAAGTAGCCGAAAATGGAGCACCCCATGAAAGACCGAGAATGTGAAGCTTAGTGCTGAGTGACGACACTCATGGTGGTAGCATTGACTGGGCATTGAGACTATCTTGCTTGCCTCTGAACCACATGACAAGGGGTATGGGGATGCATGCCCACAATGAAGAAATATATCTTGAAACTGAGGTGACCCGAATACATCAAATAGATCCTGGAGGATTGTCCCCATCCCAAAGAGAGAACAATTTGGAGCTGCAGGAAAAAGTGAAAGGTGGCACCTGTTGTGAAGCAAACTGGAGATAAGAAAATTTATGACTGGTCATTAGTTAGAATCTCGTGCACGAATTGCACCTGATGTCTCTTAACAGGTGCAGGAATATCACTACCACTGAGTAACAAAAACTTCACCCATTTAAAATTTTGAAGCTGTTTAAAAGCCCACTCCTAAATTTCAGGAATGAGTTGGCAGAAAAGGACAGAAACTCGTAATGACCAGGAAAAGAGGAGGGGGGGGCATTTGAGAAGGTATTAGGAGATTGGGCGAGTGCAAATATATGTTTGTGGACAGTACAAGGTCCGAGAACCCAAGGGTACACTTTGCCCAAACCTACATGGACACAACCAATACAAGTTCCCCTGTAGGATAAGGGAGCGACTATTACTCTAAAAGTGGCCCACTTACCCTTCCGATTGCCTGAAAGTGAAGTACATCTTGCGAAGATCCCCTCCTTCAGTCTTGAACTGCAGCACCAATCGCCGAGAATGGCGTGACATTTTCTTGACATAATCCCACGGATACAATATCCCTTTCTCCAGTGCGGCGAGAGAGGGCGCTTCCTGCAGCACATGCAACCCTTGGGAGCTCCCCGCCAACCAAACGGATTTACCCAAGTCCTGTTACAATGAAAGTATATCTACATCACATAGGGAAGCAATTCAGTGATGTTGAGGGAGAGTGTGTGCAAGGTTATGCCCAAGTATATGAGAGCCACAAGCACCCACACACTCACTATAGAGATGTCCACACAATTCACCAAGGTAATGGTATCCCAGACTATACAACAGGCAAAATCCTCCCCAGCCTTGGGCCTAGTGGATAAGACATTGGACTTCCAATGCCTGGGTACTGAGTTTGATTTCCGATGAGAGCAGACAAAAAGATTCCAGTATGGAAGTACCTGGCCGACTAGTGGTTACAGGCAGCTCCACCCGAACATGTAATCACAACAATGCTATCTCACCCTTTTTCTTCACACACACAACATATCACTCTGCTACACAACTTGTTGAAGGGGTCTCCATATTCACACACCACTGACGTAGAACATGTGGCCTTCCTTTGGATCATGAAGGATTCTCAGCTTACTTGCGATGACTTGCTTCTGGCGCCATTGTCATTCTGATTTTTATGCACCTTCCATTATCTGGCCAGGGGGGTCGGGTCAATGAATAAAAAGGGATGGGTGACATATTGAACAACACCTAGGGTAAAGAGGCGCCGACGCCCTCAGATAAATCTTCAACCACTATATCTTGCAGAACTCTATTCCAAAGATCTAGAAATGTGTCTCCATAATATCCATCCTCAAGCCAAAGACCTCGCATCTTTATCACCCTATCTCCCTACTCTGCACCCATCTCCTCCCAAACCATGGACAATCTAGTATGAAATAAATCAACCCAATCCTCCCAATAGATACCCCTCAACATGTATTCACCAATTACACTAAGCATGCACTCTTCTAATATCATACATGCCCAAGTAGGCAGTCGCCCTAAACGCTCGGCTGCGGATGCATAAAACTCGCATCCGTAGTCGAGTTCCGAACGAACAAAGGATCGATAAAAAAAGTAGGGCAGTATCCCTATCAGTGCCCCAAGTCTGAACGTCACGGAACGGAGAATATCCATGGCGCGGGTACAAGAGACCCTAAGGCTGCGAATATGAGCCTCCCAGGTGAGGCGTCGGTCGAATACAAGACCAAGGAAACGGTGCGACTCAACCACATCCAGGCGCACCCCAACAAGAAACAAATCTGGGTCGGGGTGGAGCCGTGGATGGCGGCAGAAGTGCACCACCTTAGTCTTGGCCAAAGAAAACCGAAACCTGTGCGCTTCTGCATAGCGAGAGACGCGGTTCAATGCCTGCTGTTGGAGTCGACGCTCCAGAGTTGGCATCTGGGCCGCGCCAAAAGAGATCGAAAGGCCGTCCACGTAGAGCGTAGCGAGAACATCTTCCGGCAGCACCGAGGTAATGCCGTTGATGCTCAGGGCAAAGAGTGTGACACTGAGGACACTTCCTTGTGGGACACCCTCTTCCTGCTCCTTTAGGCAGGAGAGAGCTCCCCCCACCAGTACGCGGAATCGACGATCTCGCAAAAATTCAGATATAAAGACTGGGAGGCATCCCTTCGCCCCCATCGTGTGGAGAGTCTCCATGATACCGTATCGCCATGCGGTATCATAGGCCTTCTCCAGATCGAAAAACACCGTGGCGTAGTGCTGTCTACAAGGAAAACCTCGCAGACAGCATTTTCCAGTCGGAGCAGAGCATCCGACGTGGAGTGGAACTTGCGGAATCCGCACTGTGCAGAAGACAGATGGCCACCGCTGTCCAGGAAAAAGGCTAGTCTAACATTTACCAACTTGCACACGCAAGAGGTTAGAGAGATTGGGCGGAAACCGGTCGGAGTAGAGTGATCTCTCCCCGGCTTGCGAAAGGCGAGCACTGTAGCGAATCGCCAAGAATTTGGGAGAAGACCCTCCACCCAGATCCTGTTGAACAAATCTAACAGAAAGGCCATGCCTCGCTCACCCAGGTGTCGAAGAATGACGTACGGGACATCGTCCGGACCATGGGCGGTGTCCGCGCACGAAGCGAGAGTGGAGCGCAACTCACTCACAGTAAACCTGTCGTTGAAGGGTTCTCCGCCTCTGGAGGTAAAGTCCAGCCGGCGGCCTTCCGCGACATGACGACGTGCATTGAATGCTGGCGGAGTAGCATCCCGGCTAGAGAATGCGGAAAAAGCGGTTGCTAAGGATTCCGCCACGGACGCGGGGTCCGAGATTGTGGTCCCATTCTCCTGGAGAACGGGAGGGGGGTCCTGCAAGAACTTGCCCCGAATCCTTTTGACTCGCTTCCAAACCTCTGCTAAAGGGGTCTTCCCGTTAAGTGAAGACACGTATGCCCGCCAAGAAGAGCGGCGGGCGTGCTTCGAAATATACCGAAACCTAGCCCTAGCCCGACGAAATTCACCGACAGTGAAATCGTTCAGGCGGCGCTTATAGCGCATGTAGGCATAACGCTCATGTTTGAGGGTGGTCTCACACTCGGCCGACCACCATGGGAGTGGTCGGCGTGCAAAACGGCCAGACGTCCTAGGAATAGTAGTCAGGCCCGCGGCGATGAGGTTGCCGGAGAAGAACTCAACGGCCTCATCTACCGACCTAAACTCCTCGACTGAGATAGAGAATTCAGTCATTTCCTGAAATGCGGGCCACCACGCCCGCGCCAAGCACCAATGAGGTAGGCTCTCAGGCGGCAGTTGCCCTGAAAATGATAATTGAATGGAATAGTGATCACTACCATGGAGGTCATCGACCACCCCCCAATCAAAATCAGGCTGTGCATCCGAAGAGCACAAAGATAGGTCAAGGCAAGAAAATGAAGCGGTTCTCGGACAGTGATGTGTAAACTCATCCACGTTTAGGACACCCATCTCAAGCTCTTCGATCAGATCGGCAATGACTTGTTCCCTGGGATTTATTGAGTAATCTCCCCAGAGAGGATGCCTGCCATTCAGATCTCCAAGCAAGAAAAAGGGCCTC
Organism: Ceratothoa steindachneri; assembly: GCA_963969495.1. NCBI lineage: Eukaryota > Metazoa > Arthropoda > Malacostraca > Isopoda > Cymothoidae > Ceratothoa > Ceratothoa steindachneri. The sequence continues at coordinate 32,679,610 of OZ018339.1, read as the reverse complement.
GGCAACCGTGCCACGACGCGGCGGAAGTCCCCCACGTCGAAGTCAGCTGACGGTGAATGTACGCAGAAATGATAGTATCCCTCCTATCCAGGTGCAACTGCACAGCCACTGCCTGAAAGGAGGTATCTAAAGAGAAAGGAAGAAAGGAGACATCATACCGGGCGTAAACAGCACATCCCCCAGCCCGGCCATCTCGTGGTGGTGGGGTCGCAAGACCCTTATACCCCGGGAGGGCGGGCAAGGGGCACGCACCTAGCATGGTCTCCTGCAAAAAGATAGCTAACGGGGAACGGGACGGGACGAGACGAGCCTCCGCAGCTGCTCCCAGTTGGCCCGGAGTCCACGGCAATTCCATTGAAGGAATATGTCCTCCAGGCCTAACTCAGAGGAGACGCGGGGGCCCTCCTCGAAGATAAGACTCTCACGGAAATGGTCGTACGCTTCCCGGAGGCAGAACCCCGGGCGCTGTTGGCCGAACAAAGCGCTGTCGCCTTCAAGGACTTATTGGGGGAGGTTGGGCTCGCCATGCGAGTCTTTTCCTCCCCCTTGCCTCAAAACCTAAGGCGGGCGTTGCGGCTTCGGAGGCCCCTCTTTTCGAGGAACCACCGTCTCCGAGCCACTCACTCCACCACTAGGCGTGGGCGAAGGAGCCGAAGATCCTTTGTTGCTGTCCTCCTTTCGGGGGACCGCTTTAGGAACCCCGGAAGATGGCCTAGCGACCAACTTCAGGGGTGTTGCCTCCTGTGAGTCTAACGACTCGGTGGAGGCGCGTGGCCGTTTCGCCTTACGAGAAACGGTCCCGCTGGGGAAAGAGGGGGGAGCCTTGGTTTTAGCCGGGGCTGGGGATAAACCCTTTTTTGCCACCAGCTTTACCAGGGAAGCGCCCGGGTTGAGTAGAGCACGCAGAAGGGTTCCGAAACAACCGTGCTCGTTGGCCTGGAAAGGCCAGGAGCAGAGGGTGCCTTTCTAACTATTGAGGCATATGACGTCCCAGGCAGAGCCGGGCGCACCAGGACCAAGTCCTTAGCCTCGCGGAATGAGAGTCGATCCTGGGCCTGAAAGGCCAGGATTTCTTTCTCAAGGAGATATGCACCACATTTCTGCAATTGACACACTTGGCCACACACGATTTAGACTTATCGAGTGCGGCCTTGGAGCAATTTACACAGACTTCGGGTGCCCCCGACTTTGCACGTCTACAAGAACAATTCATATGGCCGAAGCGGTGAGAGTAATAGCACCGCCGCGGCAGTGGCACGAATACCTTCACGCGGTAGCGGTACCAACCAACACGCAACGACTCAGGGAGCTTGTCCCAGTCGAACGTGTAGAAGAGTGTAGGGGTGGGTGTCGAGGCCACTCCCTGTTCTCTCATCACACGTTCGACCTTGACCGCCCCATTGTCAGCCAACTCTAAGGTGATGTCCTCAATGGAGTAGTCAACGAGTTCCCTCGCATAAACTACTCTTTTCACAAAGTTCATGGTAGAGGGGGGGACCTCCATTTTTTCGGTGGAGCTGCCCGAGGGCGGCTCCATCGATGTACAAGGGGGAATGGGAAGAGATTTGGGTTGTTTTTTTTTTATTTGCATACATGGGCATGGTGACCCTCTTTTTCATACGGGAAGCAATAGCTCATCACCTCTTGCAGTTGCCCGCACTGCAAGAGGTGCTTACAGACCTGGCAGAGCCAGGCGCCGCCATTTGGGACTATCCCTCCCACCTGGTGGCCTGGCAGTCCATCGGCATGGCGGCTCCACCTTGAACATGGCGTAAAATTGATAGAATGTGAAGAGGAGAGGAAAAGGGATGTGAGGAAGGTATGGGCGGGGATGAAGCAGGTTGTTAAAAACCAGCCACCCCAGACCGGAGCTCAGGGGTTAGGGAACATTGTCCCCTCGCCCCGATCCGGGACAGTTGGCTGAAAAGGTCAGCATCTACCCTGTGAAATTAGAGGCTGACCAGAGAAAGTTGTGGGAGAGGTTGTATGAAAAGCAAGGAAACAAGTGTTTTGAAGGAAGGAGAAGAGGCTAAGCTGGGGTCGGACGGGGTGCCGAGTCCCGTCAGCACGGCGGCCAGGATGGCAAATCGCCGCGCCCTTTACGGGGGGCAACTTAAGTAGACAAAAAAGAGAGTATTTGGGCCGTGCAATGCTATTTTTATGCTTCCAAAACACCATAGAAATGACATACCTTGGCTATACTTCTCAAACTTCGCATTATGAAATATTTGTTGAGTTCTAGGACATGTGATGCTTTGTTTTCTGTTCCATTTCTTACAAATACTTATACCATATCTGAATAGCATCTATGTTTACTTTTATAATTTACACATCCTTAAATTCATACCTCAAATACAAGAAATTCTTTTACAAGAGTTCTAGTCATTAAAACCTAATTTTTGTGACCACACTCAAGGAAATTACTTTCATTGCTACTTACAGAAATAACACGGTAAAAATGTGTGCCCAAATGATGGATTTTATATGCATCAACAACAAAGCGGCACTTAGCAATTTCCCTGGAAAATCCTCGGACAGAGAGGGAAGAATGAAGGGAGCGCAAGTTCTTGTAAATTTCTGCTGAAGAGCGACGACTCGACTGGAGAAAGTATTGGGGCAGGAAGTGTTCTAAAAGGAAGTAGTCTCCACCCTGTGAAAAGAGAGAAGAGCAATGAAATGAAAAGTTCACTACCTATATGTCAGAGCTATAGGATAATCATTATGAAGAGCAAGTCATACAACAAAAAAGTTCACCCCTCTTGAAAAATATATAATTAGGCAAAGGGTAGATAAAAGGTAGATTAATGAGAACATATACAATTAAGGATTATAAAATGAAAACTAAATAAATTTAATTTTCCTCATATGTACTTTTCTTCTAATATCGGTTTACACATAAACACATGGCACATATGTCAGTGAGATAGGGGGAAAATTAGTTTGCTTTTATTTTAAAAAGAGCAAGGGTACTCCTCTAGCAACTGCATAATTTTAAAACAAGCAAGAAAAGCATCAGTCAAAATAAATCTGAAACAAACCAATAAAACAAAATGCCAAGAAATGAGGAAAAAAGCAAGTAATATATATATATTTAAAAAGCAGATCTGGCAACTGCCTACAAGAGCAAAAGTTGCCATAATTACATACAGCCTAATGCTAGGCTAGATTAAAAAAAAAGTGCAAAAAACAAATAAAAACAAGTTGAAGAAAAGACACTTTAGTGTTGGGGGGAGGGGATGCCAGCCTTCCCTAGTGCAGGAACATGCAACTTACAACAGAGTCAAATAAAATGGAGAAGGCCAACCTCCTCCAAAAAGTCAGATAGTCCACAAGTCTGTGTACACAAACTCATTTGAGTACAAGTGGTAGCAAGTGCTTGTTCCGATACTGGAACAGGTAACATGCATGAAAATCACCCAGACTAGGAAATTCAACAAGAATGTACAAAATAGTCTGGGATGACAATGTAGTCGTCCCAATTAAGTGTATACAAGTGCTCTATCAAGTGACAGTGTATCCTGCTAGTGTGCCCAATTTGAAGACAGAAAGCAAATAGAAGACATTGTGGTGTAGGTCCATGGGAAAAGTCATGGCGCAATGGCAAGCAACTTTAAGTTCCCCTCAGCTGTCTCTCATCATCTTTGCCAAGCAGCCTGGAGAACTGCCTTGATTTCTGCCACGTAATCGGTGTGATGAAGAGCAAAACACTGGTCTGGTTGCCCAGTCCTTGCAGACTCTTTGGTGACCTCATTGGGACACTACTTCCCTGCAATTCCCACTTGTCCAGGAACTGAGGAGAATACAATTTCAACATCCGCCCAGCTTGTGATAACTGTGGAGTCACAGATACCACAAGCCAAGGTATGTGGATATTCCAATACACTGAGAGCAGTCAGGATGCTTTGTCAGTTGCTAAGATACACACTCCAGTCATGATACATTAACTCCCATACCGAGCGGTGTAATGAAACCAGCTCGGCCATGAAGACAAACACAACACCTGGTAGAGCCTACTGATTTTTTTAAAATTACTTTATTCAAAATTCATATTTATCTTTATAATTTCAACAAATATGTATCAAATTAAGGTTATTTCTCTGATACTGACTCATAATTCATCTGTCCTTCTAAAGGTTATGGCTATCATGGGTACCAACAATTCTCGATCAGTGATCTGTTACTGTAATCTTTTCTTACTCTAATATAATTATTAAACTAAGTAATTATTAATATTATATAAAAATAGATACCTATTCTTTTTCTATGTTATTCTAATGCTTGTAGCATTTATTTTTTGAAAAAACCCAGAATAAAACCTGGGTTTTTTTGCCAACCCTGCCACCATCAGCCTCCTTCAATGAGGAGTTTCGCTGCATCCTAAGGCAGTTTCTGAGGCCCTTTCTTTTATAGAGCGACTTGAACAGTAGAGACCTCCTCTATGGGACAACACAAATCCAAAGGGCAAGAACCAGGGGGAAATGGTCAGAGCTAGAGAGCTCTTTAGTCAGGCCCCTACCGCTTGATGGGTCACTTAGATGAGGGGGGGGGGGAGCACGGTGGTCTACATTTAAGGAAATGACTGACATCTCAACCTCAGCCAAGGGGTTTAGGGCAATAGATGAAGGCATTGAGTCCTTCTCTAGTACCATAATTGCTGCAGGCCTTTCTTCTATTCCTCAAATGTCTGGTCATTTTGAACACCAAATGCTTCCTAAATGGTCAATCCACTGTGAGACAAACGTCAGAGAGACGCGCTTTACCTATTAACCTTATGCATGCAATACGACTAGGTGAATTAGGCCAGGTGAGGATCTGATTCCATTTCCAAGCACACTCGCTGCCACACTTCAGGGCTGGCATACATGGCTTCACTCAATGGCATGAGGCCTCTTGCAGAGGTGGGCTAAGTAGGTTCACCTTGTACCCCCCCCTTCCCTCCCATTCTCCAGGAAGGCAGGGACACCATCTTTGACCCTATGTCTGTGAAAGATCTAAATAAAATGTGACCAGGAAATGGAAAGGGAATGGGAGGATTGCATTGGAAGATGACTAGATAGGTCGGCTGTCTTAATGCGAGGCACTCCAACATGGCAAGAAACCAGACAGAAGGTAAGGAACTTTCATTTTAAGACCCCAAGCGAATCTATGAGCAGGTGAATTTCTTGGTTCAGAGGGCATGAATACAAAGACAGAAATATAACCTACACATAAATTAATGACTGAATAGGACGTTACCCCTGACAAATTAACTTCAGGCTTAAAATACCTAATTTACAACTTAATTCCTTGAAAAATGACAGAGAACTGACTTAAGATGGGTTCAAATGTTGGATGGAGGAGACAAAAATATAAGATGAGACATGAAAAGAATGACGATAAACTTGGGAGAACAACTAAGTGAGATAACAGAAAGAAAAGGAAAAGAAAAGAGAGGCCAGACATTCTATGAAAAGAAAAGAATACCAAGCCCAAATTACTTACTATTCAAAGGCAAATGTTGTACTATCATTTATTACCTTCATCAAAGGTTCCTGTCCAAATTCTGCATGAAGGGAGAAGGCAGCCAGGAGAAGAAGTGTTGGACTAGATAGGAATAGGCGGCCATCAATGAGGTCACGACGGAGCTGAAGGTAAAGCTGCCTCATCAATGTCTTTTCATGAGGCACACCCGGGTAGAAGCTTTTAAAAAAAGGAGGAAATATAAGAAATGCACATTTCCAAAAGGAAGATAAAATAGAGTAAAAACAAAAAAAAGTTTACTTATTGCCAAGAGAAAGTGAGAAAACTTTGGGAATGAGAAATTATAAAAGTCCCACTTGAGAAATGTACATGGATGTCTAAAATTAAATATAGTAAATATTCAGCAAAGGGAAATTAATGTCCTGGTACTTGAGGGATGAAGAAAGGTTATTAAAGTTGTTCTTGTAATCCTTTTAAAACCTCTGCTCTTATGGTATTAATGGTTAGCGCTACATTTTATTCCTTACCAACAGGAAAAGACTACCGATGTAGTGCAATGGTATATGGTCATTTGCAGAAGAAGAGATGGAAGAATAAAATGATTAATTCTAACAAAGAATTGAAGATTACAAGAGTTACTATAACAAACCTTGACAACTAAATTCTGGGACTGAAAAAGGGATTTCAAAAACTCCTTTTTTAGGTGATCCTAAGAGAACAAGGATGAAAGTACAATTTTGAACCTAGTAGAGAAGCAGCTGACTATTGCAGTGCAAAAATGAGCACTTCAACTGGTTTTCGGAAGTACTATAGGTTCAGTAGACAGTAGATAGAAACAAAAATACGGTGTATGGATTAGGTTATTTTGAAAATACACAAAAACAAACTTACTTTGGGTATGAAATAAAACGTAAATATAATGTAAAATTATTGAATGAAATTCCATGTCTACTTTCAGTGTGATTTCTCCATCCTTGTGGGGCTACCTTGGAAAGAAAAGGAAGTTGCAATTAATTTGCTTGTTTTGTCTGCAGACTTGCAAAAGGATTTTAGTTTTCCTTTGGATATTGAAGTGAATTTCAATTTCCAATCCATTACAACAGTGCACTTAGATAAAACAACATGATCAATTTATAGACTTGGTGTAAATTAGAATATTGGTTTCATAGCATGGTTAAGGAAAGTAAAAATGTGTGGAATGTAAATTACTCAACATGACAAAAGAGGCTGGATGGATTGTACAAGTCCCATGGTGCATACTTAATGGGCCAAAAGGAGATTAGGCCCAGAGAGTTTGTGACTTCATGGTTCTCTTCCATAAAACCTGGTAGCAATTGGGAATGATCCCACAATGTGTGCATATGTATATATACATATACATATACATATATATATTAAATAAACATTTTCAGTCAGACTTTTTACTCCTGTTTATTAAAAAAAAAAAATGTTTGGTGGCCACTCATAAGCCTTTTATCTGTTGTGATGAAAGATTGGAAATAGCTACCTTGAAATTTACGCTGAATCAGTTTCATTTCTTACCTTGAAAAGTTTGATGGATGGAGGAAGAAAGTAGAATTCCCCATGGATCAATTTAGCCACACCCAAAAATGGAAAAAGACAAGCTTCTTCTTCCTTACACATTGCCTAAAAAAAAAAAAAATAATAATTATTATGGGAATCGGTTTACTGCAGCTTCAATAAAGAGGAATGGTAAAGAAAATGAAAATGGGGGAAATTTAATTAATTGACAGATCAAAACTTCATGAGAGCAACTTTTAATTTTTTTTAAACTATTTATTCACTACTGAACATTATTTTTGATGATAGAGTAGGAGGAAACTCGTACCAAACTGTCCAATCATCACCTTTCCAAAAAACAGCATAATTGCCAATTTTTAAAAAGGGAAGCAAAGAGGATCCAAATAACTTTAGACCGGTAAGTTTAACTTCTATAGTCTATAAAATTATTGAGAAGATGATTAAGAAGGGAATTTCTGATCATCTAGAGAGTAGCAGGTTAATTAATGATGCTCAGCATGGTTTTAGAAAAGGTAGATCATGTTTAACTAATTTACTGGATTTTATGGATTATGTAACTAAAGAATTAGATAGGGGTGAGAAAGTTGATGTGATCTACTTAGATTTCAGCAAAGCTTTTGATAAGGTTCCACATAGAAGACTAGTTCATAAATTAAAGCTGCATGGGATATGTGGGAACGTTTTAAATTGGATAACTGAATGGCTGAAAAATAGGAAATAGAGAGTTGTACTGAATGGAGTGAGGTCAGAGTGGAGGAATGTTATTAGTGGCGTACCTCAGGGATCAGTTTTAGGCCCTTTATTATTTATAATCTATGAAAAATGATCTTGGGCAAGGTGTAAATAGCAAAGTGTCCATTTTTGCTGACGACACTAAATTGGCAGCTGTAGTCAAAGAGGTTGAGGGTAGCTTTAAAGTGCAGGGTGACTTAAATAAGTTGTTAGCTTGGGCTCACAAGTGGCAGATGACTTTTAATCTTAATAAATGCAAAGTTATTAACATGGGGAGAGATAATAGGGAATTTAGCAATGAGATGGATGGGTATTGGCTTAATTCAGTTGAAGATGAGAAGGACTTAGGAGTAGTAGTAGATAGGTCACTGAAATTTTCAAAGCAGTGTATTGAGGCAAAAAATAGAGCAAATAGGGTGCTAGGTTACATTAAAAGAAATGTTAGCTACAAGAGTAAGGAGGTCATCCTTAAACTATACAACTCTTATGTCAGGCCACATTTAGAGTACTGTATACAGGCATGGTCACCACATTTTAGACATGATATAAACTTATTAGAGTCAGTACAAAGGAGGGCAACAAAAATAATACCATCCCTGAAGCACCTTGAATATGAAGATAGACTGAGGGTATTAAATAAGTTTTCATTTGAAAGAAGGTGTGTGAGGGGAGATATGATTGAGCTTTTTAAAATCTTTTCTGGGATGGATAAATTGGATTTCAGCAAGTTATTTGAGTTAGAAGGTAGTAATAGAACTAAAGGCCACCACTTAAAGATTAAAAAACAGAGGTGCTGACTGGATGTTAGAAAATATTTTTTCACTAACAGAGTGGTGAATTATTGGAATAGTTTGCCACCTGAGACGGTAGACAGTCCAAACTTGAATGTTTTCAAGCGCAGATTGGATGATTATATGGGGATGGAGGGTTAATTTCTTACTTTTTGGTATGTGGATATGTTTCTTGACTCATTCCTGTGGATACAGTTTCTTTTTATTATATATTTTGGGGAACTTTGATTTTGTTTTTGACAGACTCCTATGGAGGCTTTGAATTATATATTGTAGATGTATGGTTGGACATTCCTATGGATTGTTAAATTGTATATTGTAGATGCATGATCTTACAAAATCCTATGGATGCATTATGTGGGTGGGATTTGATAGATACGGATGACCTTTGATAGGCCCTTGTGGCTTTTGTCATCCGTGAAATTATGTTATGTTATGACTAATTGACCAACATCTGCACAAAATGCTGACTAAGCAAGAGCTGAGAACTTTTGTTCAGAACTCTTTTTCTCCAAAATAAGGCCTCATCTTATATATAAAGAAAAATATGGTACCGGTGGTATCAAATCAACTTTATAAATGGATTCAATGATCTTCTAGATTACTATCTCCTGAAGGTTGAATATTATATAATTACAGCTGTCCTTGAATTCACTCGCTTGTCATTGTTTGGCTAGTTATCTTTTCACACCATTTGTGTGACCAATGACTTGATATGATTACAAATAAACTCAACTCAGCAAAAAATGTAGCATGGGATGCAATCTTACCTCAAACAAGTGAGAAACACAGGCTGTAGATGGGCAGCAAGTAATCTCTATCCTTTGGCCAGACAGTTTAACAACAGTGACTTTTTTCAAACTGTTTTTCTGTAAAGTAATGTAAACTTTAGTATGATGAAATAAGAAATTTACCCATAGATATGTATGATGAAATGACACCACTCAATGGTAAAAGCTATGGTCGCAGGTACTTTACTCTCTCTTTTTCACATCCCAATCAGAGGTGGGAGGTGAGAGCCTTCAACTGTGCTATGCTTTTTCTCTTGCTACATGTTAGGGCTTTCCCAAAATAGTACCTCTTCGGTATGGTCAGCAATGTCCTTTGAGGTACTACTATTCCTTGTGATTATCAAGTTACGCAGGGTTTTTTTACAAACATTCCTAAAGATATCAACACCATCATCCTGACTAGAGTGCTTAATATTGATAAGGTTTGTTATTTGCCATTACACTCCCTTTTAAAGTTGCAATCATCACAATATTTAAGGGGATAACATGCTGCTGCTGACATCTGGAGTGTATGCCCTCCCAGACCCAATACTGTACAGATCTCTTCTTGCCAACTTCCTGTAGGAGATTGTTGTTGTTAACATTTCTCCCTAGGAGAAGATGACCTATTGGAGCCTATAGCCAGAGACTGCCTGAGAGAGGAGGGAGGCTGTTGCATGCTATGGGAATTTTTATAGCACTGCCCTGTGCTAGTGACCCATACAACAGTTGGAAAGTGAGAGTTTGATTGCTGCTTGACCTCACACAGATGGCATCAGGGTGGGGTAGCGGTGTCATATCCACTTGGAAATGACTGACTACTCTACAAATCTACACTTTCAATATAGGGTGGCTAGAGTTTAAAAAAAACAGCCTCATTGGTTTTCAATTGAAATTTAATTTAAAAAAAAAACCCTAAATAGACACAACCTCAAAAGTTTATACAGTTTCCTGTAATTTGTTATTTAAACTGCATTATATACAGCCATAGTGTGCAGTTTCTACTAGCCCTCTTCCCCTTTGCACTAACCATGAATGGTCCTCATTCATACCACACCTGATATACTGTGATGGTATCAAATAACTGCTGTAGTAACATTCTTTTTTGTAAAAAATAAATCAACCCTTTCCTGGGAGAAAAATATAAAGGTGGATGAGTAAAGTAAGTTTGCTCTCACACGTTTTCCATTAAATTTTAAAAAAAGTGCTACATAAAAAATTACCTTAGCATCATTCTTCAGCAGGTTTATTTTTAGAGGGCTCTCTTTGCTCCTTACAACAAATTCTGGCCCAATAATACATGCATCAGAACTTTGTGGCCCATTTTTGTGATGGGTGTGAGATGGTTTAAAGCGATATAACTGAGATGGTGTCCTTATAATCTGTTTGCAGTGTGACATTGTTGATTAATTTTAAACGAGTGAACTTAGCCATGAAGTTTAAATTAGGCCAAAAAAAATTCCTGGAAGAAAATATTTGTAAAAATTCCTGGAAAAAAAATATTTGTAAAAATCCCTGGAAAAAAATATTTGTAAAAATTCCTGGAAAAAAAATATTTGTAAAAATTCCTGGAAAAAAAATATTTGTAAAAATCCCTGGAAAAAAAATATTTGTAAAAATTCCTGGAAAAAAATATTTGTAAAAATCCCTGGAAAAAAATATTTGTAAAAATTCCTGGAAAAAAATATTTGTAAAAATTCCTGGAAAAAAAAATATTTGTAAAAATCCCTGGGAAAAAAATATTTGTAAAAATTCCTGGGAAAAATATATTTGTAAAAATCCCTGGGAAAAAATATTTGTAAAAATCCCTGGAAAAAAAATATTTGTAAAAATTCCTGGAAAAAAATATTTGTAAAAATTCCTGGAAGAAAATATTTGTTGAGGACTGAAAGACAACAAAGGTCATAAAGAGCCATATATCCTAGGTAGACTATTTATTTATATAGTTTTAAACTGATAGCTCAATTTAATCATACAAGTCTTAAAAACAAATATTATAGGTTAATTGCTTTTGATTGTTTAGCTAACAAATGAGCAAAAGACCTTAGATAAAATTTTAATTGAAGTGTAGAGGAGCAAATTAGTAGTTTGCTTTGCATTAATACATTATTAACAAATGGCATATTTTAGTGTTTGGTTTGGATGCCTATTTCAAGATTCCATAGGTGTAGTAGTAGATAGGTCACTGAAGTTTTTAGAGCAGTGTAATGAAGCAAAAAAGAGAGCAAATAGGGTGCTAGGATACATTAGGAGGAATGTTAGCTACAAGAGTAAAGAGGTTATCCTTAAACTCTACAACTTGTATGTCAGGCTACATTTAGAGTACTGTATACAAGCATGGTCACCACATTTTAGACATGATATCAACCTGCTAGTCAGCACAAAGGGGGCAACAAAAATAATACCTTCCCTGAAGCACCTTGAATATGAAGATAGACTGAGGGTACTAAATATGTTCTCATTTGAGAGAAGATGTGTGAGGGGAGATATGATTGAGCTTTTTAAAATCTGTTCTGGGATGGATAAGCTGGATTTTAGCAAGTTATTTGAGTTGGAAGGTAGTAATGGGACTAGGGGTCACCACTTAAAAATTAAAAAAGAGGGGTGCAGGTTGGATGTTAGAAAATACTTTTTCACCAATAGAGTGGTAGATTACTGGAATAGTTTGTCATCTGAGACAGTAGACAGTCCAAACTGGAATGTTTTCAAATGGAGATTAGATGATTGATTTGGATTTTGATGAGTCTTGATAATGATGCTTTTTGTTTTTGACACATTCCTGTGATTGGTTCTAATTGCATATTGTAGATGCATGATCTGACAAAATCCTATGGATGAATTTTGTGGGTTGGTTTTGACAGATGCGGATGATCTTTGATAGGCCCTTGTGGCTTTTGTCATCTGTGAAATTATGTTATGTTAGGGACAACAGGGTGCTCAATTTGTGAGGTTCCTTGTTGGTTCTACTCCAACTTGTAATTGGGCACTATAGGATGATAGATGGCTGCTCAAAACCAGACAAATTTTTACTGGTCACCCAGAAACATGTCACCAATTCCAAAACCCTCTCATTCATACCACATAAAGGAAGAAAGGGAATTTACTGATGATAAATCATTTACACAAAGAAATTATAAAGCGCCTTGAATTGAAATAGTCAAATCTGTAGAATTTTGCTCTTTGCTATTCTTTAAAACATAACATAACATAATTTCATGGATGACAAAAGCCAGAAGGGCATATCAAAGGTCACCCGCATCTGTCAAAACCCACCCACAAAATGCATCCATGCCCTCCTACTATTTACAGTTGTGCTGAAATACTTCAATTTTTCTTTCAATTATATATCTTAGCTCTTTTCTGGTTTATGTTTCATATTAAAAATAACAATTTGATTTTCTCTTTGCTTATTTTCAGCACATATTGAATACAGATGTAGGGTGCGCTAAGGCCTTTGCAACGGCAGCGCAGTAACTTTAATTCCTATTCAAGTTTAGGTTTAAGGCAGGTTTTGAGCTATTTCGTTCCTTCTTTTCCTAGCTTTCCATAGTTCTTTGATATATAATGTGCATTTTTCTACTTCTTCTTCACTTGTTGGGTTGAACAAGAGCACTTTTTCCAATGTGGTGTCTCCTATAGTAGTATACTTTCTACATATGTCTATTAGTCCCTCACAATTTAGTAGGAAGTATTGTAATGTCTCTTGCTCTCCTCAGTTGCAGAGGTCACATTTTTCCTCCTCTCCTGTAAACCACTTCCTCCAATTCAACTGAAGTGAGTTGGTTCTGAATCTAAACATTAGCTTGGACTTAAATGAGTTGTCATATATATTTTCCTCCTTGATTACCTTCTTATTCATAAAATATATACTCAGTGTTGATTTCCTCTCCATACCTAGCCTCCATCTCTCTTCTCCCCATTTCCTTACTCTCTCCTTTATACTTTCTTCATTCAACTGATTCAGTTCTTCCATACTTCTTATATTAAGTTCTTTCATATATCCTCTTACTGTACTTAGCCATTGGTTTCTTTATTATTTTCTTTCATCTCCTCCAATATTTCTTTTAGTAACTCATTGTTTCCTTTCATCACATTTTGTGTAATTTAATTTTATCTTTATATCTCTTTCTTCCATTGTGACACTTCCTATTTCTCCTCTAATGCCTCCACTGCAGTGTAATTTGGAGCACCCAGCACATGTCTCCACACTTTATTTTCTATTTTTTGTAGTTTTTCCAGCTCAGTTTTGTTCCATTCCACCACTGCCCCTCCTGTGAGTATGCTTTGTAGCACTACACTCTTCCAATATGTTTTTTCTATTAGAATTTTGTTGCATGATCTCTCCATCACAGAGAATGCCATGTTTGACAGTTTCCTTGCCTTTTCAATTATATTTTCTTTATATTTTTTCATATATTTCATATTTCCTGTAATTATAATTCTGAGATATCTAATTTCTTGAACAACTTCTATATCATTGATTTTATGTGGTTTGGGTTCTTTACGATTCATAATCATGCATTGGCTCTTCTGTTTGTTAATGTTTAGGCCACACTCTACAGATTCCTTCATGACTAGGCTTAACATAACATAACATAACATAATTTAACGGATGACAAAAGCCACAAGGGCCTATCAAAGGTCATCCGTATCCATCAAATCCCACCCATATAATGCATCCATAGGATTTTGTCAGGTCATGCAGCTACAATATACAATTTAACAATCCATAGGAATGTCCAACCATGCATCTACAATATATAATTTAAAGCCTCCATAGGAGTCTGTCAAAAACAAAATCAAAATCCCCCAAAATATACAATAAAAAGAAACTGCATCCACAGGAATGAGTCAAGAAACATATCCACATACTAAAAAGTAAGAAATTAACCCTCCATCCCCATATAATCATCCAATCTGCGCTTGAAAACATTCAAGTTTGGGCTGTCTACAGTCTCAGGTGGCAAACTATTCCAATAATCCACCACTCTGTTAGTGAAAAAATATTTTCTAACATCCAGTCTGCACCTCTGTTTTTTAATCTTTAAGTGGTGGCCTCTAGTTCTATTACTACCTTCTAACTCAAATAACTTGCTGAAATCTAATTTATCCATCCCAGAAAAGATTTTAAAAAGCTCAATCATATCTCCCCTCACACACCTTCTTTCAAATGAAAACATATTTAATACCCTCAGTCTATCTTCATATTCAAGGTGCTTCAGGGATGGTATTATTTTTGTTGCCCTCCTTTGTACTGACTCTAATAAGTTTATATCATGTCTAAAATGTGGTGACCATGCCTGTATACAGTACTCTAAATGTGGCCTGACATAAGAGTTGTATAGTTTAAGGATGACCTCCTTACTCTTGTAGCTAACATTTCTTTTAATGTAACCTAGCACCCTATTTGCTCTATTTTTTGCCTCAATACACTGCTTTGAAAATTTCAGTGACCTATCTACTACCACTCCTAAGTCTTTCTCATCTTCAACTGAATTAAGCCAATATCCATCCATCTCATAGCTAAATTCCCTATTATCTCTCCCCATGTTAATAACTTTGCATTTATTAAGGTTAAAAGTCATCTGCCACTTCTGAGCCCAAGCTAACAGCTTATCTAAGTCACCCTGCACTTTAAAGCTACCCTCAACCTCTTTGACTACAGCTGCCAATTTAGTGTCATCAGCAAAAATTGACACTTTACTATTTACACCTTGCCCAAGATCATTTACATAGATTATAAATAATAAAGGGCCTAAAACTGATCCCTGAGGTACGCCACTAATAACATTCCTCCACTCTGACCTCACTCCATTCAGTACAACTCTCTATTTCCTATTTTTCAGCCATTCAGTTATCCAATTTAAAACGTTCCCACATATCCCATGCAGCTTTAATTTATGAACTAGTCTTCTATGTGGAACCTTATCAAAAGCTTTGCTGAAATCTAAGTAGATCACATCAACTTTCTCACCCCTATCTAATTCTTTAGTTACATAATCCATAAAATCCAGTAAATTAGTTAAACACGATCTATCTTTTCTAAAACCATGCTGAGCATCATTAATTAACCTGCTACTCTCTAGATGATCAGAAATTCCCTTCTTAACCATCTTCTCAAGAATTTTACAGACTATAGAAGTTAAGCTTACTGGTCTAAAGTTATTTGGGTCCTCTTTGCTTCCCTTTTTAAAAATTGGCACTACATTTGCCAATTTCCAATCATTTGGTATTTCTCCAGACTCTAGTGATCTAATAAATATCTTCTCGAGAGCTACTGCAATACTTTCTACACCTTCTTTGAGAATCCTAGAATGAATGTTGTCAGGGCCAGATGCCTTACTAGTATTTAACTGAATTATAAGCCCTTTAATTTCTTCTCTGTCTATATTAATAGAATTTATCACTACTTCCCTTGACCTAGAATTATCATCAATTAATCTAACTGGTTTCTCTTCTGTGAATACTGAAGCAAAATGATCATTAAGGACCTCTACTATTTCCTCATCAGATTCTTTCAAAACCCCTTCATATTTAATAGGCCCTATTTTATCACTGTTAGATTGATTATTGATTCTATAATAGCTAAAGAATTTTTTAGGATCTTTATTATTATTTTTAGCTAAATTAATTTCTGCTGTCCTTTTGGTCTTCTTAATAATCTTATTTAGTTCATTTCTGGTTGACCTATAATGGTTTAAATTATCTAAACTACTCTCACTTTGTAATCTCTGGTATGCCCTTTTTTTCTCTGAAACTTTATTAGCTATTTCTTGGTTCCACCATAATGGTTTCCTACATTTCTTCCTAATAGACTTCATCGGAATACACTGTTCCTGAACCATGTTTAATATAGTCTTAAAAATATCCCACATCTCATAAGTATTCTTTCCATGGAATTCTATATCCCACCTAATCTGATTTAGCATGCTGCGTAATTTATCGTAATCTCCCCTATAAAAATTTGGAATTTTCGTGGAGTTTGTCGTTGTTCTACCCTTAACTATTTGCAAATTAAACCGAACCATCTGATGATCACTGTTTCCCAATGATTCCCCTACACTCAATCCTTGAACTAAGTGATCATCATTTGAAAGAATTAGATCTAATATATTGGCACCCCTTGTTGGCTTATTAACAAATTGGATCAAAAAGTTATCCTCAAAACACTCCATAAACTTACAACTTGCTCTATCTCTTCCTATCATATTTTCCCAGTCTACAGAAGTTAAATTAAAGTCACCAAGAATAACTGTATCTTCTTTGCATCCTTTACTTATTTCCCTAATCATTAACTCATCGATACAATCAGTCTGTCCTGGTGGTCTATAAAAAGCTCCCAAGTGTATTTTCCTATTTTTACCAACCTTAATATCTATCCATAATGATTCACCTTCTCCTTGCTTTATAGAGTTATTTAGATTTGAAGAAATGCTATTTCTGATATAAATAATCAACCCACCACCAGTCCTATCTCTCCTTTGACTAATGTACATAGTATAACCCTCTAGTTCAAATTCACTGACATTATCATTAAATATATTTTCATTAACCCATGATTCAACTATACATATTATATCTATATCTTCATGAATGATATAACTAAATAATTCATCCCTCTTATTTCTAAGACTACGAGCATTTGTGTAAAGACAACTCAGCCCACCTATCCCTGAAGCACCTGAGGGCCTATCTCCTCTGCATCTCCTTTCTCTCTTTCCCCGACCCTGTACTCTTGTATTTCCCTGACCACTATCACTACTCAAGTAGTTTAACCCTAAAGCACTTCCATTAGCCTGCCTACCTTCTACAAATCTGTGTTTGCTTCCTTTCCCTGCCTCACTTTGAGCCATTAAATTTCCCTGACCACTATCAAAACCTAGTTTCCCGCCTCTAAAGACCTAATAACACTATCTAATTCCCGCCACAAAACCTCAACCATCGCATACAAACCCTTATTCCCATAAAACCCACTCCAAACATCTACAAATACCAATCCTGACTCCTCGCACAAACCTTTCACATATTCATTCAACCCCATTGCACGAGACAACCATTCCATCCCCACATCCATTCTGGGAAGCACACCTGAAACAACGCCTTTTACTCTACTTTCACACATCCTTTCAATCAGCCTTTTATACCGCTGTCGTAACTCACAAGTACCCACCTTCTTTACATCGTTTACTCCGACATGTGTAATCACAACTGCTTCCCTCTCACACCCAGACACCAACCTATCATACCTCTCACACACATCATTTACACCAGCACCCGGCAGACAAACTCTCACTCCCTTCCATTTACTTTCATTCAACTTCCTATCTAAATACCTAATCTGAGAGTCACCCATCACAATCACCTCAGTCATTCTCCTATTCTCTCTAGGCCTAGTATTACCCTCCCTCCTGCTCTCACTCACTCGACCTCCTATTCTACTTTCAGGCACGGCCACACCAGACAAATCTCTTTCAAATTCTTCCTCTCTCAGGGCATCAAATCTGTTAGTTAGCCTAACAGGTTCCATGTCCCTCTCATTCACACACCTAACCTGTCCTAACTTATCTATTCTGTTCACTTTCACCCACCACTCATCATCACTTACTTCACTTACTGCTTTCTCTCCAGTCCCTGTTCTAGGCCTAACTTCCTCCCTCCTGGTCCCAATCTGACTCTTCAAACGTACACTTGCATCTCTTCTCACTTCAGACACTAAATCGTTCAGTCTCAAGCATTCCGCACGTAATCGACTCACCTCCTCAGTCAAAGCACATACACGGCACTCAGACACATTCACTCTCCTCTCTACACCACAGACATCGCACACTACATACACACTACTTTCAAAAGGCATACTCTCTACATCCAAACAGTCAGCCATACTTAAACAAGAACAATAATAGAAACAAAAACTTACAAACAACAAGAATTTGACCCCAATTTGTGCGCGCAAGTTTAAAAACTGCTAATCAAGATGGCCCCGAAGTAAACAAAAGTCACTTTCTCACCAAAACAAAATAACCACAATTTATACAAAATAACCACAATTTAACTTTGTTATATTAACCAAATATATGATCTTATAACTTAATATTTATGTTTATGTCACACACCAAAGTATATCAAATAATCAAAATATTCTGAGAGCTCTACGAAACACGTGCTACCTGTTCGAAGGTCAGTCGAAGACTCCATCAATTTGTAGTTGGTGTTAGTTAATGCTATTGGTCTATGCTCTTTTGCTTTAGGTTATTTCATCTTGGGAATCATAACTGTTTTCAAAACCTTCCATTCAGTCGGTACAGCATTTGTTGTTATGACCTTATTTAGTCTTTTTGTTAGTGCTTGTAGGCATATCCGATTTTCATTTAACCATCTTATTATTTTCCATTTTATCTTATCTGGGCCTGGTGCTTTCTTTTTATTTTACGTAAAGCACTTTCCAACCATCCCACCCCATTGCTTCTCCTTGCTGATAAATTACTGTACCCTCTAAGCTATCCATATGCTCCATTAATATTCTTGGGAAGTATTGTGTTCGGTCATCTCCCTTGTACTTAATTCTTAGTTTACCTTTTCGATCTGGTTCCAAATTTTTCCTTTTAATGCATCATAGTATTCTCTTAGGATTTCTGGTATAATTGTTGTTTTGTTATTCTTTCCATACACTATTCTAGGATCTCTTATTCGCCTCTTTATGCCAGTTGTGTACTCCTCTTTAATCTTATCATTCCATTCTTTCTTGATCTTATTTGGGTGCTTCCTGTGTACTGTGTTCCAGAATTCTATCATTTTTCCAGGTACTAATTCCCAATCTATCTTATTTCCTTCATCATAAACTCGTTTCCTTCTCTTCTTCATTGGTTAACTTCCCTTAGTTTATTAATCAGATTCCATATCTTCTTTCCAGAGTTATGTGTTTCTTTAATTTCTCTAGTAATCTTTTTCTCATGTTTAGTAATCTGCTCTTTTATTTTATGTTATACTTTTTTCTTCTGTTTGTTGTAGAGACTCTCATAATGTTCTCTGTCATTCCTTTTCAGCCTGTTATATTGTTTCCTTCATCCATTCTGGTTCTTCTATTGTCTTCTCTTCATCGAGGGACATTACTTTTGGTAAATATGTATTCACTTTGCTTAAAATAATCTTTTATCAAAGTGCTCAAAGTAAAGGCAATACCTCCATAAGGGAAGAGGTGCAAAGCGAAAATGGCCGCGCCCATACAAGGGCCACTATCTCTGGAGGAATGGCAGGACACTCGCGATGCCAACACATGTCGTACATGTGGCCAGTATAATGCCAGGAAGAGACTTGTTGAGTGCAGTGCATGCTTCCTTTGGCACCACCTGACGTGCGTCGGTCTGCGGGTTAGGGATACCGATGACATCAACAACTGGCACTGCCCTGAATGTCTGATGGCGCCGCCGCCCCAGCGGGGGGAGGGAGTAACTGATGAGCCGCCTCGGGAGCTAGTCGACTTCGTTGCGCGACTCAGGAACACTTGTCGTGTTCTCCGCAAGATCCCCAAAGGCGCAAGGATCGCAGTTGCGGAAGCACTGGCGAACACTCTCCACGAGGCAAGAATCAACCCGAATCGGATGTCCTGGGCCCGACTCATGTTGTTTTGCTACTACGTGCTGGCGGCACCTCCGAAACGCGACGGCGACCCGGGTGGGCCATCATTGGCTTCGATTGTCAAGTCAAGAGCTGGCGAATTCGACCGAGGCGGCAGGCTCCCGGCTGTCCAACAGGAGCGGATGCGGAAGGACAAAGCAGCGAAGCAAGACGAAGGCGAGTTGCTCCAGCGCCGAGTGGCCGCCAAGCTCATGGAGGGCGATGTGAGAGGAGCCGTTCGACTGCTGAGTTCGGAGGATGGAATCGCACCCGCAACCAACGAGACCTTCCGGCTCCTGGAGGAAAAACACCCCGCGGCTCCACAAGATCTGGACTTGCCGGCACCGCCAGACGACCGGCTCTCCCCTCCGATCACCGCCAGCGCAGAAGAGGTGAAAGCGGCGGCATTCTCCTTCCCCCTTGGATCAGCAGCCGGCCCTGATGGCCTACGCCCTGGACACCTACGCGATCTCATGGGACGCGGGACTGCTGCTGCCGGAGAGAAGCTCTTGAGGGAGCTCACCGAGTTCGTGAACCTGGTGCTCCGTGGAAACATCCCTGCTTTCGCGGTCTCCATCTTCTACGGGGCCAGCCTCACCGCTCTTACCAAACCGGGAGGTGGCGTGAGACCGATTGCGGTGGGAAATACTCTTCGCCGCCTGGCAACGAAAACAGGCCTCCGCCCCTTGTCGGATGGGCTGGGAGAGGGCCTTAGACCAACCCAGCTCGGGTTCGGGACAGCCGGAGGATGTGAGGCAGCTGTCCACGGTGCCAGACGCTACATCGAGGGATCTACGGAGACCAAGGTCCTGCTGAAGATCGACATGAGGAACGCGTTCAACAGCATTCGCCGGGACACCTTTCTGAAGACAGCACGCGAGCACGTTCCTGGTCTCTTCCCCCTGCTGTGGCAGGCGTATGCGGAGCCATCTGCCCTGTTCTACGGAGAGAGGGTAATCGCGTCGGCCACTGGACTACACCAGGGAGACCCAAGCGGACCCGCCATCTTTTCGCTCGGAGTGGACGAGGTGGCAAAATCAATTACCTCAGAGCTCAACGTCTGGTACCTGGACGACGCGACCCTGGGAGGCTCAGCCGAGGACGTGCTGGCTAACACAAGACGAATAATTCCGGAGCTAGCGCGGCGCGGACTCGAGGTCAACGACACGAAGTGTGAGCTGATCGTCATCAACAGCGAATCCGAAGTCGACACCATTCGGATCGCCGACCAGTTCCGCCGTGTCCTGCCGCGAGTGCGAGTACTCAGGGAACAAGAGCAAACGCTGCTCGGCGCCCCGCTGTCACCGGTGGCCATCCCGGGGGCCATCCGTGCTAAAACCAACGCGCTCAAGAGGATGGCCGAACGCCTCGCCCACCTGGAGCCCCATACAGGCCTCTTCCTTCTCAAGAGCTGCTTTGCCATCCCGCGGCTCCAATATCTCCTGCGTACCTCCGCCTCGTATACCGACATCGAAAACCTAAGAGACTTCGATTCCACACTGCAGAAGGCACTCTCCAAGATCATCAACGTGCGCCTCGAGGGGGACCAGTGGACTCAAGCCACCCTCCCCGTCAGTCTCGGAGGCCTCGGGATAAGAAGGGCTGAGGATGTGGCCCTTCCATCGTACATCTCCTCACTCCTCGCTGCGGACCCTTTGGTCGCCTCCATCCTTATAAACGTACCTGGATTGGTGGAGTCCGCCCAGCCCGCCGCTGCAATCATGGAGTGGAAGACGAGAAGCCGCACTGGGAATGAACCAAAAGAAAGTGGAAGGACCAAGCAAAAGGAGTGGGACACCATCACCGCCGAGCGCACCCTGGAGGAGCTCACTGGGCGAGCCAATCAAGTAGAGCTTGCAAGATTCAAGGCCGCCACTCGTCCGGAGTCGGGCCTATGGCTCCATGCCATCCCCATCCCGTCCCTGGGGACCCACCTGGACGCGAACACTCTTCGCATCGCCGTCGCTCAGAGGATCGGAGCGCCAGTCTGCCAACGCCATCTTTGTCGCTGCGGAGCAGAAGTAGACACTTTGGCGCACCACCCCCTCTCCTGTCGTAAAAGCGCTGGTCGGTTTCCGCGACATGCAGGAATCAACGACGTTATCAGGCGTGCCTTGACCAGCGCAGGACTCCACTCCATCTTGGAGCCGCCTGGACTCGACAGAGGCGACGGAAAGCGCCCGGATGGGATGACTACCTTCCCCTACGCCCAAGGGCGAAGTCTGGTATGGGATGCCACCTGCGTGGATACCTTCGCCCCGTGCAACACCATCAAGTCGGCACAAGCACCATCATCGGCGGCCGGCGCGGCGGAGGAAACCAAACGACGGAAATACGCAGCCCTTTCGCAGACGTACCACTTCGAACCCCTCGCATTTGAAACATCATGCGTAGCCGGCCCCTCGACTCTCAAGACCATCGAGGAACTGGGTCGGCGTATCAGGGCGGAGACCGGCGAGCCACGCGAGACCTTGTGGCTGAAGCAAAGGATTGGCATGGCCATCCTTCGCGGCAATGCGCTATGCGTGCTGTTGGCCGGGAGACACGAAGACAAGGACCACCTATCCCAATTAACCTGATCTGCTGATTTTTGAAGAACTACTTTATTACTTTGGTTTTTTTTTGGGGGGGGGGGGGCAAATGATTTATACTATATTTTTTAAGGTTTATAATAAATACTTATAGTCACTTAGCTAATGAGTATATTTGTTTGTCTATTATCGAGAATACACATAGAAGAATGTTATAAGTTAATTATTGTTGATAACATGTATGTAATCCAATTGTTTGCCAATATTAAAATTATTATTCGTTTTGATTAGCGACTTGAACGATGGCACGTACTATTTCGTCTGTGTTCCACGTTTTTGGAGTACATTTAAGGGGACAGCTCGTGTGGGGGTAAACACAATGGGGGGACTACACTACGATGATCCTGAGTTTCATTAAATTGGGGGGGGGTCTGGAGGGCATAACCCCCCTGTATATAATCCTAATTGATTATAGACTAATGTCCTAACGTTTACAGAGGTGAATGATTTAACCGAATCATGTCAGCGCCTTTAATTGCTTTGCGAATTATAATGGGGGTGGGGATGGGGTCTGACATCAGACGACTCAAACGCGCATCAATATTCCAAAAGGGGTGAACGAAAATATTTACAAAAAAAAAAAACCCACTTTTTCGGCGGAGTGGCTAATCTACATATTTACCTTACTTTCTGTTTATATTTTTTCTAAGGGTTCCTTCAGCATTATTCTTAATTAGTCCTAGTTTTTTCATATCTATTTGTTCTTTTTCATTTAATTTTTCTATATCTGCTTGCATTTTTTTTCAATTGTTCTTTTAATATTTGTTTTCTTTTCTTTTTTATCTATATCTATCTTAAATATTGCCTCAAGTAGACAATGATCAGACAGATCAAATGTCTCTTTTCCTTTGTCTATAAACATAGTATCAAAATATTTATACATAGCTTCATTTACTAATATAAAATAAATTGCACTTCCTGTGTCTCCTTGCCTTTTTGTAATTTCCCCTTCACTTCATATCACCATTTAGTAGTATCATATTCCATTTTTCCATAATGTCTATAACTTCTCTTGGTAAATATGTAGATTATCGGCGCGAACGATGGGACGTACTATTTCATCCGTGTTCCAAAATATTTCACGTTTTTGGAGTACATTTAAGTTGATGGCTTGTGTGGGAGTAAACACAATGGGGGAACTACACTACGATGATCCTGAGTTTCATTAAATTGGGGGGGGGGAACAGCCCCCCAGTATATAATCCTAATTGTTTATAGAATAATAATTCCAAAAGGACTCAAACGCGCATGAATATTCCGACACGAGTGAACGATAAAATTTACACAAAATTTTTTTTCTGGCCAGGCCGCTAATCTACATATTTACCCTTCTCTTCCATTATAATTTAAGGGTTGTGGTCCAATAAATCCCAGGTAGCCATTGAAATCTCCTAGTAACATCACCATCTGCTCGTCTTGCACTTTAGCTAGTTCATCTCTGATTCTTTTCATTATTTTCCCATTTTCTATTCTATCAGAAACATCTATATAGGTGAGCAGCAATGTTATCACAGTATTCCTGATTTTGATTTCTACTTTCATAATGTCGCTGTTTTCACATTCCTTTTCAAGAATATCACATCCTTGACTTTGTTTCATAATCACAGACAGACTTCCTCACTTTTTATCACTCATATCTCTAATTTTTTCAACAGCTTTAATTCCTTTTGAGAATTCTGTCGTGTTATACTTTTGCTGTGTTTCAACTAGAGAGTATACAGGACTCATTCCGCTTCTGTCAGTAGGTCTTCCACTTCAACTCTCCTCTTTCATTAAGCCTTGTATATAGATCAATTTTATTTTTATTCCTTTTACAGCTTTCTAAAAATTTCTACACCCAAGTTGCCCGCTTTTGATGTACCATTAAGACTCCCCATTTTGTCTTCTCGCTTTAAGTTCTCTTAACATTTTATCGTTCTCTCTCTTTTTTTAAGTCATATATGAGGCTATAATCACGATTGGGTTGGTAATTTGGTAATTTGGTAAATTGAGGGCCAGAGAGTGCCAGGGTGAGCACTATGGGCCCTGGAGATGGTCAAAGCCTGGAAGTTTCTGTGCGCTAGGGCTTAGGAATGGAGTAGAGTTCTTAATTGCTGGCCAACTCAGCAGTCTGCAAAGAAATGGGCCTTGTTGGCACAGGCTGGAGGGGGTGGATTATATTCTGTGCAACTGTCCTATTTTGGTCAGAAAGTACTGGAATCTGTTTGAAATGGCTTGGCGGATAGGGATAGGGTGACCAATTCCATTGAGGATGACTGGGATTGTTAGCTGCATTACTCCAATTTCTCTAAGTTTTCCATGGAGTAGAACCCGGTGGGAGTGGTGATGCGGGCATTCTAGTAGGAAGTGCTGTATGGTTTCAGGATGGTTGGGGCACCAGGGGCAGTCTGGGGAAGGAGAGAGACCCAGGCGGAAAAGATGCGCAGAGAGCCCGGAATGTCCGATTCTCAGTCGGACAAGGGCTGAGTCAAGGCGACGATTTGTTGATCTAGACCAGGGCATTGGACCGAATTCCTCATATAAGATGGATCTGGATGATCCCTGGAGCTGTTGCCGGAGTTCATCTTCCCATGCGGCTCTGGTCTGCGCCTTCCAAAGGGAGGATCGTGTGGCTGGGGAAATGGGAAGTGTTCTGGATATTGGGGTGGAATGGGCTTGGTTTGCTGCGCCGTCCGCTTCTTCATTTCCAGTGATACCCGAGTGGGCCGGAATCCATTGCAGCTTCACGTCCCATAAAGGGTGGCTGGTAAACTCGAGGAGCAATTCCTGAATGTCATAGCAGAGTTGTGGGTGGGTGTGGGGTGAGGAGGCGAGGAGAAGCTGGAGTGAGGACATTGAGTCCGTGTAAATGATGACTTTTCTGGTGGAGACAAATGACTGGGCAGTTTTGAGGGCTTGATACAGGGCATAGAGTTCAGCCACCACAATATTGTGTAAGGGGTCTATATGCCATGTTTGTTCCAGTGGGTGTTCTAAACAGATGACTGCTGCAGTGGTTGAGGGGGGATCCATGTAGTGGGAGCCATCTGTGAATAAGGCCAAGTAGTCCTTGTAGGTGACATTTTCAAGGAGGCTGTAGATTGCTCTCAGTTTGTGGGGTGGATCATACTTAGTCCATTTGCATGGGAGGGAGAGTGATATCACTGGAGAGAGAGAGAACCAGGGGGGGATAGGAGGTATTGTTGGGAGTGGAGTCTGCCGTGGGAGAGGAAAGGCTAGTTGCGAGAGGGTCTGTGCTGCACGAACTGCAACTGGACGATGAGAAGTGGTTGGCCATGGTTGGAGTGATATGTGGGGTGCTACAAATGTAGCAAGGGGGTGGTCTTCTGGTAGATGGGTTGTCCGGTAGAGCCATTTTCCTAAGAGGATCTTTCTCCTATATTCAAGGGGGAGGAGGCCACTTTCTGCATAGAGTGCAGAGGTTGGTGAGGATCTGAAGGCTCCTAAGGCAGTTCTTATGGCACTGTGGTGGATTGAGTTTAGTTTAGACAGTAGGGTCTTATTTGCTGCAGAGTAGAGAATTGCCCCATAGTCCAGTTTGGATTGAATATAAGATGTGTAGAATTGAAGGAGTGTTTCCCGGGAAGCACCCCACTTCACACCAGCTATGCGACGCATCAAGGCAAGACGGTTCAGGCAGCTTTCTCGTAGATGATTGATTTGAGCGTTCCAGCTTAGAGTTGGGCTATCTAGCCATAGTCCGAGTAGTTGGTGTGAAGAGACCCGTTCGATAGGTGTGCCTGAGATGTGCAGGGGAGGGGGTGGTCCTAGACGGCGGCGAGTGAACCAGAGGGATTTTGATTTTGCAGTGTTTAGGTGCAGGTTCCAAGTTTTAGCCCATGCCGTGAGGTCATTTACTGCAACTTGGAGACTGTCGTGGACCAGTTGGGGCGTTTCAGCCGTGCAGATGATAGAGATGTCATCTGCATATAGTAGGGATGTTGTGTGCACACTGTCAGGTATATCGGCTATATATATTATAAATAGGAGGGGGCTCAATGGGGAACCTTGTGGTACTCCTTGGTTGATCTTGCGGGGGGCGGCCTGTGTTGACCCTATCATGACTGTATAGGAGCGGCTTGAGAGGAAGTTTTTGATCCATGAGAGAGGGGCACCATGAATTCCCAGGTTGGCTAGCTTAAACAGTAAGGCCTCATGGTTAACAGTGTCAAAAGCATTTGACAGGTCAAAGGAGACAACCTCTGCCACTAGGTGTTCCTTAAAGGCAGATTGCAGCAGGTGGTCTATATGGGAGAGGGCATCTAATGTGCTGCGGCCTTGGCGAAAACCATATTGGTTTGGGTGGTATCGATGGTGGGATTCCAGCCACCAAGATAGACGCTTTTGGACCATCTTCTCGAGTAGTTTGCTGGAGGAGGAGAGCAGACTAATAGGTCTGTATGAGGCCGGCAAGGAAGGATCTTTTCCTGTTTTAGGGATGGGGAGGATGAGTGAGAGTTTCCAGGGGGAGGGAAATTGGCCTTGTGTCCAGCTCTCATTTAGTAGGTCCAGCAGGAATATTAGGTGGTTTTCTGGCAGATTGTTTAGAAAGTCAGAGGGGATCATGTCAGAGCCTGGGGCCTTACCTTTTGACATGGAGGAGAGTGCCCCAAGCAATTCCTTGAGATGGAAAGGGGAAGCCAGTGGGTCATCAGTGGTATTGGAAATACTCTCTGTCAGGAGCCTCAATTGGGGTCTAGTTAGGAGAGTGTTTGGTTTGCAGCTGTATAGTTTGCTGTATTCTGCGGCAAATGCTTCAGCTTTATCCTGTTCGTTCATTAGGGGGAGGCCCCCTGAGCAGAGAGGGTAGGAAGTGGGGTTTGAAGGTGAGGTCATATTCCTGAAGAAGGTCCAGGCTTTGGTGGATGGGGTTGAAAAGGAGAGCGAGCTGCAGAACTTGTGCCAGGAGTTTCTTTTTGACTGCAGAATGGTCCTTTTGCAAATGGCATCCTGTCTTCGGAAGTCAATTTTATTTGTTTGGGAGGGCTGGCGTCTCCATTTTGCAAAAGCCAGTCGTCTGAGGCGAATTGCTGAAGCGCATTCTTCCGTCCACCATGGTGTGCGTGGGCGGCCGTTATAGCGGCAGGTGGTCAGGGGAAAAGTCTGTTTCCCAGCCGCCATGAGGGAGTCAGAAAGCCAACTAGCTTTTGCTTCAACTGAGGCGAGATTTGGGGGGGGATGTGCAAGCGAGGATTGGAATTTGGGCCATTCTTCTTTATTTATTCTCCAATGTGGACGGATTGACCTGGGGGGAGGGTTTGTGAGGCCACTTGAGGAGATGATCACTGGGAGATGGTCGCTTCCCATGTACTGGCCAGTGGAGACTGTTGAAGTGGTAAAGGATCCACTGCCAATGCACAGGTCCAGTGTGGATGACAGGGCCCTTGCTGGGTCCACCCTGGTGCAGAGGCCTGGGGGAGTGAGGAGGGAGAGGCGAGTTGAGGAGAGGAGGGATTGAAAGAGGGCAGCACCTGGGCGGCTGATGGTGGCCGTCGGATCCCAATGGGGGTGGGGGGCATTGAAGTCTCCCATGATGAGGCTTGTGGGGGAGAGTTGGTCGAAGTAGTGGTTGAATTCATCCTCTGTGACTGGGAGGCATGGATTATAGCAGACAAGGACATCGCACCAGGTTCCGCGGATGGCTATCTGAACAGCCAGGAGTTCTAGAAGACCGCGGGGGTATGGAATAAGAGAGCGGGGGCGGAAGCTGAGTCCCTCTTTGATGAGAAGGAGAAGGCCACCACCTCCCCTATTTGGCCTGTCTCTGCGCAGAATGGAGTAGCCTTTTGCTTTCGGAGAAAAGCTGGGGTGAAGCCAGGTTTCGCAGATTCCAACTATGGTGGGAGAGAGGGAGTTGAGAAGTAAGGAGAGGTCTTTCATTTTGTGGCGTAATGAACGGGCATTCCAAAAGATTATCGGGCTTGTTGGTGCCATTATGCCATGAAAGATGATATCATTTGGATGGCACTTGGGAGGAGAGTGATGAGGACCTGTTGAAGAGAGGAGCCCGATTGTAGAAGGGAGATGAATTCTTTTAGTAGATTTAGGAGCTTAGCTATGAATGGCTGTGTGGGAGGTGGTTCTTTGCAATGGAACTGTGGGACATTCTGAATGATTGGAGAGAGTGGATAACGCGGAGGGGTTGGAGAGGGTTGATGTCCAGGGTGATAGTAAAGTTTGGAGTTAGCTTTCTTTGGCGTTGGTTTCCTGGGGACTCTCTGCGGGGGTGTGGCGGCGGGTAGTTGGGATGCGGTCTTGTAGTGGATTGCCTTTGGTGGGGTATGGGGGGGGGCAGCAGCAATCTCAGCATAGGTGATCGTAGGATGGCGCTTGTTTCTATTTGAGGCAATTGGGAGAGGGTGGGGATTTGATGGAGGCTTTGGTGTGGCTTCTTGGATGGAGCTGGCTGTGGTAGCCTTTTCTAAGTACAATGAGCGGAGTAATGCATGGGTGGTATAATTTGGAGTACCTTCCTCCACTGCTTTTTGTTGAATCTCTCTTGCTTTCTCAGTATAGAGGCAGCTGTTGGAAGAAGGTCGATGATCCTTATTACAGAAGTAGCAGTGTGGGGAATTGGTACAGTCTTGGCCTTCATGGTGACCACTGCACCTGTTGCATCTCTGGGTAGACTTGCACGTTAGAGTCCCATGACCAAAGCGTTGGCAGGTGTAGCATCTTAGGGGAGGGAGGTGGTAAGGGCTAACTTTATACGAGGTAAAGCCAAGCGCCATTCTTTCAGGGAGATCACCAGCGAATTTGAGACGAGCAGTATAAGTGGAGGCTTCAGGGTGGGTCGACAAGCGGGAGATTTCTACAAGACTGGCAGAGCTATTTTGGTCCAGGATTCGCAGATTTTCTTTTAGATCCTGCTCTTCTAAGGAGGCTGGAAGGCCAGAAATTCTGCCGAATTTGTACTTTCCCATGGAGGCGTCCTCAGGATGCCAGCATTTTACTGGCCAGTTCCCCAATGTGGTCACATCCTCTAAGTCCACTTCCAGTTTTTTTATGTCACATAGCTCTATCCTCATGGCAGTACCCTTGCCAAGAATCCTGCACGAGCCTTCTAGGATGAGTTTGTGGAAAGGAGAGGCATTGAGGGCAGAGGTAACTTTAAGAGGATGGATAAATATGGACTTGTCCTCTGCAGACTTGATAAGGACTACGTTGCGGGGGTTGGAGTCATCCTGATGGGGTGTGGCCTGAGGGCGGGATGGAAGAGGTCTGGCAGTGGCCTTCTTGGCAGATTTGTTTCCAAAACGAGGACGGTGGTCTACTGGAGACGATGGGCTTGGGCCACGCTTCCCCCTGGGGGTTAACATCTCCATCTTGGCCTCGCGGTGACCGAGGCTGGGCCTAGGTCTTCCGAGAGGAGGCCTAGAACTTCCGAGGCTAGGGCTGATTGGCAACGGAGTTGAACTTGGTATTCAGTGGTAGTCCGATGAAGAAGTCAACAATTAATATCCGGAATTAAAGAATTCGGTTCAGGTTGTTATTCCACCCTTTGATAGTGTCTTATCCGAATCAAATATCACGATTGGGTTTAAGTTAGTTATTGGGTGCTAGTTTTCAAAGTTTCTATTATTTTCTTCTTTTATATTCTATTAGCATTATTTATATTTGAGTTTGGGGTCAACCCTGCAAAGTTCAGGAGATTGTTCACAAGGGACAGTAGCAATATATTCTGCCAGAGGTGAATGATACGTTGAGATCGAATGCACCTTAAACAGACTAACAATATTAATAATATTTTGTCTTTCAAACGCAACAGACAGTCACAAGGGACAGTAGCAATATATTCTGCCAGAGGTGAATGATACGTTGAGATCGAATGCACCTTAAACAGACTAACAATATTAATAATATTTTGTCTTTCAAACGCAACAGACAGTCACCGCCATAGCGATCATTTTCCTGATTTTTGCATTATGCAATACAAAACCATAGAATTTTTTATAAAATCAACTTTATTTTAAGAATTATCATTTAATATCCATAAAAACTACATAGAATATTATGTTCTTGAAAATGTGACGATGATACTGTCCAAGTTTCACTTCAAAGAACAGTGTATAAAGAGGTTATGATTTAAAAAAAAACATGCAACCAAAAAATTAGGGAACGATAACTATAAATACAGCCTTAACCAGAAACTAAAAAAAAATATTTAATGAAAAAATTAAACAAAATATTAATAGGAAGTATGTGTGTTGATCTAAGCTTCATGTAACCTTATATGTATAATCACCTAATGGGGTAAACGACATTATTTTGTTTACTTATAACTAATTGTGCTTGTTAACCTGATTGGAATGGGTATGTTTACTTATATTGTTTCTCTTTTATTTTCAGACTGTATTGATGTTTTGTTAGTTGAATAAAGCCTAGAGAAAGGTATTGACGCTTTATTATGATTACCATAATTTATTCAACTAACAATCCCACCAGTGCCGATCCAAAGGCTATACTGGTGATTTAAATAAATAGTGAGAGCCCTATCATAGCTTCATAAAAATAAAACAAGCTGCGTCTGATCTACAGAGAGATAAATTCCTAAGACCTGAACGCCTGGATGTATCCCCTAACTCGCCTACTGCTGCACAAGAATGGAATCACTAGAATCGTACTTTCTCCCTCTATGTCAGGCCCCAAAATGAAGTGTTCACGAGACATTTATTGGCTACTCGTAGGCAGCATGAAGGGGAAAAAAATAGATGAGTATCTACAAGAGCTTCAGGTGCTCAGCAAGGATTGTAACTTTAAGGCTGCTAATGCTTAACATAATCGGGATGACTACATACGGGATTCTTTCATCAATAACTTGCTCTCTAATACAATCAGGCAACGATTGCTTGAAAACAAAATTTGGGACCTAAGCAAGGCTGTTGATCAAGCGAGGGCACTCGATGTTGCTCAGAAGACCTCAGAGTCTTATTCTCGTTATACTGTCTCTAGTGTAAGTGCTGCTGCGACATCCGAGCATGCTCGCACCGATGATGGACCTGTGCTGCTACAACATCTGAAACTGCTTATTCTGCTGAAAGAACCTGTGCTGCTGCCAATTTAAAGTCTCGATGCTATTTCTATGTTGGTCCCCGTCACAATCGTATATAGTGCCCTGCTAGAAACGTCACTTGTCATAAGTGTAATAAGCAGGGGCACTTTGCTAAGGTGTGCCGATCTACTACATTTTCTACTTCCACATCCACTCAGTCTTATACACTGGCCGTAATCTCTGCTTCTTCCCCAGGAATATTACGGCGAGCTACTGTGTATGTTTTGGTTGGTAATAATGAAGCGACCGTTCTTATCAACACCGGGAGCTCTGAATCTTTTATCTCACATAACTATGCCAAGAAGCACAAGTTGAAAGTTGTTCCAGCAAATGGAATCGTATCTATGGCATCTTCATCACTCACGTCTCCTGTGAAGGGACGTTGCACGGTTGCCATCAATTTGAAGGGTTAGTGCTACTA
Organism: Ceratothoa steindachneri; assembly: GCA_963969495.1. Taxonomy (NCBI): domain Eukaryota; kingdom Metazoa; phylum Arthropoda; class Malacostraca; order Isopoda; family Cymothoidae; genus Ceratothoa; species Ceratothoa steindachneri. The sequence continues at coordinate 32,647,637 of OZ018339.1, read as the reverse complement.
CAATACAAGGCTTTCTGTGCTGCCAGACTTGTGCTGTGATGTCATTCTTGTTCAAGACTTTATGAGCCAACACTCTAGCGTTACTGTGGACTTTGGCATATCCAAGAAAGATCTAAATATCTCCAACTCTGCCACTCGCAGTGTACTGTCTGCTTTGGTGGATACACCTTGTCTCTTTTCATGTCTTGCTACTCATTGCAACCCTGTTGCAACCAAATCTTGGAGGTTTGGGGATGATGATAAGAAATTCATAAGGTCTGAAGTCAACAAGATGTTACATGATGGTGTTATTGAGGAGAGCACATCTCCATGGAGGGCTGAAGTACTTGTTGTGTCGAATGAACGCCACCGAAAGAGATTAGTTGTTGACTATGGACAGACCATTAAAGATTCACTCGTTTAGATGCGTACCCTCTTCCAAGAATAGACGACCTTGCCACGGAACTGTCTCAGGTCCAGTGAACTGGACCTGAAAAGTGATTATCACCAGATACCTATACGGGAAGAGGACAAGCCATATACTGCTTTTGAAGCGAATGGCAAGCTATACCAATTTTTCAGAGTGCCATTCGTGGTTACGAACGGCGTTGCTTGCTTCCAAAGGACTATTGTCAACTTTATCAAGCAACACAATCTGCATGGAACTTATGCTTATGTGGGCAATATTGTCGTGGTAGAGGAAACCCAGCTGGAGCACGATGAGAACTTGGCGAAATTTCAAGAGGCTGCCCGGTTCCACAACCTTACCTTCAACGAGACTAAGTCTGTCATTCCAAAAAAAAATCAATAAATTTTCTTGGTTACACAATAACCCACGGCTCTCTCAAACCAGATTCTGAACGTTTACGTCCATTAAAGGAATTACCGATCCCTAAAGACGGTGCTTCCTTACGCCGTGTTATTGGTATGTTTTCCTATTATTCGCAGTAGGTTTCCCGATTCTCTGACAAGATCAGACCTCTTGTTGCCACTGGCACTTTTGCTCTGAGTTCAGAGGCCCTGAAAGCCATCTCAAAGAAGAGATTGGGAAGGCTGTTGTGCCCTCGAGTGATGAAACTATTCCTTTGGTAGTTGAGACTGATGCCTTCGATACAGCCATTGCTGCTACTCTGAATCAGGCAGGCCGTCCAGTTGCCTTTTTCTCTTGCACCCTCACACCTACTGAACGCAAACACTCTGCAGTAGAAAAGGAGGCATGTGCAATTGTGGAATCGTAAAGAGGTGGTCTCATTACTTGACAGGGTGACATTTCATCTAGTTACGGACCAACAGGCTGTCCGCTTTATGTTCCGTACGAATCAGCTTGGAAAAACCAAAAATGATAAAATTCAACGATGGAAGATCGAGTTAGGGTGCTACAGTTATGACATCGTCTACCGTCCTGGTAAATGCAACATTCCTGCAAACACTCTCTCACCTGCTCATTGTAGAGCTACTGTCAATAACGAGAAACTATCTGAGCTCCACGCCTGACTTTGCCATCTTGGTGAAACAAGACTTGCTCATTTTGTCAGAGTGAGAAATCTTCCTTATTCCAAGGAAGATGAGAGGAGGGTGTGCTCTGAATGCCCTCAATGTGCCCCATTGAAGCCTCGGTTCTACAAACCACACCAAACTTCCTTTAGCAATGCCACGCAGCCCTTTGAACGTCTTAGTTTGGACTTCAAGGAATCTCTACCCTCCAACTCCAGAAACCGCGATATACTCACAGTGGTGGATCAGTATTCTCGTTTTCCGTTTGAATTTGCCTGTCAGAACATGAATACTAGTACTATAATCCATTGTCTAAATCAGATTTTTGCGATATTTGGTAAGCCTTCCTACCTTCATTCTGATCGCGGATTCTCGTTTATGGCCAAGGATCTATATGAATTCTTTCACAATCTAGGCATCACCACTAGTCGAACAACACCTTATAATCATCGAGGGAATGGGCAGTGTGAGAGGATTAATGCTATAGTCTAGAAGCACATAACCCTTGCTCTGGCATCCGAGAACCTTCAAGAATGTTAATGGGAAACAGTGCTGCCTGATGCCCTTCCTTCTATTAGATCTCTTCTCTGCACAACCACTAATGCTACGGCACATGAGAGGCTCTTCTCAAACCATCGTCGATCTCCAAGTGGTCATTCGTTGCCAACTTGGTTATCTCTTCCTGTACCCGCCTTACTACGACGTCACGTTCGCACCAGTAAATATGAACCCCTCATTGATGAGGTTCAGTTGTTAGAGTCAAACCCACAATAGGCTCATGTAAGATTTGCCGATGGATGCAGATCAACGATATCAGTGCATGACTTGGCTCGGACTGGTAACATATCATTATATGAGAGGCAAGAGGATCTCAACGTCGATCATTCTAGAGAGACTGGTTTTTTGGAGATTCTTCCGGTACCTACTGTCGATTCATTTGAGTTGAATTCTTCCAATGCTGCAAGTGATCGGAGTATTTTCATCAATGAAGGAGATATGAAGGTGGATTCTCTTCCTGACTTGGTATCTGGTGCTCCAGCTAATCACCAACGTAGGGATGAACCATACACCCCTGCGCATGCTGGCCCCGAACAACTGGGCCGATCTACGCGGGAACGTCACAAGCCTCTTCGCTATATAGAACAATGATTCTTCAAGGTAGAGGAGAATGTGGTAATCTAAGGTTCATGTAACCTTATATGTATAATTGCCTAATGGGTTACACTACATTATTTTGTTTACTTATAACTAATTGTGCTCGTTAAACTGATTAAAATGGGTATGTTTACTTATATTTTCTCTTTTATTTTCAGCCTCTATTGATGTTTTCTTAGTTGAATAAAGCCTAGAGAAAGGTATTCACGCTTTATTATGATCACCACAGTATGCAAGCGATTTTTGTGGATCACACGAACACATGTTCGGTTGCAGAACTTCTCCAATTTATCTCATTGATCATGCTTGATAATATTCCCTTCTTTTTCTTTCAATTTTTGTAAGAAATCTTCAGCACTTGACGGTTTCTAAGCCATAACCTCCTAACCGAGTATCTTTTATAGGTTTTATATTGGGTTTAAATCAGGGCTCTTAGGCAGACTAGTCCATCACATCGGCATTTTCCGCATCCAAGAATTGTTTCACCGTCTTTAAAGTGCGACACGGCGAGTTTGCCAGCATTAAAAAGGGCTCACTTATTTCCGATGTTGGGAGAAAGGGAATAGTGTGTTCCTGAAGTTGTTTCTTGTATACTGCAAGTTAAACTTTGCAGAAAAAACAGGAGCAGACTTTCCCGCCCGAAAATACGTCTAACAAAATAACGCTGCTACCTCCAAATTTAACCGTATATTCTGTACACGTTGGAATCAATCTTTCACATGCGCGACACCTTTCATGATGTTTCACATTAAATTTAAAGAAATTAAATTTTTACTCGTCGCTGAAAAACACTTGTAGTAATCGGATTATGTAATAGGTAGGCTACTGGCACCAAATGGCATGATTCAATAGGCCCATCGAAAACCTCCACAAAATGGACGCACAGTGGTTTATTAAATCCCAGCACACTACACACATAAAATAATATGTCTGAAATTGGAATAAAGAAATGAGAATGTATAAATATTTGTTAAAATATATATATATATATATATATATATATATATATATAGGGAAGCGACAGTTGGAAGTGAGCGCAGGACAAACAATGTACGAACGCGTGAAAGGTCAGAAACACCTGTGTCAATGAGACAACGCGTAAACAAAATCGAAAGAAGGAAGTCTACGAAACACCTGGGTAAACAAACCCGCTGACCAAGGGACCCTGCTGTAAATTGGTACTCCTCCTGCACCCCTGTGAAATGGTGACCCTTCGTTTCAACCGGACAGTGAAGGTATAGAAGAAATGGACACAACAAGCCATCGTCAGACAGGACAAGGTGAACAGGACTTCGTCAACGCTGTCAACATCAAGCCGCCCATCTTTAATGCAACAGAAGTCTCAAGTCGGTTCAAAATTGTAGAGGCCCTATTTCACTTCCTCCTGCGACCGCCGATCGTCTTCCGGCGGTCATTTTACTAATTTGAGGATGGAAGTGATTGGGGTTTACGAGAAGCCCGAACCCGAGCTATTTTTTCGAGAAGTTCATCGCATCCTCCACGGTCACAGGCCGATTCTCAACCAATTTGGAAGATCTACGAAGGACTTCCCTGTAGGTAGGAGTTGGTGAAGAACTTGAATTTCAAAGATTCATTCAATCTCTACCGGCTGAGATCGTGCCCATAATTGCCACTCAGAAAGAACTCACCCTGGAACGATTAGGAAAACTGGCTGATGAACTGGTGACATTAGGTAGTTCGCAGTGCCTTAATACAAATACTAGTAGTGAGTCGATAGGTCGCAGTGCCGTTTCCGTATCCAACGCGTTTATGCCCTATACAAATAAATATGCGAGTGATAAGTATATAAATAATTCGCCGGGCTTTTCGAGAAGACCAAACCCGAGCTTTTCGAGTAACTCATCGCATCCTCCACGCTTAATTGACTCTCGACCAATTTGGAAGAACTGTAGGGGTGCGAAGATGGATAAGAGAAAAACTTCCTTCCAAAAGCGAGAATATAAATAGCCCATTAAATTACCAAATCAAGACGGACTTGGCCCTAGCGTGACGGTAGAGTGCTATCTCCTGGATTCAAAGACCCGAGATCGTTCCCAGACAGTCCACAATTTTTAAAACGGCGAAGATCCCAGAAGAAAACGGAAAACGCTTTAAGGACAACTCAAGAAATCGACTCAAGAGAAAACCGATGTCAAGGAAAACGGAAAGAAAACGACTTCAAGGGCTAACTCGTCTCAACGCATCAAGAATACAAGAAGAAATCATCACGTCATCAAGAAGTAAGAAGAATTCGTCCCATCATTAAAAAGTATCAAGAATAAATCATCCCGTGATCAAGAATTGGGAAGGAATCATCACTTCAAGATAAAAGCAAGTTAATATGAAGAAACAGAAAGAATTACGAACATCAAGAATTAACCCGTTATAAATAATCCTTTAGAATTAGATACCCCGCAAGAAAATGAGGAAGTATCATCGGGGGGTAATGGCAGAAATTACAGTAACGTTGAATCTGTTCCAAATACCCAGGAAAATGGTAGTGAATCGAGCGTTTATACTCGTTTCGGTAGACGCGTAAAATTTGCGAGAAATCCTTCATACCATTATTTTTAAGTATGTCATAGCATATTAAAATATGTTTATATATGTATGTTTATAATTGTGAGGCCTTGATATTATTTATGTATTAAACCTACTCCACGGTCTCGCAATGAATTCCTGTGGTGCTGTAACTATAGTATGGTATCGAATATGACTCAAAAATACCTCAAGGATGAGCATTTGAAATCTGAGGAAATTTTACACTTGGTTCACAGTAAACCAAGCCATATCAAAATATGTATCAATTATGTATTAAACCTACTCCACGGTCTCGCAATTAATTCCTGTGGTGCTGTAACTATAGTATGGTATCGAATATGACTCAAAAATACCTCAAAGATGAGCATTTTGAAATCTTAGGAAATTCTACACTTGGTTCACAGTAAACCAAGCCATATCAAAATATATTTGTATATATATATATATATATATATATATATATATATATATATATATATATATATATATATATATATATATATATATATATATATATATGTGTGTGTGTGTGTGTGTTTATAATTGTAAGACGTAGATACTATTTATGTATTAAACACTCCGTTTTCTCGGGCTGTAGTACTGTGGGGGTCGAAGATCGAACCTAGTAAACATTTGTATGAAAAATTTAAACGGTTCACACATTGAACCATATAAATAGGAAGATAAACTTCCCACTGTTAATAGCTCTCTTTTGTATATAGGAAGATAAACTTCCCGCTGTTAATAACCTTTTTGCGTAAATAGGAAGATAAACTTCCCCCTTTGCAGTATTTCTCCTTCGTAAACAGGAATTTAGACTCCCCAGTACGCAGTACGATATCTTGTGTCGCCCATACGTATCTCCGTACAAAAATAGATCTTGTTCATGTAGTCCCGTGAAGAAAAGGTGAAAATCGATGGCGTTCTTGACCTTCCTCTTCCTTGACTTTTCCTCCTTTGCCGGCTGTGAACTTCTCTGTGAGCTCAATTTTTGTTGATTTTTTTCCAAGTCTAAAAATTCGGAAAATGATTGATTATGATTAAGTTAAAGTGGGTGCATGTAAGGGAGGACGATAGGGTGTGTGGGTAGATAGAGGTAATAGACAAGTGGAGAAAAGAGAAAGAAGTGTGGTAGGGTGCAAAGAAATGCCTAAAGCCTGGTGATCAGACCTATCACTTTATTCTTTGTTGTTTCTGTAGATTTTTAATAATTATAAATAATTATTTATGGCGTTAAAGCCATTTGTCTTAATAATTTTTAATTTAATTTTGTGGGTGTTATGCATTGCTTATATGTTTGTGTTTTTCTTATTACATTTTAGGTGCGTGCTTATTGTTGTTGGTATCATTTGTATTCGTGTATGTTTTAGTTTTTTGTTTCTTCATCTTTAGTAGGGTTCTTTTCGTAATCGGGGGGTTTTCACAATCTTGGTTTAACGTTGTCTTCATCGGTGGTTTGTTGTCGTAGTTTTGAGTTTCTTGTCTTGTTCGGTTTTGTTCTTTAGGTTCAGGTTTTACATCTCATTATGCATAGAACGGTACTTCGTCCCCGCCAGCCACCAGCCACTCGGTTGGCGGAGCTGGGAAATCTGGGGCGACAGTCAGCTCTTCTGTTCTGGTTAATCATCTGGGTGATTTCATCACTCAGTTCCCGATTAACCAGATCCTGCATTTTCCGGGTCTGTTCTTCTATTACTTTGTTAATGGGAATTATCCCCGCCTCTCTGTGCAGATCTTCTTACTGTCTTCTTTCTTGCCTGCGTGTACCCGTGATTAGGTACATGCATTTATTTTGCACTTCTTGAAGGCGCCTCTTTTGTGTTTTTGAGGCACATGAGAGGGTGGAGGCGGGGTAAAGCAACGTAGATCTTACAAGGGCATTGTAGATCTTCTTCTTGTTGCTTTCACGTAGATTTCTAAATGTATATACATAGAGTTCTGACAGCGGCCGAGGCTCGAGAAATTCTTTCTTCGACGTGCTTTTTGTACCCGGTAGAGGTGATTTTCATACCGAGTACATTGCATTCGTTGGTGTAGGGGTATCGCGTATCCCCCACACGCACGTCTGCTCCTAGGGTGCGTCTAATGGGGACCACCTTGAACTTCTCTTGGTTTGTTCTTATCTTCCACTGAGCCTCGTAGTTGTTCAAGTTTGCGATTTCCATCGCTGACATGCGAGCTTGCCACGGCGCATTCCTCTATGAAGATACGATTATCTGGCTGAAATCATCGGCGAACTGAATATTGAGGAAAGAGGGGTACACAGGGGCTGGGACGTCCGCGGTGTATATCGAGTAAAGGGTGGGGGATATACACCCCCCCCCCTGCGGGAGGCCCGCAGTGAGCGGAAACTTTGGTCCGTCCGTGCACTCTAGACTGACATACGCCGCTCTCTCTATGACATAGTCACAGAGTTTTTTCTAAGTTTTCACTTATACCCAGCCGTAAGATCTTATACTGCATGCCCCGCTGCCACACCTTACCAAACGCCTTTGATACATCTCGACAAACGATATCCACATAACTCCTGTCCCGTTTGGCTTGGGAAAGCTTTTTCGTTATGACATTGACTGCCATTTCCGTACTTCGCTTCTTTCTAAACCCGAATTGACATGGGTTGTAGAGGGAGTTTTCTTTCAGGTGAGACACCAGTCTCCCATTGAGGATCTTCTCAAAGAGTTTCTTGCCAAATTCCAGGAGTGAAATTGGCCGGTAGCTCTCTCTCAACGTTGGGTCCTTTTCATGCTTGGGCAAGAAGATCATCTTTGCTGTCTTATAAGCATCTGGAAAGTACCCTGTATTCAGACATGCGTTAAAAATACCTCCCATTCCTTCGATGATATTAGCTGGTGCCTTTTCGAAGTTTACCTTCGTAAGCCCCGATTAGCCTGGGGCTTTTTGTCGGAATGAGCGGAGTGCGCCAAGGATCTCTTCTTCGGTGATCTCGGCGTCTCCGTCACGCAGTCTATCCACCTGATGATGAGGATGCGTTCGGTGTATTTCCGTGTTAAGCTCGTCTACGATGTTGTTTTCAAACTCTATATCAAAATCTTCGTTTTCTTCTTCTGATATGCTGAAGATTTTTTCCCAATAACGCCGGAGTATTACTTCGATGTTCCTCTCTTTTGTTTCAATGGATCCATCTTCTTTTGGGATTTCCATTTTCTTCTTTTTCCCAGATGATCCTCTGAGGCTTTTGACTTTCTTCCAAAATTCTTTAGGAGATGTATCTTGATCGAGGCTCTCGATCGCATCGTCCCATTGTCTCTGTTGTTGTTCGAGGATCAACTGGTTGAGCTCTTCCTTGATCTCTCTACTTCGTTGTAGCGAGTCAACTGATGCATTTCTGATGTTTAACTCGTACATGACTCTCAATTCTCTGTAGAGTTCTTTCATGTACCCAAAACAGCTGTATGAGGAGATGGTTTTATACTGGGTTTTGGGGATGCAAGCCCTATCTGCATTCATAAGATGTTCGTTGAGGTCGTCGAGTGCCTCGTCTATCTCCTTGAGAATTGCCTCGTCCAGATTTGGTGGGCGATAGGCCTCGAGGAGACCCGCGTACCGTGCCTAGTTTGCTCTCCTGTAGTCTTTCTGACTGGAGCTGGGACTTGTATGGGGTTCCTGTTGATGGTAAGTAGGATCCCTATATGATCACTACATGGTACCTGGACTGGTTCCATGTAGTAATTGAACGGCAGCTGACGATTAGCTAGACAAATGTCTGGTTTTGTGGCACTTCTTCCTCGAGTATAGGTTGGGAAGTCCGGGCCTATTCTATGGACCATGTTTCGGTCCATCATATTATCCAGGCACCTTCGAATTCCATTGAAGGTCCTGTACCCAGATTCTCGACATCTAACATTCAGATTCCCCAGTAATATGGTGGGGGTCCTTCTGCCAAATAGGCCAGAGAGAGAATGGATTCGCAAATATTCTCGTATCGGTGGCTGGTACCCGGTGGCGATGACCAGCTTCCTTATATCGAGTTCGATCTCTAATGCAAGATAGGATTCTTCCAAGTTTTTTATTGGTTTATACTTGATCCCTCTTTTGATGGCGATGGCGGCACCGTCGTACCGCTCTTGAGAGTAATTCGTGATTAACACGTCGTAGTTCCAGATCTTCATTTTGGAGCTACGAGTGTCAATCCCGTGTTCAGAAATCAAGATGACATCTGCATCAATCTTCCTGAACAAATTTCCGTAGAAAGTTCTTTTCGCTGTCCAGCCGTTGGTATTAATTTCTATGATTCTTAGTGAGTTCCGTTCTATTGTGAGATGTATTTACCTCTGTTTCTTCTTCGTCTTTTTGCTTTTCTTGGCCTGTGGGGCAGGTCTGGAGTGCCCAGGCTTTTTGTTCTTCGGGGGAGGACTAGGAGTCTTTGCCCGACTCTTCATCGCTCTTTTGCGAGTGCATGGGCCCTCGTCACTATCCGAAGATGTGGATTCTACTTCCTCTTTGTCATTAGTCTCGCCCTCTTCTTCGGATTTCTCTGATGAGTGAGACTCTATGACCTCTTTCAATCCAGTGAATGCCCTGGAGCACTCGGGGTTATCAGGCACGATGATGGATGGTAAGTTATTGGCTTTTAGAAGCGCGTTTAAAACCTGGCTGTAGCATCCAGGTTTTACCGCGTTTGCCACGTTTGCATGAGTGATGCAGATTAGGATTTTCGCGCTTAGGTCGTTGGTGAAGATCATCGGTGAGGGAGTTGAGGCCATCCCTTCACTTTTCTTCACAGTGCTCGCGTATGTGGTTGTTTTCCTCTTCTTTTCTTCTTCTTCCATTTTCTTTATGATGTCTTTCCTCTTGGGACAGTTACGGGCCATCGTTCGATGGGGTCCCTTGCAATTCATGCACATTTTTTCCGTGCTTTTGCAGGAGTCATATCTATGACCCTGTGTGGTGCATTCGCTGCACGATATCGTTCCTTTTGGGGGGCAGTTGGCGGTGGTATGTTGTTCCAGAGCATAACAAATGAAGCACATCTGGATGCTATGGTACTTCTCATGCTCGATATTGCTGCCTGGGATCCTCATGTTGAAAATGAGGAGTCCCTCCGTTGCCGCCTTGTGGGCATTTCGGTGGTCTGAAAAGTCACCTTAAAAACGTGGGTGCGATCGCGGAATTTGATCACTTCCCTTATCTTTGCCCATGTGTGATTCTTCTCGATTTCAGTTTTCAGATCCGTGGCAAAGTTCTCACCCACCCAAGTCTCCACCTTTCGGCAGATAACACTCCTGTTTGCAGAGATCGGCCCCTTCATCAGATAGGAGCCGGTCTATGTCCTTGGTCTTACCGCATATAGCTATGAAACCATTTGGGATGTCAATGAGCTTGATTAGTGCAATCCTTAAATTTGCAAATAAGGATTGGCACACGGTTTTCTTCTCAGGGGTCTTTTTTCCAGCTATGGTCCATAGGGGGACCATCTTAGGGAGGGCCTCCATCGTCGTGGGCGTCTTATTTCTTGCTGTTCTGTTCTTCCTCTGTAAAAAAATGTGTAGTTAATATGTTATGGGTGAAAAAAGTGATGTCAGAAGTGGTAAAGGAGGTAGAGTCAAGGGTTGGATTTGACTTCGATATGAGAAGAACGCTCCCGTCCAGTTTCCTGTTGTTTTCCCGCTCGGATGGTGCCGGGATGATGGGTGATGATATGGGGGATGGTTCTTGAGTGGGGACCTCAGAGGGTTGAGCTTGGTGGACTTAATGCATAGCGGCCGAATCAAAGACCGCTAAGTTTTTGCCACCCCCTCACGGGTATGTACGCCAAAACTGCATCCAACTACATAGAGACGGGAATATTTCCCTCTATGATTCTGGCCGGGTCCCCCGGGCGATGAGGATTTCTCCTCCGTCCGGGACTCGCAGTTTTGCCCCAGATTGGAGAAAATTTCTAAATTGTGCTTCTGCTGTGGGGTAGGCCTCAAACCAGTTTCCACGCAAGCCCTTAATTATGTCAGTCCAAGCGGCCGACATAGTTAAGACGAAATTAATGAAGGGCAGTCATCTGAGCAGGTTCCCACGCAGGGTGGTGGACGGGAGCAATGAGGTGCTTAGGCCATCATTTTACTTCATTACTCGCAGCGAAAAGATTATATGAAATCTTTGCAGATCAACTGGGATCCTAATGACTCCCAGGACAGTCGCGTTCTTAGATGGCGAGGCTAAAAGGTCTGTAGTTATTAAGCACGCGTAAGATTACAACGCTCTTCAGCAGGTAGTAAGGCAATGCTACGCAGTCGGATATTCGCCCAGCAATTCGGAAAACTGACTTCGGCCGTGTTTATGTGTAAACGATTGAAGCGTTAGTAACATTTTAATCTATCCTGGCGCCTGATTGGTTGAAATGTTATAGAGTTAATTTTAGATGAAATTACTATTTATATAGGTGAATTTTTGTGTAAAAGTCAGTCAGAATCAGAAAAAATTATTGTTGTTTTAATAAGAAAAATTATATTCCTTGTTCACCATTTTAAATGCTTATTTCGGCTATAATATACAGGAATAAAGAGTTATGGGGAGGGGGGCTCTTTCTTATAACTATATTTATTTATCAATATCATTCATCTTGTTGATTTTCTGTATTCGTATCTATGTATTATTTCTAGACTGAAGATGCCCCTTCAGACATTGACTCCATTTATCTGACTCTTCGTAATTCCTGTAGGCTGAGATTCCTTCTTCTTTAAGTTGGCCGGGTTAATTCTTGATCTTCATAATTCTTTCTGTATCTTCATATTAACTTGCTTTTATCTTGAAGTGATGATTCCTTTCAAATTCTGGATCACGTGATGATTTATTCTTGATGCTTCTTGGGACCTGTGTAGGGGTGCGAAGATGGATAAGAGAAAAACTTCCTTCCAAAAGCGAGAATATAAATAGCCCATTAAATTACCAAGTCAAGACAGACTTGGCCGTAGCGTGACGATAGAGTGCTATCCTCTGGATTCAAAGACCCGAGATCGTTCCCAGACAGTCCACAATTTTTAAAACGGAGAAGATCCCAGAAGAAAACGGAAAACGCTTTAAGGACAACTCAAGAAATCGACTCAAGAGAAAACCGATGTCAAGGAAAACGGAAAGAAAACGACTTCAAGGGCTAACTCGTCTCAACGCATCAAGAATACAAGAAGAAATCATTACGTCATCAAGAAGTAAGAAGAATTCGTCCCATCATTAAGAAGTATCAAGAATAAATCATCCCGTGATCAAGAATTGGGAAGGAATCATCACTTCAAGATAAAAGCAAGTTAATATGAAGATACAGAAAGAATTACGAAGATCAAGAATTAACTCGGCCAACCTAAAGAAGAAGGAATCTCAGCCTACAGGAATTACAGAGTCAGATAAATGGAGTCAATGTTTGAAGGGGCATCTTCAGTCTAGAAATAATACATAGATACGAATACAGAAAATCAACAAGATGAATGATATTTATAAAGAAATAAAGTTATAAGAAAGAGGCCCCACCACCATAGAACTACGAAGGACTGCCCTGCAGGTAGGAGTTGGTGAAGAACTTTTGAGGCACAAGTTTATTCAATCTCTACCGGCTGAGATCGTGCCCATAATTGCCACTCAGAAAGAACTCACCCTGGCAAAATTAGGAAACCTGGCTGATGAACTGATGATATTTTCTAGTGCGCAGTACCTTAATATAAATACTAGTAGTGACTCGATAGGTTGCAGTGTCGTTTCCGTGTCTAACGCGTTTATGCCGTATACGAATGAAGATACGAGTGATATATATATATATATATATATATATATATATATATATATATATATATATATATATATATATATATATATATATATATAAATAATTCGGCGGGAAGTGCGCGGTCAGTGCCCAAAGGTGCGTATCCTAATGGGAATCGTCCCAGTTATATGCAATGTAATAATGATCACAGTGCGCATAATATGCCAGGAGGATTGCGACCCTTTAAAAAAACAAAACAAAGACTTGTAATTTGCTGTTCACATGTATTCTTTAGGGAAAATGCGAAATTCTTCAAACCCTGGTGCACGTGGCCCAAGAGAGAAGAGAAGGTCCAAATGCAACCTTCCTCCAGGCCATCTTCGCCAGCCCCTGCCGAAAACTAGGTGGGCATGCCATTACAAGCGCTGCCGCTAGTATGCCGTCTGTTTTCACCGTCGCCGCTAAAGTGTATAATAATAAATGTGATTTTTTAATCAACATGGGGACGAATGTATCAACACTTCCGGCTAATGTTGAAATCAGGTGAGTTGCGCGAATCTGGTATATATATTTCGACCGCTAATGGAGGGGAAATAATAGTGCATGGCGAGGTTCACACGGACATAGTGATTCACAGTCTTCGCCCATCATTTAGATGGTCATTTGTAGTCGCGTATACCACTTCACCTTTATTAGGTATTGCTTTTTTTTTAAAAGTTATTCTAATCTTTTAGTAGATTGTGCGCGCGGCATACTAATAGACAAACAAACTAAACTTGATTGGAAGTGAGACTATCTGGAGAACCTGCGGTAGCTTTAATTATCAATGACCCCCTTTACAGAGACATATTGGAAAAAATATGAGACTCTGTACGGACCCGCACCCGCTCAGCCCTCCCGGCCATCGCGCAACTCAGTGACACATACGATCGAAACTGGTATTGTTCCACCGACATTCGCACGGCCGAGGCCTCTTTCAATAGAAAAACTACAGGTTGCTAAAGCAACTTTCGAAACACTATTGAAGGAGTAGGCCGTGCGTCCGTCAAAGTCACCATGGGCTTCGCCAATTCACATGGTACCAAAGAAGTCGCCTAGTAAGTACAGGGTGTTCGGCGATTTCCGAGCGCTCAATGCTATCACAAAGCCTGACAGGCGTTTGCTGCCGCGAATTCAAAGTGTTACGAGCCAGCTCCATGACAAAAGGATCTTTACAAGGTTGGACCTGGTTCGCGCCTATCATCAAATCCCTATGAACCAGGCAGATATATATAAAACTGCGGTCACAACTCTATTTGGTTTGTAGGAGTATGTTAAGCCCCCATTCGGTCTCCGAAATGCAAGCTGCACAGTCCAACGGCACATGGAAAACCTATTTCGAGGACTAGGGTTCGTATTTGTGTATATAGAGGACATCCTGATATATTCAGAAAATATGGACGACCATATCGAAAACGGTCTGTGAATATCCCTGGAGAAGTGCGAGCTGGCTGTCAGAGATCAGAGAGAGAGAGAGTTACAAGGAGTTACAAGGATAGTAAGTACCTCAAAAGAACATTCGTTCCATTTCAATGGAGGTACTTATTTTTTTGTATTTATTTGCTACATCCAAACTTTTTATTATGCTACTTGTGCTACAAATGCAAGAGTTAACTCTTTTTTGTCAATTTGTTGTTCTCTCATAACTTACTTATTCTATATAATATTTTACATGCTAATATATATATATACATTCAACTTAGATTAGGGTTTCTCGTCCAATATTAGAACATAAACTCGTTCTTTGTCTTTGGTTAATGATTCTGAGCTATAAGGAATATTTACAACATATTTATGTCAAAAAGCATTTTATTATGATTGCATACAATAAATATATTTTATAATAAATACAATTAATATTTTGTAAATCTTAAAATTAGCATATAAATTTTATTTTAACTTATTAGTCACGTCACATATTATGTTAGATTTCTTAAAATTTTGTCTAATTTCTTTTTAAAATTTTCTACTGTATTACATTTCACTACATCCTCTGGTAATTGATTCCACTTGTTCACAATTTTATACGCAAATGAGTTCCCACATATATTTGTGCGAAAATTCTTGGGTTTTATTTTCATTCCGTTTGATCGCGTAGTAGATGTGCTAAACTGAAACCAAATATTAGAGTCGACATTTTCTATTCCTTTTAGTATTTTAAACATTTCTATTAATTGACCTCTCAATCTTCTTGTTTCAAGGCTGAATAAATTTAATCTTTCTAATCTTGTTTCATAATTATAATTCCTTAGTTCTGGAATCAATTTCTTGGCTCTGGCTTGTACTTTTTCTAACTTCTCAATATCTTTTCTTAAGTAAGGAGACCAGGCTTGGGAACAATATTCTAATTGTGGCCTTACTAGTGCATTGTACATATTCAGAATTGTAATCTTATTTTTGAAAGTGATTTGGCGTTTTATATATCCAAGAATCCTTTGCGCTTTCTTTTCGACTTCGATGCACTGCCGTGAAAACTTTAGATCGTTTGTAATGTAGACACCTAGGTCTTTTTCATTTTCAGTTTCTTTGATCTCATTGTCGAACAGTTTGTATTCTCTCCTTGGATTATTATAACCAATATGCATTATTTTGCACTTTTCAAGATTTAAGGGCAATTCCCATTTTTCCGTCCATCTTACTATTTTATCAATATCATTTTGAAATTCTTGAACGTCCTGTTCAGTAATTATCCCTTTTCCTAATTTACAATCATCAGCAAACTTAGAAATTTTCGATAGTAGGCCATCATCTATATCATTAACGTACATAATGAATAGTAACGGGCCAAGGACAGAGCCTTGCGGGACGCCACTACAAACGGAAACCCATTCTGACGCTTGTCCGTTTATAACTACTCGCTGTTTTCTATCCGTAAGCCAATTTTCTATCCATTTTGCAATTTCGCCTTTTATTCCAAAGGCTCTTACTTTACACATCAACTTCTTATGCGGAACTTTATCAAATGCCTTTCGGAAGTCTAGATACAAGATGTCAACCGATCTATTATTGTCGTACAAGGTATTTATATAGTGAAAAAACTCTAGTAAATTTGTGAGGCAAGATCTCTTTCTCCTAAAGCCATGCTGAGAATCATTTAGGAGTTCATTATTTTCTAAATGCTCTACAATTGTATTGGAAATGTGAGTTTCAAGGAGTTTCCCAACTACGGAAGTTAAACTTATAGGGCGAAAATTGCTGGCAGTCTCTTTACATCCATTCTTAAATATTGGCGTTACATTTGCCATCTTCCAGTCATGAGGAACAATTCCACTCTCTAGGGATAAATTGAAAATTTGCGTAAGATGTTCGGCTACTTGATTTATGACTTCTTTTAAAACTCTTGGGTATATTTTATCCGGTCCCGGAGATTTAAATTTATTCATCTTCTCTATTAGTTTCTTTGTGTTGTCGACACTGCATCGAAACGATTCGAGTGGTATAATATTAGCCATTTCACGTGTTTCTGTATAGTCATACGAGTTACACTCTTTTGTGAAAACAGATACAAAATATTCGTTGAGAGTGTTTGCTATTCCAATATCATCGAACTGCAAATTATTGTACTTATCTCTTATTGGGCCAATATTGTTCTTTATGGGTTTTCTGCTGTTTACTAAGGCAAAGAACTCTTTAGGATTATTTTTGCACTTTTGAGCTGCTCTTATTTCTTCATTTCGTTTTGCTCTTGTTATCTCGGCTTTAACTTTTCTTCTCAATTCCAGATAATGATTCCTGTTTTCTATGTTATGGTTGTATTTTAGCCTTTTATATGTTTTATCTCTGTTTCTAATGAGTTTCATAATTTCTTGAGATAGCCATTTCGGTTTATTAACATTTTTATCTTTAATAACAGCCAGTGGTATGAATTGAAACTGTTTGTTGAGAAGATTGTTTTTAAATTCATGCCATGCTACGTTTATTTCTTCATTATTTATCCTAAAAGTGCTTAAACTCTTTCTTAGTTCAGCATAATTTGCACTTTTGAAATTAAGTTTAGCGGTGGTGTCATTTTGTAGGACACGTGGTATATTAATTTCAAAATCTACTGCGTTATGATCACTATTTCCTATTCTGTCTCCAACATTTAAATTTGAAATCAATTCATGGTCTGATGTTAACACTAAATCCAATATGTTTTCATCTCTTGTTGGTTCTTTCACCCACTGAGTCAGGAAATTATCCTCAATAAAATTAATCAATCTTTGTCCTTCTGAGTCTGCAGTTTTGTTAGGCCAGTTTATTTTAGCACAATTAAAATCTCCAATGATCACTGATAACTTGTCTTTACAAATGTTCGTTAGGTATTCATAAAATTGGTCATCTGTCTCCCGGAGCTGATGTGGACTCCTATAAACTAAAATAACATATAGGTTCTTTTTTTGGTTTATTTTAACCGTTACCATTTCAAAAACAGAGTCAGTGTTACATTCTACAGGGTGCAAATCTTCGCGTACATATAAAAGAACACCTCCACCTTCTCTCTGTAATCTATCTTTATGAAATAACTTGTATCCTTTTAACTGGAATTCTGAAATAATATCACGTGACTCTGTATGTATCCATGTCTCAGTTATTCCTATGATGTCGTACTTTTTGGTCAATACCAGCGCTCTGAACTCCGTAAATTTGTTTCTAATTGATCTTGCGTTAAAGAATAGAGTTTTTAATGTGTTTAACTGATTTCTTCTGAATTGGGGCTTCGATCGTTTCCCTGTGGTTCTTGACTTGGTGCTTTATTTTTCATTAAATTTCGTAGGTTAGTTTGTAGCAATTCTCCATATTTCATTTTACCTTTTGTGGAGAGATGGATGCCATCCTGAGAAAATAAGTCTTTGTTGTGGATGAAAAGTAGCCAGGGGTCAATAAATTTAACATTCTCCTTCTTGCAAAGATCTTCTAGACGATGATTTATCCCAATTGCTCGACTTAGATTTTCGTATCTCTCGTAAATTCTTGGTAGCACCCCAACAACAATTGCATTATCCGTTTTGGTCTTGATTGTTTTTATCATTTTCTTGTAGTCATTCATTATGCTTTCCGAACCTTGATAGTTTTTTCCGTTGAACACATCGTTGCTTCCAACATTCGCTATGATTTGACTCTCTTTGCTTTTCATCTCAAAGTTGTTTAATTGTTCTGTTAATTGCTCAATCTTTATTCCTGGATAGCATCGGAATTTGCGCTTTTTTATGTTCCAACTTCCAAAGTGATCGATTTGATTCCGAATTATTGAGTCACCCACCAGCTAAATACGTTTCTTCCTCTTCTTCGTAAGACAATATATCATATCTATTTTTGGTTGAGATTGTTGCTTTTTTCTGAATGATTGGTTTGAATGGGCGCTTATTTCTGACTTGGATGAAATTGTCCTCGTCTTTTATGTTTGATGTATCAATTTTGTTAGTGAGAATTGCGACTTCTTGTTCCAGTTTCACGATTTTAGTATCTACTCGAGCTATTCTGGTTTCATCTTCTGTTTGACAAGCACAGTTCTTTAATTCGAGGGCATTGATGCGGTTTTCCATAGAGCTTATTACAGACATCCATTTTGCCTTTTCGATATCAAATTTTTCTTTTATTTTGCAGAATTCGCATACACTTCTTGACGTGATATTCTCAAAGCATTGTTCTTGAAAATCGATGATCCAACGTGTATTCTTGCATTTAAGGGGAGCGTTGAGTCATTTTTTCCAAAAATTTTCAACTTTTTTTTTCTTTTTTTTTTTAATTAGTTATCCATTCTTCATAGAAAATTGATGAAAAAATTAAAAGAAAACTGAACAGAAGCCATTATAATTTAGTGTTGAATACGTTATGGTCGAGTGAGCTTGTGCCATTTCAGAGCTTCTGACTACGCGATTCGCCTAATATATCATTGCTGTATATTTCAGTGTTCGTTAGACAATCAGTGCTATTACAGTGCATTTTGTTGATAATTATAATGGGTCGTTTGTCAAGAAGAAAGAAACAATTACGTCAAATTTCGAAAGTTGGTGGAGAAACAACAAAAGCGACCGAAAATCTAAAACGTGAATCCGAAGCTGCATCCAACTCCACAGCCGCTAACGAAAATGTTTGTGAACCCTCTGTTGCTACTTTGTCAACCTTTCAAAAGAGAATGAATTTGATAAATGAAAATAGGGCATTATTTCCAGACAGTAAAATCTCCGAGAATGATGATTATGAAAATGTTATTCTTGATAAAAAAACTTTACGTTCATTGGTTGCGTCATCTTATTGTGTGGATTGTTGTGAAGCAGGTGAGGTATCATTTGTAGATATGGACTCTGATGTCATTGTGAATGTCGAGTGCGCCTTATGTGACACTGAACTTTTTTCGACTGAAGACACATCTAAAGAATGTAAAAAGAACAAAATGAAGAACACATCAGCTCTTGTATATAATGCTCTGGCATCTGGACAAGGGTATAGTGGCTTCATATTGACAGTTTCGCAGTTGAACTTGCCATATATCAGCACAAACAGGTATGAGACTTATAAGCATTGCATAGGAAAATAAATTATTGATAGAAATGCTGCAAATCAGGAAGGTATTAGAGTTTGCATATTCCAAAAATATGAAGAGTTAGGCATTTTTTCCGGATGACCAGGGAGTCCTTGATGTTGATGTGTCTTTCGATGGGACGTGGATGAAAAGAGGTCATACATCCCATATAGGAGCTGCTGCTGTCATCGAAGCACACACTGGCTTTGTCATAGACCATGAATTACTCTCAAATTTTTGCTACGTGTGTACAAGGTCTAAGGCTATGAGCAATGAACAAAAATTGAAGCACTCAAGGGTCTGTCACAAAAACTTTGATGGTAAAGCAGGTGCGATGGAGAAGGAACAGGCTGTAAGACTATGGCAACGATCACAAGCACTAAAATTTAGGTATGTTACATTTGTTAGTGATGGAGACAGCAGTGCATTCAATGCAGTTACTGCACTCAATGACGGACAAGGCCCTTATTCGAATGTTACAGTTTGCAAGGAAGACTGCATAAACCATGTGGCAAAAAGACTTGGCACAAGACTTAGACTAATATAGAAAAGCACAGCCGAAGATATAACAACTAAGACCGGTAAAAAACGGAAAAAGACTATTGGGAGGTAAAAATAAGTTGACAGACACAGTCATAGATAAGTTGACATTCTATTTCGGCAAAGCAATTAGAGACTTTGTTTGTACCACCACTAACCAAATGAGAAATAGAGCATTGGGAGGCTATTACCATGCTACGAGTACGGATGAAAATACAATGCATCATCAGTGCCCGGAAGGTGCTGACTCATATTGCTTCTATAATGCAGCTTTAGCTAAAAATGAAACTCCCTCCTTCTCACAAAAATATGAAAATTTCTTTCCAATTGTCACCTGAGTTCAGGAAACTTGTGCTCAACGTGTACATGAATTTGACCAGAGATGATTTGCTGAGTCGGTGCCTCAAGGGGAAAACTCAGAATCCAAATGAGTCTTTCCATGCAAGAATTTGGAACAAACTCAGCAAGACTAAGTTTGTGTCATTACCTACAGCGAAATACTCCATAGGTCTGGCTGTGCTAAGACATAATAATGGGTATGTTCTGTCACAGTTACCGATCAGCACTCCTATGAATCTGAGAAAAAAGAGACAGCTGGAACATTCTGACAAGGAAAGAACTCGGCACTCACTCACACCAGTAAGCAAAAAAAAAAAAGAAACACTGCGATGACACCGACACCATCGATTATGCTGCGGGGGCTTTTTGAGCGCTGCTCTTATGACTTAGGTTTCGAACCCAAACCAAAGGCTAAGGGTTATATAATGGAGTGAAGGGAAGAGAGGTCTCCACTGTTCAAAAATCCCCCTTCACTGAGAAGTTATATGACCGATGATGCCACAGTGGGGATGCATAATATGCAGTCAAAACCCCTTTTGCAAGTACGAACCCTCTTTTGCATTTTTCTGCTATTTCTATTTTTGCAAAATGCGCTCACTACCAAACGTAATTTCTTCTAAAGTTTTTATGCGATTTTCGCCATACAAGTTTCAGAATAAAGAGGAATGTATGAACAATCTTCCTACGGTCTCAAAATTGCAGTATTTTTTTCCAAAATTTTGTATCTGAGATTTTTTGAAAAAAATCAGGTAAAAAAAAATAAAAGTTGAAAATTTGATTTAATTTCGAAACTAGAACGAAAATCAGAAAAATAAGGCCATACATTTGTTTCTACACGCATTTGCCATGTTTATAAAAAAAAAATATATGTATACATAAAAAACTTTTGAAGGAATTAAAAATCTAACCTAACCCCCCAAAATGCAGAATTGTTATGTAACTTCTCAAATAACAACATTTTCAAAGAAATTGTAGGAACAAAAAGGTTTTAAAATAACGTTTTACATATAATAGCAAAGTTTCAGATCAACCGAGCAATTAGTTAACAAGCCGACCCAGCAACTCAACGCTCCCCTTAAAGCAACAATGCTTTAATTTGAGGGCTCCGGGCATCCTTCTTTTTTTATAATAACCTCACTTTACTTCACTTTCACTTATGTACACTTATACTTGACCACACCGTTTAAAGCTTGATTCAATACACGTTAATTAAACACTTGATCCTACGGTAGATAAAATTGGTATTTAGAACTTCACTTTATATTAAAAAAATTGCTAAACAATATGATATATACACTTACTTACAAATATTAATTGCAAAATAGATTTATTATTACAGACTGGTCGATTTTAAAAAAGACGTGCTAAAAACCAATGCCTATCAACCGTTAAATATCAACCGAAAGGAAATCTATAATTCACTAAATCGAAGAGATATATCTTGTATTATAGAAAAATTAGTATCTAAAACTTATCTTTATTCCTGAAAAATCACTAACAAATAGGGAATATATACTAAATAAATTATGATTTTAGAACGAAATATTTTTAGGAAATTACTCGCTTAGAGAGAAAGATGAAGCAAAATGGCGCTGGCAGAAACACGAGGCGGATTAAGGGATTAAAAAGGCTCTGTTGTAATTGGTCAACCGCCTGTAACAGGACGGTTGGCAACAGGAAAGAACAGAATTAAACGAAAAAAGGGATAACTCGAAGACAATATTGATAATTTTAAAAATTTATTAACACTCAGAAATTACTTACAGTTGGGTGTCTATTGAAGATGAGCCTAAAGATGACGGCAAAAAAAACAAAAAACAAAACAAAACCAGACGGATAGTGTCGATTATGTATTTATTTATATACACGCACACAAAAATGATTTAATTGTAATTACAATTAAACAAATCTATTTAAAAAAAAAAATCGCTTTAAATATAAGTAAATTATGTCAAAAAAGAATTTTAAGAATTATATTCGAGCGCGCAACACTGAACACCTGCGAACAAGACAAAGGCTGGCGAGCAACTGAAAGAGAGAGAGAGAGAGAGAGAGAGAGAGAGAGAGAGAGAGAGAGAGAGAGAGAGAGAGAGAGAGAGAGAGAGAGAGAGAAGCTTGAAGGTCGCATTGGGAGTCGGACAATGTTTCGCCTCGCCAGCTTAGGAACTTTCCTGCGATCGTGCTGATAGGGCTAGACTACCCTCGCCTGGCGATGCGTCGGACCATAAAACCCTTCTCTTTGGGGGAGGGAAAAAATCCATTCGACCTCACTATAAATCCTCCAGCGCCGGAGTTGGAAGGCAGTATCCGCTGCCTGCCCTCCCCGTCAGTATCCGCCACCTGCCCACCCCGTCAGTATCCGCCGTCTGCCCTTCCCATCAGTACCTGCCGTCTGCACCTCCCCGTTCGTACCCGCTATTCGCATCCCGTTGGACTCTGCACAATTCCTCGCAGAACCCATCAAGCTCCGTGTATTCTCCTTTAATTCGCGTAAGTCTACCCCGTACTCGTCGTTACCTGCTCCTCGAACGCAACGAGCCCAGTCTCGATTCGGTGTTCTAAACTCGAAGGCAAGATCTAAATTCATCCCTTTAGTAGTCATTATCAAGAAACTATTATTTTAAATTTGCGCCAAGACAAGGATTACTCCTTTAGACCAAATCTTCGAGGTAACAGCAACGCACAACTCTCCTGTGTAAGTGCTCGCTCTAAGCCCCCCCCCCATCAGTGTAAGCCTCCATCGTCGACTTCGTGTACACTCTAGGTTATTCGAGCGACTCTTTGTCAGTATTGTTCGTTCATGTGTACAGCGAACGTGCCCGCCAAGTACCCCCCTTAGGAAGCTGAGACTCTGTACGTCTAATGTGTTGTATCGCTTGCTTCAAAACCCCTGTTAACCTTTGTAAAAAGAATATTAATTTTCATGTTAGTAAAGTTATTTTTTTACTCGTTTTTCTATTGTCCCAGAAACTTTCAAGGTAGCTAACTATTTGGCAATCCTAAAATTCGGTAAATTAACACTCAGTCTTTAGTATAAATCTTCCACAGCCACAGCCGTCATCTCTCTGGGCTGAGAAACGCAGGAAGGGTTGAAGCTGACCCTATTCTACGACACTGACGAAGAGAAAATAGATTTTTGAGGGCATCACATTTCAGTGGATGAATTTGCCCACCAGCGAAGAAAATGGAGGAAATTGGAGACATACCATTGCCAAATGACTACAAGGAGCTTCGAAGATATTGGGGTATGTTAGGATACTACCGCAGTATGATTCCTAACTTTGCCACGATTGCAGCCCCGTTGACCGAGGTTGTACGCCTGCAAACAAAGGCTCTGGAGCTCGTGTGGAATGATGAGGCACGAGGAGCATTTGGAAATACCGAATCGGCCTTAATCGGATCCGTTAAACTATGTCACCCGCTGCCCAATGATTCTCCATACCAGCTGGTGACGGACTGCTTCCAATACGCCGCAGATGCTGCCCTGCACCAAATGGTCGGCGGATGTGCAAAACCAGTGGCATTCTTTTCGAGCAAGTTAAGCTGGACGCAACGTGCATACTCCACATACGGCAGAATGCTCCTAGCGTCGTATCTTGCTGCTGTCATGCACCTCAGGCACCTGATTGAAGGTCATCAGGTTACCTTGTGCACTGATCACAAGCCTTTAGTACCAGTCTTTGCATCGCCATTAAGTACTAAAACAGACAGGCAATGACGCCATTCTAGAGTACGTTAGTGATATCGCTACGTGCGTCGTCAGGAAAACGTAGTCGCTGACTGCCTTTCAAAGAACGTCGATTCGGTCCAAATTGACTCTCATGACCTCCGAGCTTTGCTGGCAGCGTAGGATAATGACGAAGAAACCAAGGAATTTCGCCCACGACAAAAATCTTACCCTTTTTCCGAGAAAGTTCAGCTTTGGTGTGAAGTAACATCAAGATACCCACGACAGTTTGTCCCTTTAGTATGCAGGAGAACTATATAATATCAATTACATAATTTGTCACATCCTGGAATCAAGGCTTCACTTTATCTCATCAAATCTCGATATTTCTGGCCCAATATGGACAGAGGTATTCGCTCCTGGACGAGGGAGTGCCTCCCTTGTCAATCTTCCAAGATTAATCGCCACACGAAATCCCCGATCCTACCCATTGATATCTATCTTCAAGGTTCTAAACTGTGCATATCAATATAGTTGGACCACTCCCACTGTGTACACTGGCTGGACAATCCTACCCCTCACACAATCGGTAATTACTATCATGCATCGACCGAGCGACGATATGGATCGAAGCGCTACCGATCCCGGACATAAGTGCCCCAACGGTTGCGTTAGCTTTTCTAAACGGGTGGATTTCCAGATTTGAAGCGCCTGCTTTACGTAGTAATCGTTAGAGGCGCCCAATTCAAATCAGAACTATTAAAGGAACTGCCTGCTCTCGTTGGTTCAATCGTCTCCGCAACAGAGCCTACCGCCCTTCCACGAACGGAATGGTGGAAAGGGCACACAGGACATGGAAGTGCTCCATAATGGCCCGTAGACAAGGCTGACACTACCAATTGTCCTTCTAGGCATTCGCTCTTTGCCCAATCATTCGGAATTTTCACCTTTTACGGCAGTCACGGGAACCACTCTCTTGTGCCCAAAACCTTTAGTTTCGTGATCGTCATCGAAGGTTGACTCCAAATTTATTAAAGAACTGGCATCAACCATGGCACAAGTCGACTTCGCGCAGGTATCCATAGGGCACCTGCACTCGGTGCCCCCAAATCTTTGCGAAGCAACTCATGTGTGGGTCCGAATAAACCACGTGTGCAAACCACTAGAAGTGCCATATGCTGGCCCTTTTCCGGCTGAGGAGCGCGGCAATAAAGTTTGCAATTGGAATTCCCTGACGGAAGAAGGGACACTGTCTCAGTGGACAGATTAAAACCGGCGTGATCATCTCCCGCACATAATGGTAACTTGCCGGGTGATCATCGACGCCCATGGACTCATGCAAAAAACAGGAAGACGACAAGATGCACTTCACCTCGTAGAGTGCATAGCAAGGAAGAAACAACACTACAATAAGTCAACCGGACATCTCTACGGGAACCGGAGAGAGTAACGGTAAGACGGATGTTTTCACGCGCTCCGAGAGGCGAGTCACGTTTGCCAGGAATCCACCGTCCATGTATTTCTAATCCTTGTGTAACCAATATTGTAGCGACAAATTTATTGAAAGAGGAAGAGTCATAAATACATACAAGCCTCGCTGCCTCTATAGCTCTATTACATGCCTTATTATGCGTTTGTTAAGTGTCGTAATTATAATTTATGTATAAGTCTAAAGAAAGATAGGACAAAATTGTGGATAAATTGTATATAAATGTATTAGATATTATCATTGTATTATATGACAGAACATGGCATAAATAGGCTCGTTTTAGTATAGGCATGTAAGTGTCGATGAGCTGTGCGTATGTGATAAATGCTATCAGATATTAAGTGTGCCAAAAATAAGTATTTCATATGTATCTACCTATGTAATGATATACGCTACTAACTTCATTACTGGCAGTGGACAACTGTTGTGATCGAATTATGTAATAGGAAAGCTACTGGCACTAAATTGCAGGATTTAATAAGCTCAGCGAAAACCTCCACAAAATGGAGGCACGGTGCTCTTATTAAATCCCACCATACTCCACACATATAAAATAATATTTCTGAAGTTGGAATAAGGAAATGAGAATGTATATATTAATTTGTATCTATGAATTTGAATACAAAAATAAGGATATTTGTTAATGTATATATAGAGAAGGCAAACGACCGTTGGAAGTGAGCGTGAGACTAACAATATACGAACGCCTGAAAAGTGAGAAACACCTGTGTCAATAAGACAACACTTAAATAAACATTTCTCGTCTCAGAATATACAAGTATTTATCGAAAGACGGAAGTCTACGAAGCACCTGGGTAAACATACCCGCTAACCAAAAGGAATTGTATCACAAAGCTGCGACAAGCGTATCCTGTTATAATGATAAAACTTGGGATATGCAAGTAATTCGATTTACACAGCTTTCGTTAGCTCTGCCTTTGAGGTGAAGAACAATGATTCCAGTCCAAGCAGCTCAGTTAGGATGATATTGTATTATTAAGATTACTAGATTACTGTCGTTAAAAGATTATCTCTTTCACTTTCCCCCTTATGAATTCACCAAGTCTTGTCGCTCCAGAATTTAATACTTTGCGTTGAATATATACATAGACTGGTAGTTGCCCGCAAAGTAACTTCCTGACGTGCCGCTTGCCCCGTTAATTGGCCAATATTAGAATGAAGTATATTTTTGCAACGTCCTTTTTTACCTCGATCTTCGGTAAGCCCTGCCAAAATAAGAACACCTTGAGGAAATAATCTTTAGATTCAGATACTTAATTCAACCATAAATACTGGTCACGCCTATAAACTGGTGCGGCTATTAACTTAAACACCCCTATATGCCTCCATCTTTGTTTTCGTGAGTCGAGGTTTCTTTCACGGGCGATATGATTTCAATCCAGCTTCTAAAAGCCTCTCATTCACTGTTCTTCGGACAAGGCAAACACCCTCTGCTTCTAGCTCAATAGAATTCTTCCTGCAAGATGTTCTGTTTTTAAGAGCCTGTTGTATTAATTTTCCAAATGTTCTTCTAGTTGTTTTTCGTATTCGATCAAATTTTGTAACTATCCTATTTGCATTCTAAAGCCAAAATAACAAGTGACTCATACACTGGCTGTGACTTCATTGAAATGGTCCAATGTAGTGTTGTTCCTTCATTGTTACCAATTATCTTTACAAAGTAACCTAAGGCTCTTGAAAATAAAAGTTAAATAGTTGCTCGGTGTTGGTGTATAAAATAAATCCATTGGCAATTATAGAAATTTGTTTCACTGGCTTTTTTGTATAAAAAAATCAAATTTTGGAAACATCCATTATAATTAGGCAGTGAAGCTCGTTGTTGCAATTTTCATCAACCAATGCATCCACGCTAAACAAATCACGCACAACCGTACCTGGAGAGAACACGGAACACCATTTATTGCTCTACACACGCGCTATTTTGAGAAACCCACAAAGTAGTGCGTGAGTAGAGCAATAAAGGCAAAAAATCACACAGGAAAATAAAAGGCGGATTCCAAGTACTTTCAGTTCATTCTCAAAGAATGAACTGAAAGTACTTGGAATCTGCCTTTCATTTTCCTGTGAACTTTTTGCATATATATATATATATATATATATATATATATATATATATATATATATATATATATATATATATATATATATGTGTGTATGTATATATATATATATATATATATATATATATATATATATATATATATATATATATATATATGTGTGTGTATATATATATATATATATATATATATATATATATATATATATATATATATATATATATATATATATACAGGAAAGAAACCACAGTGTTAGGATAGATTTATTTGCGAAACCAGGTTTCGACGGAGACATCTGTCATCTTCAATCGCTGGTAAACTAGTGTGAATACGGAGGGATGCTTAGCCTAAAGACACACAAATTTACAAGTCGGAATGTAATTAGGGTGGGCGTTATGGGGAAGCAGCGATCTTTTTTAGCAGAGGAAGGACGAATCTTCAGCTTAGCAAGGGATTAGTGTTGAATTGCCCATTGGAAGTATTAAAGTTTGGAATTTCCTTAATAACAGCTGATTCTATTAGACGCCTGCGTATATAGTTGTGGGAATTATAAATTATTTTTGCATTATCAATGTCCATCGAATGGATTTCATTTGACATGTGTAGGAACAGGTTAGATGATTGGCTTCCACGGCGCATGGCGTATGTCCTATTTGTGTTCCTTGATTCTCTTGGAGAATCTGCTGTTTTCGCCCATGTATACTTGGTTGCCAATTTTGCCTGGAATATAATAAACTCCCTGTTCTTTACCGGTGGATCTAGTTTTAGACAGAATATTTCAGATCTTTTTTTTTTTGTTTTAAAAGGCAACATTGATGTTGTTGGTCCGTGCCAACCTTTGGGGCGAGTATGGAAATGTAATATAATTATTATTACATACTTTTTCCTTGGGATTTGCTGGTGAGTAAAAGTTGGTTCTGGCTTTATAATAACATTTTCCTATGAACCAAAGGGGATACTGGAGCTGAATGAATGTTTCAATGATCGTGTTGATTTCATCATGCAGGAAACAAGGATCACAAATGCGATATACTCTCAGGAGAAGGGAAGAAACTTGGAACTTTTAACAGATTCGTCGTGGCAAGAAACATAGTGAATCCATAGTGAATATTAGTGAATGATACGATTCAATTTTTTGGGTGTGCACACCTGTATTTAGATCTACAAAATTAATTGTATGATTTACTGTTTTGTGCTTAAACCCTAAGCATTGAATGATCCTGTAAGCTTTCCACTGATCGTTATATATAATAGAACCTGATCGAACCACTTTTTCAATAATTGGCAGAGGTGTTGCTGTATTTCACTTATCTAAAATTTCCATATAATCCACGAAAGTATTTGTTGATCTTTCTACAATTCCAAATACCTACAGAATTGAGAAACACATTCAAAATTGGTGTCCAAGAAAATAAATCATTTCACAACAGTTCGAGTCCCAGTTCTACCAATAAAATAAATTAAGGTTTGTGAAATCTTTTACATTATTGCGGTATTTCAAGGAGTACTGTCGAAAGATTTTGAAACGGTTTTGTTTTAAAAGTTTGTCCAAATTTTCCCCAATTTTCCTAGTTAATTAATTTTATATATTTTTATTTATTTTTTAATCGTCAATATCATAAAAAATATTCGCATTAACATTTGCCTATTATTTACTTTTATCCTTATAAATAATTCTCCAATCGAAGGTGTTATTAAAAAAATATGACTTGGGAAAGCAGAACAGCAAACCGTAATGGCAGTCATCCAAAACTATTAGAAGATTTCTAAAACATATAGATAATTATATTATAGTAAATTTTATTGTTCGAAGCATTTTGAAAAAAAATGTGATCTGATTAATTTGGGCACTTGTACAGGGTGGTCTGAAAGTCTTGTCACTGACTGTCATAAACAGTTTATGTTCTCAACGCATACCGTCCTCTTCGGAGAGGCTAATCTGCCGAATCTTATAGTGAAGGCATCTCTCACATCTTCCATACCCTTGCAATCAACCTTTCTTCCAAACTGTAGGAGCTCGTGTCATCTGAAATAGAAAAATAAAACAATATTTACAGGCCGTGCCAAGACTTTCGGACCACTCTGTACAATATTTATTGAAATAAACAGTTTTTTTTTTTTAATAATTCTGCTGACATAGGTCGATGCAGAGGTTATCTGTTTAGACCTTGACGTTTGGGGAGATTGCGAAGATAAGGAAAAAATTGTAGCGTTTTTATTCAGTCGCGAAAATCGTTCAAATTACGCATTGACGGAACTTGTTACGTTTAGTCTTGCGCTCATGGAGTCGGGGGGGGGGGGACTTCAAGTCGTTAACAAAACAGGTTCACATAAAGTGTGGCTGGAGCGCGTCAATGCTAAAACAACTCCCTATCACCCTACCCCCTATTCAGCGCAAAACTACCCGGATCTTGTAAAGATGAAGCATCCTAATGTTTTTTCGACCCTAACCCAACCTAACTTTGTACTTTGTCTATTTTGTCCTTGCGAATACCCCCTCATAGTGATAAGATGTTATGATGCAGCATGAGGTCTAGTCAGGGTTCATCTCCGAGTATGCCCCCTTCCCCCGATGGACTATTAACATACACAATATCATTCACTTCATCTTCCGTCAGTCGTTTCTCTCTCAAACATTCATATAATCAAGCCACCTTTTATGCGGTGGATTAAACAGTTATTTATAATACTTGTATTTCTAGATTATTCTAGAATTACTTTTCTAAAACTCAACCAACAGACAACTGCTAGTTAAGGTATAAATACTGCTGTGAAACCTGTTTAATCATTCTTTCTGTGTGAGTAACCAAGCATGAGTCTTCCAAGTAAATAGGGACCGCTATTTTAACTTTAATTATTCCAGTTTTTTTTTTTTCAATTTTACCGGCTTTATATATATTTTATTCTAACTTTAGCCGCAGACATTGAACTTGCAGACCGGTTTTATCAATTTTTGTCCTAAGGTAGGTCTTTTTTTAATAATAGCTTGCTAAAACTGGTTTTCGAAACGTTGTGGGAATACAAAATCAAAATAATTCCCTTCTTTCTGGTGACCCTAAAGTTCGCATTATTCAACTATTCATATCTCAGTAACCAGTTGGTTCATTTTGACGATATTTTAATTCAATGTACAGGGTGGCTCGAAAGTCTTAGCACGCCCTGTAAATATTGTTTTAATTTTCTATTTCAGATGACATGAGCTCCTACAGTTTGGAGTAGAGGCAAATTGCAAGTGTATGAGCACGTGATCGTGTGCATTCTGGCAACAACATAGAGGATGTGCCACATAACTTTACTGCAATATTCGGCAGTTTTGCCCCCTCCGAAGAGGATGATACAGCGTTGGAAACATAAACTGTTTCTAGCACGATCATGTTAGACATCCTCTATGCTCTTGCCAGAATGCACATGATCATGTGCCCATACACTTGCACTCTGCCTCTACTCCAAACTGTAGGAGCTCGTGTCATCTGAAATAGAAAATTAAAACAATATTTACAGGGGGTGTCGTGGTATACGGCCGAGTATGTACGTACGTTTGTTCTGTACATGAATAACTCCGTTCCTTTTTTATCTAAGAGTCCTATATTACTATTTATCTTTTGATTTGATTCTTTAACCAGGCAGGATTCGTAATGTTATATATCTATGCTATATGCAGAGTTTCGAGGATTTAATTAAACAAATAGAGCAAAAATATACTTTTAATTACATAAAAATGAAATATTAAAAACTTTAATCTACTAAGGATATAATAAGAGGATCTAAATAAAAAGTAATACTACCAATGAGTACTACGCGATGATTGACGCAAAAATTCAATTTAGTACGGAATGTTAATTAAAGAACATAATTAAATGGGAATCCTTTTACATTTAACAAGATACCTTTACCAAGAATCTCGTTGAGCTGAGGAGGGAGTCGAGGCGAGGCGAGTGTGTCGCCAGAGGAGAGGTGGAATCGGACACACAGCTGTCTTCGAGGTTAGTGAAGAGTAGCGATTGGCGATGTATCTTGACGTGACGATATGAGCGAAGGGACAGTGGATGTATGATTATTCCAATCCTTGGGTTACACTTATGGGGCTTCTTGATGATGAACGTTCACCAAGAGGTGAATCCTTTCTCGAGTGGGACTTCACTTTGGTATTCCTCAATGGTGAGGGATATCTCTTGTTTTATTCAAAAACTGAGATAACTGAGATAGGGAGTTTCTCTGATGAGAGGGCTATGAGAGTGGTTCTCTATACTGATGGTCTACTCTTCGATGTGACCAAAAGAAACAGCCTCGGGGGGAAAACTTCTTCTTCTTAACTCCCGTTCACTTCCACTTTAATGCCCGGACTGACGCCAGTATTCGTCTTCTCTCGATCGCTGACTCGATTCTCCCTCCTTTTCTCCAGAGCGACCTATATATATCTCACTTATCCCCTGGGGGGAGGAGAGGGGAGATGAGTGCCCATGTTTAAGCCTCTCTCCTAGGGCATCACTTGTCAGCGTGGTGACCCTTATCTCTAATGGTCTCTTCTGTTTTTTTTCATCGGAGAGAATGAAATTTCGTCTATTTGGCGAAACTAGACCTAAACAATAGGAGGGGACAGTGGGCCTGTTCATAGAATTTTATTCGAAGGGCTCTATCACCCTCCTTTGTTTATAGTAACGGGCTACGAATTCCGCCGATTCTAAAGTTTCCTTGCGAGTAATATCGAGGATTGTTGTGCCAGCGGGGCAAGGGAGGATGATAAGTATCGGCTCATATGCCACGTCGCTGTTGACGCTGTGTAACCGAACTGGCATCTGTTCGGTCCTCGCGATATTGATTTGCACATAAGGGGTACCTCTATAAACGATCGTCGGTATTTGAATATTAATATACCCACAAGGGAGGGAAATTTGGGGACCTAGTAAGGGTGAGGATTTCTAGTTCTCTACCTGCTGAAGCTGCTGTTAAAGGAGTCAAAGAAAAGTTAGACGAATTTCCTATTTCTTTACAAATAACAATGTGTGATACTTTGAATCAGAAACCATCTACCCACCTTGCAATCACCTTTTCTGATAAAACTAACCAGAATTAGATCACCAAAGAGATGACACAGATGAAAGTGAAGATAATTTCAATCATGGTATTGAGATTGAAAATGTTATGTCTGACTCTGAACACTTTGATGAAAATTTATTCGAAATAGATATATCATGTGAATTCCAAGAAACCAACGTGTCTTAAATTATCCATAATGTCAGAAAAATAGCAAAAATGTTTCGGAAATCACCTGTGAAGATAGATGTGTTGCAAGAATACGTTAAACATAGACACGAAAAAACATCTACTGTTGGTTTCTAAAACTAGGTAGAACAGTCTTTTAGACATGTTAGAACGCTTTATTTAAATAAGATCATCAGTGACGAAGGCTCTCATTGATCTCAGTGAAGCTAAGGATAATTTTAACTTTAATATACAAAAAAGTGATATAATTCGTGGCATCGCTAGAACCATTAAAACTTGCTGTTGAAAAGCTAGGAAGAAGAGAATGGAATTTACTCCCAGCAGAATATATTATTTCTTTTGTCTTGAACGAACTAAAACAACTGAACACTGGTCTTTCTAAAGAACTACGAGAATAATTCAATCAACGCATAACAGAGAGAAGGAACGAGAAATTGATGGCTCTCTTACATTACCTCACTGGTGGAAAACAATTATAAAAGGCTCACAAGTGACAGCAGTTTGCCAGCCTTAGCTAATAAGGCAATGATAATTTTATCGGCACAACAAATGTATCACCGCCATTTTGGAAGTCCTGATAGTTCTCTTTTTACCAAAGTAGATGAACTTGCTTATGTACAAGAATCATCAACTGTCCCTCTACCGAATTCAATGACTTTAGTTGACAAGCTCGATCCATTTATCAAAGCAACGGAGGCACAGCGTAAGACACAAAAACACTTACAAACAGCAAAACAAGTGATGCAACATAGTTTAAAAATGAATTAGCAAGTTTCAAAGTAACAGGAGTAAAGACTCAGAAAATTACTCTTCTTTTGAATGCCTTAAATACCATTCCACCCACCTCAATAGTGTTTAAAAGGGCGTTCTCAGCAGCAGGACCTTTTGTGAGTGAATTGAGGACGAGCTTGAGCGATCAACGTATTGACCTTTTTTTGCCTTTTGAAATCTTATTGTAAAAATTTGCATTAACATTTATTTAGTTTAAAGTAATTTTTATTCACTAAATTTTCAAAGCATTTTTTTTTGTCAAATTCATTATGCATTCTTTTATGTGGAAACTATTTTTTTGTGGAATTTAATTTTTTGACCCTACAAAGAATACTCTTTTGTTAGACATTTACTATATTTATTATTCATTAGTCAGTAATAGTTTGCTTTCATGAATATGAATTTGGATTTTTTAATAAATATACAATTCTCACTGAAACATTTTATTTTACTTTATCTTAGACGTAGGAGAACATAAATTAAAAAATGATTTAAGAAGCTGATACTATTTTTTATATTAATTTCTTATCACTAATCATCACTAATTATAATTTAAGAAAGGGATTTTATTGAGTATTTGAATAATAATTTTTCATCTTAGTTTGGTTATGACTTATGTTTTTTTATTTAAGTTATTTCTAATAATTCTTTTATAATATCAAAAACAAAATGGTGAAGTTCAGAAATAAATATAAGTATCGAAATTTGTGAACTTTTTAAAACCCAAAGAATTACAAATGGTGAAGTTCAGAAAATTTATTTTTATATATCTTCTTCTATAACTATATTTTAGCAACGTGATATTTTGAAAGGAGGAAAATTTAGTTTAAGAGTTCTTTTTTAAAATTATTATAATTGGCGAAGTTCAGAAAATTTATAAAAATTTAACCATGGCTGCTTTTTTTTAGATTACAAATTTTAATCTTATTAGCGAAGCGCAAGCTCCAAGTGGCGAAGCCATTGCCTGGTTCTTATATATTTTAATTCTAAAGTTAAATTATCCATCTTATCCAGGAATGTCCAGGGATGCCGGGAAGAGAATATTTTCCCTGAATTCCGCGAGAAGCAAAAATCTCTGGAAATGAGAAGCCCTACATAGGACGGTAAAACTGACGTTCATTTTATTGAAGCCCATAAAAAACAAAAGTGAATTCAGCAAGTTACACAGAACTTTAAGGACAATATTATTGCCAGAATGTCATCGTCTTTATCCAGAATATGATTTTTGTTTTCAGGTAGATGGGGTACCATCAAATTCAAGATAGCAGCACAAGTTTCTGAATGACCTTACAGTCAAATTTATTACGAAGCATGAGTAGCCGCCACAAAGAAGTCTATTTGGTTTAATGATTTATTCCTACTATAAAATTCAAGGTGGAATGGGGAAATGACAATTGCTTACCGTTTCTTGACGTAAAAGTTTTAAGAATTAATGATAAATCGTCTTTTACTGTATACCGTAAACCGACTAATTCTAATCCCTATATACACCTTTTTTTCATATCATGATTTTAAAATAAAAAAATGAATTCGTAATAATTTAAGAGCATTTAGAATTCGTGACCCGCTTTTTTTTACAAGATATCATTTCTATAACATGCATGTTCATTGAGGTAAAATATCCACTATTATCTAGATGAAAGCTTATCTAAAGCTAAGGCAATATTCTACCGTCCTGAAAAAAAATCTTATATGTAAAAGGAATTGCTTATTTCTACCATATTCCCCCTTGCCCTAAGGACTAAACTCCCTTGTATTTCTCAACTTGACCACCTTCAAATATCCCTTAACTATCAAGAAATCTTTCCGTTCCACTAAGCCAGAATCGCAAAATAAGGATGTAAGGCGTCTATTTAATCTCGTATTAGGCTCCAACTTGCCCCTTTTGTGTAAGAGAGACCAGAAGGTCATTAAATAAACATATATATGAACATAGGGGAAATATTCGTAGAACAAGCGATGCTTCTAGTATTTTTAACCATACGAAAAACGCCAATCATACAATAGATTTCCATAGTGCCCAAATAATTTACCATTGTAGCGATTTTAATAGAAGAAAAATTATTAAATCCTCATTAATCAAAGAAATTTCAAATTTTAATCTCAGAAGTCTAGCATACATACATAGGGACTACATATTATGTAGTCCCTATGTATCAAACCTCACCTAAAACTAAAGCCTCCAGATTACTGTCAGCTGCCTGTTATTATATATTCAAGTATTCAGTTTTTCTTTGTCGATTTCTGTTAGTTAACGGCTGAAGATAGTATGGGAAACTACATATCTAAACTAATCCTGTTTTATTAAACTTTACGCTCTCAAACAGTGTTTTTTATTAACCATTTTACTTTTCAATGAGTTTTTTTGCAATAACATCGTAACTATTCGGACGATTTTAACGAAATTTAAAGCCCTTATGGTATTTTACATTCTCCTTTGAATGATATAATACAAAGGTCTTCCTAAAATTAGTCCGGGAATTATTAAAAGAAAACTAACTATGGGTTGGATTTCCCCACTTGTTGAAAGTTTTGAAGGTCGTAAAGTCATAGGGTCATAAGGTCACAAATCAGAATAATTGAGAGCACGCGACTTAGGTCTGTTTATCCTGTTTGAAGTTAATTAATTGCCTTTAATTACCGACGCCCCTATAATTGGGGTTCGATATGTAGATGATGTCGTTTGTTTTTGGTATAACCATCAAAGTCTAGATAGGTTTTTAACATGCCTGAAGAGCCTCATCCCTTCAATCAAATTCACCGTTGAGAAAAAAAAAAATAATACACTTCCATTTATAGATGTGTTGATTCATAGAGCCCTCCCTACGGTTATAAATATAACCTGTATCGCAAAGCAACTCACCCAAACTTGTTCATTTTTATTACAACCACCAGAACAATGTCAAACGTAGTATTTCTGAATTCGATGTTTTTACTTGCCCTGAGAATTGTCTCGGCTGAATTCATGTACAGAAGTCTAATATTTATAATATAGAACAAAAACTATTATCTATCCCATTGGTTAGAAAATTGCTATAGTCTAGCATAAAAAAAATGTTATTTCATCCTTTTAAGAAACAAAATACATTTAACTCTGAAAATATCCCTTGCCTGCTGTTCAACACTTTTTTTGTTACAGCTCCCACGTCTCCTTTGGCCTTTTGAAATCAACCTCGCGTGTTTAAATACACTTTTATTTTGTATTCTGACCTTGAAACAACTCTCCTTCCAATTAGACGTATATTCTATAAAATTTAGGGACTGCAAAAAAGTATATATATGGCAGTCAGGAAAAGATTTACATGTACGCGTTAAACAACACCTGGCCAATGTACGTAACTATAGCGCGCAGAGGTCCTTGTTTGTACGCGTGTCCACTTGTGAGCATATAATTAATTGGGGCAGTACTCGTTCCATTTCGAATTGTAGCAATATTTTTGTATGAATTTATCTGATAATTTTAACATAAACCTGGGTCGGTCTCTTCGCCTTAGATCCAATCGTCATGTATTTAATCAAAATACAAAACCCTAAAATATTTAACTGATGTTCCTTAGTCCTGCATAAGCCGGCTTCAAGTCAGATAAGGAAATCCCCCCTCCCCCTAACATATAAACCCTTCCAAACGCTTGTGTTCTCATTCGCGGAAGACGTCTTTGATAATAAAGGCGAAAGTGCTCGGAATGATTTTTCATTTTCCTTAGTTGGTCTTCGTGTCATTATTTGAACTCGAGTACTATTTGTGAGCATGGGTTTTATCATCAATTAACACTCTTTCTGAGGTTTATTTTTTTCAGTAGGGACTTACAGTTTAAAATGTGGTCATACCCACGGGTATTTTCAGCGTATGATAGCCACCATGCAGTACCATCGGATGACTAACCACACCCGATTGGCTTAACTTTGCTGTAATGGGTTTTTGGCACACTCTAATTCATTTAACAAGTTCGTTTACCATGTAAAAAATCCCACTTTTTCCTCAATTTTATAAATGGTCTAAAATATGCAAGCAAGACCTACCCCAACATTCGAAGCTGTAACCTCAGCGATGAAGCAGACGGCTCCCGATTGGTCGTTGGCTTTCTGCCAATCAGGAGACCAAAATAGCATTAAGGTCGATAAACCATTAGCGGCCAACGACCACTGCAGTCTATGAAAGAAGCTTAATAATAAATGTTATCTCTATCACGCGATAATCTTTGGAGTCTTAAGTGGGAGGTAAAAGAGTGAATATTTCGAAACTCTTTTAAACAAATCGAGCAATCATCTCGAATAAATCAACCTTGTAATCGAACCATTAGACTAATAAAAATGACAAAGTCATCGAGTTCACTCATTCCCTGACTGTCTGCAAATCTGGCAACTCACCGCCTGTGCGGAACATCACAGATCGCGGTTAAAAGCAAATTCAGCCAAGCGCCGCGAGGCTACAGTCATAAATTCCTTCTTGTATCAATATTTTGGAATCCACACGATTATGTACGTACTCCGTGTTTGCCAAGGAAGTCCTTATTTTTCCTTAGCAGTCTTTCATTATTTTAGGAAAATTAGAGATAAACCACATACAATTACAGGTCAATCCAAGGTAAATGTGAGATCTATACTTTATTTGCCCTAACCTACCCTCGAAAAATTTCGAGCTTGTTAATATTTGATTTAAATAAATAAAATAAAGTGCGGGTATTTTATGTCTTGTTCTTTCCTCTCCCATTGTTGATAAACACACGAAACCGGGTTGCCTTGTCAGCCAACATAGCTGAATCTCATCATGATCACGCTGAAAGTCGTGTCCCGTGTATAGATCTGTTAGTTTCCTCGTAAACATGTGGTAGTGCAACCAGCATGGCCGCACGCAAAACGCCTTTCTTTAAAACCACAAATCTGGCCGCGCCACCCGGCAACGGCTTGGTCGCGCATGCAAATGCCTCGACTCCACAAATCTAGCCGAGTCGATCATAAGGTCTCTGCGAGTCTTCCTTCTGTATTTCCCGCGAGTGTCTTTTTTAACACGTATATTTTAAGCTTTTAATGTATAGATCTGGTTCACCCTATACATATTTGCTAAAGAAATGCACATTAAAACTGTGTACGTCGCTTGTCAGTAAGCATTTAATTACAGAATCGTGAAGAAGGGAACCCGTGACTGTGGTAACTAGGTGCGCTAGAGAACCATATATGTAGGTAGCACTTGAAGAGCTATTCAAACGGCTTGAACTGAGAGCATTTTCGTAGGAGAGTTCTAGGGGGACTTGATTGAGGTCTTTAAGTGGGTAAAAGGTTTTAATAGGGAAGACATAAGTAAGGTTCTTATATTTAGTGAACGGGATAGAACAAATTTAGGAAAGAGATTGGCAGAAATCGGTTTACAAATCGAGTGGCAGATGAATGGAATAGGCTCAGTAGTGTGGCGATTCCCTGGAGTTTTAAAAATAAGACTAGATAGATTTATGGGTGAAGATGGTAGGTGGGATCGAACTTGGGGTTAAGGACAGGAGCTGCCTTCTATACGCTATTGATTAGCCTTTTAAAGATTCCTTATTTACGTTTGTTCTTTTATTTATTAAGAAGTGGAACCTAGTCTTTACATCAAAGAGTTTTGGAATAGGATTTGTAAAAGAAGTGATAAAGTTAAATGTAAATATGCGAAAGTTAAAGAAAACACTAATTGGAGAACTTGTCCCGAAAGAGCGAGAAACTATCTTAAAGCCGACACTATCCCTTTCCGTCCACAGTGAAGGCGTGGGGTCCTTGTGGGCTGACAACGGCGAAAAGGAGCGAACAGCAGGAGCAGGTATGTGTACCATGAAAGGAAAAACTCATCGACACGTTTCTATGTATATGTTCGTTCTGCAGTGCAATGATGGTCCTAACTTGCTGTTTCTCTTCTTAGATGGTGGCACGAGACACAAGAATCTGAGGTGTAGCACTTCATAAGCATCATGATGTTACGTGTATCTTTGTTTTTGCTTTACAACACAGCTCTTTCCTCGGTGCTCTTTGACTGTGCCATCTACAACAGACTTAACCTAAACTAAGTTAGGTTAGGTTCTGTTATAGGCCGCACATAAATAGCCTAGAATTCAAATTTCAACAGACGAACTGAGATTACCTCTTTCGGCCCCGTGACGTCATGGATGAAGCAAGGAAGGCCACGGATGAGTCTATTTTTAAGAAAGGGGAGGAAACTTGTGCATAGGAGGAAATCAGGTCAAGTTTCAGGATTTTCAGATGATGCCCCTTTTTGGGAAAATTTGCAAAGAGAGAGAGAGAGAGAGAGACGCACACAGACAGACAGAGAGAGTCATCATAAGGAGTCACAAAGTATAGTAGTACCTCAAAGGACATTGCTGACCAAACCGAGGAGGTACTATTTTGGGAAAGCCCTACCATTCAGTATGAGAAAAAGCATAGCATAGATGAAAGCTCTTCCCCACCCACCTCTTCCACCCGCTTTTGCAGGCACAGAAAACGGAAAATGATCTCTGATTGTGCTGTGCAAAAGGACACAATCAGGAATTTTAATAGAAAAGCCAAAACCTATCTGTGATAGAACGGGTTGAGACCGCGTTAATTTCAACCACTATCACATGTTATTTAAAACCACGATGCTACCCACGTGCATCTTCGCTTTGAAGCCTGGGGCCTTATCGCAGCCACCTGAGTCAATGTTTAAACAAGGAGGTTTATCTTCCCCCGTCTCCCCATGCACCGACCTCGCCAGATTGAGTTAGGCTTATGGGCAGATAAGGCATTGTTCCCAGGCTCGGCTGTGCATTCCCTCGAAGCTCCCACTCCATTGTCCCCCACGCCAAGGGGATGTCCTGACTATTTATTTGGAAACTTTACCACTAAGATCAGATTGGAGATCCAGATTTTTGTCGCGAAACATCACTACGACCCACTCTCACCTTGTGCACCAAGGGACCTCGACCTCGAGATTCACCATCACTTGTCCAGAAGAAGGACAATATCCCTTGAGTGCCAAGGTTCGAGCCTTCGTGACACCAGGTCCACAAGGTTTACCCTGTTGTTCAGAAAGAGAACAATGTTAGAACAGCCATTGTTCTCTCGAGCCCGTTGACAAGAAACGGTTCTCACCCTCCCCCTGTTGTTCAGAAGAGAACAACGTAGAACAGCCATTGTTCTTTTGAGCCCGTTCGCCAAGAAACAGTTCTCACCCTTTCCCCTGTTGTTAAGAAAGAGAACAACGTTAGAACAGCCATTGTTCGTTCGAGCTCGTTGACAAGAAACGGTTCTCACCCCCCCCCCCCCTGTTGTTCAGAAGAGAACAACGTAGAACAGCCATTGTTCGTTTGAGCCCGTTCGCCAAGAAACGGTTCTCACCCTTCCCCCTTGTTGTTCTGAAGAGAACAACATTAGAACAGCCATTGTTTTCGAGCCCGTAGACAAGAGACGGTTCTCACCCCCCTCCTGTTGTTCAGAAGAGAACAACGTAGAACAACCATTGTTCTTCAAGCCGTTCGTCAAGAAACGGTTCTCATTCCAAGACGCCACGTCAGGATCATTTAATTCCCCCCCCCTCCGGCTGGAACTCGCCAGCGGACCGAAAATTCCTTCACGTCGCCCTCCTCTGCACAACAAGTATGATTACGTAAGTCGAACGTTACCTTTAAGTATTTAACCCTTTTGTCAACTCTATCCTGTGCTTTAAATGGTTTAGCGAACCATCCTCTCCCTTTAACTTTATATTTGTTTTACCTTTTTAAATCTTTTAATCCTCGGATTAGCTCGAGTCCCCACGACCCTTTCCATTCTCTGTTTATGTCAATATTTTCCTTCTTGTGTTTGTTGATAGTTATTATTAATAAAACTCTATTTTATTAATGATAGCAATATTATTATCCTTGAGCTCAGTTCCACTTCTTAAGCATATCGAAGATACATAATATCTGCCAGTCAGACATCCACGCACTCTAAAGATAATTAAATACGTTCCCTCAACGAATAGTTA
This sequence comes from Ceratothoa steindachneri, assembly GCA_963969495.1. Lineage (NCBI taxonomy): Eukaryota > Metazoa > Arthropoda > Malacostraca > Isopoda > Cymothoidae > Ceratothoa > Ceratothoa steindachneri. The sequence continues at coordinate 32,606,134 of OZ018339.1, read as the reverse complement.
TATATGGTATATCTTCGAGAGTCCATTCTACGACACTATCTAACTTACTTCTATACTATACTCGACACTATGTTCTATACAAATTCATGTATTGCATCATCCAGTCTAAATTTGAACTGTTTTATAGGCTAACTATTCACCACCTCGACCGGAAGACGATTCCACGTAGCGCAGATCTTATACGAGAAGTAGTTCCCGCAAATACAGGACTGGAATTGTATGAAATCCAGCTTGTAACCATGGTTACAAGTCAGAATTGCGTTCAAAGTGAACATCCTCCTGTAGCCCACGTTTTCAACACTTTTGAAAATCTTGAAGGTCTCTCTATTAAGGTGGCCTCGTAATCAGCGAGTCTCCAGGAAAAAGAACCTCAATTATTAAAGCCGGCGCTGATAACTTTAGTGCTTAAGTGATGGAATTAACTTAGTGACTCGGGCCTGGACCTATTCCAGTCGATCTATGTCCTAAGTCAGTGGAGGGGACCGGAATTAAATGGCATAATCGAATGAGGTGTGGCTAGAGATTTGTACAAGTCGAGGAAAAACTCCTTGTTTCGGAGGCAAAATTGCCTCTTCATGTACTTCAAAAGTCTTTGTGCCATTTGTTCTACATCAGTACACTGCCTGGAAAACTTTTGGTCGCTGCTGATTTGCGCACTTAAATTATTTTTTAGGTCAGTAACCTCCAGACCTCTACCTAACATGTAATAGTCTCCTCAAGGATTGGCATGGCCAATGTGCATCAACTTGCACTTGTCAAGGAAGAATGGCATCTGCTGAGTCTTGGACCCCTCTCTTAACCTGCAAAGGCTATTTTGTAGGCTTTCCACTCCTTCGCGTGAACTCACGCCCCCTAGAAATTTTTTATCACCCGCGAACTTGGCTATCAAACAAAACAATCCATCGTCTATATCCTTTATATAGATGATGAACAAGAGAGGACTGAGAACGGAACCTTGGGGTATCCCACTACTCACGGAGGTCCATCTCGAGGCTACCCCGTTGATTCTCACTCTTTGTCGCCGACCTAACAATCAGTTCTCAATCCATTCGGCCACCCTACTAGCGATGCTAACCGTGCGGACTTTACGCCTCAAACTGCAGTGTGGCACCTTATCAAATGCCTTTTGAAAGTCCAGGTATAAGATATCTACAGCCCGACTATGATCGTACTCACCCAAAATGCCGTGAGAGAATTCTAATAGATTTGTGAGACACGATCGGCTTCTGTGAAATCTGTGTTAGGAATCCAGGATCAAGCTGTTTGTTTCAAAGTGTTTTACTATGCTATCTAGAACTTTGCCCGCAACAGACATCAGACGTATAAGACGGTAGTTAACCGGACTTTCGCGCTCTCCCTTCTTAAATATGGGAGCCACGTCCGCCGTCCTCCAGTCTTCTGGCACCTTCCTCGTTTCTAGTGGTTCGTTAAAGATCGCAGTAAGTTGTGGCACTCCTCACCACTCACTTCCCGAAGGATTCTTGAGAGAAAGCCATCTGGACCGGGATACTTGAAAAGGTTAAAGTTCTAGATTCTAGCCTCCACTTCCTCATCGTCTAATATTATCTAGCCTAAGTTGTCCCCTTCTTTGAGATACACAACTGGCCTCGAAGTGAGACTGTCTCCTTCCCTTGTAAACACAGAGGTGAAGTAGCCGTTCAACACGTTAGCGATAGTTAGGTTCTACTCTCGCAACACGCCAACCCTATCTCTTAGCGGGCCTATGCGATGGTGAACTGGTTCTACCTGTTTACGTTGAGAAATAATTGTTTCGGGCTCTCTTTGCAGAGGGACGGGACCAGAAGTTCCTAGTCCTGCTTGGCTTGGAGCACCAGTGTTTTAACAGTTTTAACATTTTTCTGTACTGTATAAGATTTTGTTGCTACTACTGCTTTTCCAATTAAGGTAGCTGTTTTCTTTTGTGAATTGGTGAGGTGATGGCGCGATTAAACCATTTCGGTTGAACGGAATTTTCATTCAACTCTTTTTTGGGAACAAACATGGACTGGTGGTCCATGAAGTGGTCTTTGAATTTCACACAGTTGGCTGAGGCACTTTGACCACTCGCAGGTTCCAGTCTACCTATCGCATGTCGTAGACCGTTGAAGTTCGCGCGGCGGTAATCGGGTTTGTAGGCAGCAACGCGAAAGGGACCCTCGCACGGAGCGCGTATGGTGAATAAGACTGTTCGGTGATCGCGACCGCACAGGCACACACCTACGCTCAGTCCAGGGACCATGTCATCATCGGTGGTGAACAGCAAGTCCAACATGTTCTCACCTCTCGTCGGCTCTTCTACCCACTGTATCAGAAAGTTATTGTCAGCAAAGTTGATGAGTCGTTTCCACTTCCTGTGTCACAACATATCGCCTCACTCAACTGCAAGGCAGTTAAAGTCGCCCATAATCAGGCTCCGGCGATTTTCAACTAATTTACTAAGTTAAGCATACAGGTTGGAGTCTGCTTCCTCAGGCTGCTTTTGCGGCCTGTACATGATTACAAATCGACATGGAAAGCTACAAAGATTTACGTCTACTCCGAAGATAGCGTGGACACTTCTTACATTGCATTCGACAGCGAGAAAGAAGTTACGGACATATATCAATACTTCACCACCTTTTCGATTAGGTCTATCGCGGTGGAACATCGTGTAGCCGGGAATCTTATACTCACCCTTGAAATCCCGAGTGACAGTGCGAAGCCAGGTCTCTACGATGGCAAAGCCCTCTATTTGGGTGTCACCGGGCAAAACAATCATAAGAGAGAGAGATATTTGTTTAAAATGTTATAAGACGAATTCTGTGAGCCGTCACGACCAGCTTTATTTCTATTTTTTACAGAAAAGAGGAAAAAAGGTGATTTAATAATTGTTTTTAATTGGTGTAAAATAAAAATAACTGACACAATATTATTAATTGAAAGAGCAAATTTTTTTCTGAAAAATGGGTTTATTAACATTTTACATAACTGTAGTTGGAGCGAAAAATCGTTGCTGAGAGAGACTTCTCAGCTGTCTGAAGTTTGGTGAAATTTGTTTCTAATATTCCAAAAATTAGAAACAAATTGTAGACAAATCTATGTATTATGTATAGGGTATCCTGAAAATCTGGATACTTAGACAAAATACATATTTTGACTAAAAAAAATATTAAACTACATCTTATTTAATAGAAATATTAATAAATAACATCTTGAATATGATTTCTATCATTTGTGAGGCCAAGTCCAATGCGCTTTGCGAGATTCACCCGACGAACGCTATGCGTGAACTCCAAATTTCTGTTAATTTGAGCATCTTCATTTATAAGGCGCTGTTCTCTCAGGTGCCTCGTATCTTTGACCACACCTTCTCCTTTAGCATATCCCAGAAAAAGAAGTCAAGGGGGATAAGATCTGATGAATGAGGATACCATTGTGATATTTCCTGTGTCTAGACCTTAGGGACACCCCATATAAAAGACCAGGGCGAGATTTACTGGATGTGCTAAATCCAAATTTCTATCGATTTGGGCACATTCATATATGAAGTGCTGTTCTTTCAGGTGTCTTTAATTTTCACTGAGTATAGCTTCTTCTTTAGCATACCCAGGAAAAAGAAATCATGGGGGAGGGTCAGGTCTGGTGAACGAGGTCATTCATTACCCCTTCTCCTTTAACATAGCATAGAAAAATAAGTTAAAGGGGTAAGGTATTCTGAACGACGAGGCTATTGTGATATTTCCTGTGTCTTGACTTTAGAGACACCCTGTATATGAAAATCATGATCACTGATTACACTATACAACAAATTTCAGTGTCAAGAAAAAAACATAGATCTCATGTGCATTTTTTTAGGAAGTTGAGTTTGCTGAATTTGAATTTGCTAACAAAAAATTCCAATCACATGACATTTTCTTGTGAATCGCCGATTTAATAATAATGCAATTGATACCGATTTCCACGATACCATAAATGCATTTCGCTCCCAAAGTATTAATTCATAAATATATAATGAATCAGCATGTTTGTTAGCATTATACAAGGTATTAACCTACATTTTAGTATTTCGTTTGTAAGACGTCTCAGGTGTTTCACGCTTCAAGTTCCAGCAGAAGTCATCCAGCATAGCAGGGCTCCATTTTCCCTAATGCTCGTTTTCCATTGACGCTATATTTTGATTGAACCTCTATTCATGTTCATCACTCACATCTGCTGCATTCTCTGGGAAGAATGAAGAAAGTGTATCCTCTTGGTAGCACTTGATTAGGCTCTCAACTATACGCTCTCGCTGGGCCCCTTGGTGCTTTCCCAGAAGTCCTCTCCATACATCTTTGAATGCAGCTAGGCCACTAGCTTAGTTTCATCCATTGTCACCTCGTAGTCCTTAGCTATAAGTTGACGAATCTGCCTTCTTTATTTAATCTTAGCATCACTTATTTTAGGGAAGATCGCTTTGAGGTACTGGAAACATGGCTTGTTATGTTGAAGTGCTTTGTACAAATTTCTTCATTGAGCCTAGTTTTATTGCAGTGGTGCAAAAATAATTTTCTCCTTCTTGACTAGTGGCTCATAAATTACATTATGGGATCCAGGTGCCATAGTTTTTCGAAGTGATCATTCTGAGTGTACATAATGTTCTGATCTGGCCCTACTGTCCCACTTGCAAAGGAAGTGGGATCCAGTTTGTAGCCCATTAAGTAGGGTTGCTACTTTCAAGTCCGCACTAATTAGCCACTCATGGTCCTTGTAACTTATGCGGTCTAGAATAAAAGCAAGGTTCTCATAGTTCTCTTTTAAAATGACTGAGTGAATAACTGGAACTGAAGGCATTGTGTTCCCAATGTGCAATAGAACCACTTTTATGCTGCAAACGGATGGTTCTATGATTGACCTCCACTCATTTGGTTTATAGCTCAGCTCAAGGGCATTGAATAAGCCTCTGATATCATTACAATAAGTAAAGAATTGCTGTAGTAAGGTGTATGAAGCAGCAGATAATGATGAAAACTATGATATTTTATACTTGGACTTTAGTAAGGCTTTTGATCGAGTGCCACACTTACGGCTTCTGAGCAAAGTTAAAGCACACGGGATCGATGACAGTATATTTAGGTGGATTCAGTCATGGATTGGTGACAGACAGCAAAGAGTTAGTATAGATGGAGTTAAATCGGAGTGGGGGTGTGTTAGCAGTGGAGTTCCGCAAGGATCTGTTTTGGGTCCCTTGCTATTCTTAATTTATATTAATGATCTTGGCATAGGTATAAGTAGTGACCTGAGTAAATTTGCTGATGATACTAAGCTAGGTAGGGCCATTAGGGCTGATTCGGATGCTGTTGTAATGCAGGAGGAATTGACCATTCTGTCCAATTGGGCCGAGAAATGGCAAATAAAGTTTAACATAGACAAATGTAGTGTACTTAGTATAGGTAGAAATAATCCATTGAATAGTTATGAATTAAATGGGAGAATTTTAGGGAGGACCGATTGTGAGAGGGATTTGGGTATTTTGGTAAGTTCAGACCTTCGTCCTAGAAAGCAATGCCTAAATGCTAAGAATAAAGCTAATAGGATATTGGGATTTATTAGGAGGAGTGTAAGCAATAAGAGTGCTGCAGTACAATTTTGGTCACCATATTATAGGAAGGATATTGATTTGCTTGAGTCTGTGCAGAGAAGGATGACAAAGATGATTGGTGGGCTAAGGAACTTCCTTTATGGTGAAAGGCTCAGAAAACTAAATCTACATACATTGGAAAGGAGAAGAGTCAGAGGGGAATTGATTGAAGTCTTCAAATGGGTAAAAGGATATAATAAAGGGGATCTGGGTAAGGTTCTTATACTTAGTGAACATGACAGGACACGTAGCAATGGGTTTAAGCTTGATAAGTATAGGTTTAGGAAGGAGATTGGGAGGAATTGGTTTACAAATCGTGTGGTAGATGAATGGAATAAGCTCACTAGACATGTGATAGAAGCCTCCTCTCTGGGTAGTTTTAAGAATAGATTAGATAATATATGGATGAAGCTGCTAGATGGGACTGAATTTTTTATGTACATATGTATATATTTTTCTAAGGAGTGGGGAGATTATATTTTGTGGTTGTATGAATGGACATAATCCTCTGTATGCATTTTATGTATATTGTAGATTAGATCTGACGAACTCCTGTAAAGGGTGACAATGTTGATGACTTTTCTCTGGTAAGAAATCTTTTGGGTGTTGAATGGAACAGGAGCTGCCAAGTGTAGGCCATGAATGGTCTTTTGCAGTCTCCTTATTTTCTTATGTTCTTATGTTAAATACTGTAATTCAAGCAAGTTCATCCAACAGGTTCCATTGTTGCAGACGTGAGGCCAGGAGTTCACTCTGTTGCTAGGTAAGTAGTAGATCACGAAGTAGATCATTGAGTTTCGGTTGGGTGTTGAGGTGTGGTTTCCTATCATATTCAAGCTGTGCCACATATGTTGTATCTTGAGATTCTTAATCGTCTGTGTTGGTCGTGTCATCGCTTGGTAGTTCGGAGGGCGGCTGTGGTACAGATAGCACTTGAATGTCGAACTGGGCGAATAACATATTAAAGATCTGGATACATGATAGATTTCTTGCCTTTTCTGTTGCGACCTGCAGTGAAATAAAATAAAATCAGACTAAAAAATCGATATTACTGGCTGTAATCACTTCCATAAATGGTGGAAGTACAACATAGTATATATTTTGATATTTTTAATTAATACATCTATTGAAAATATGTTAAATACCAGGAAAGAAAACTTATTGACTCCCCACCTTTAATATCTACTAAGCAGAAGTAACAATCCGTTGAATGGTCCTTTGGTTCCTTCCTGACCATTAATATGCTAAACATGAGTCCAGGTCTTTTGCCTTTCACCCAGGTAGAAAGGGAATTTGTACACCTGGCCCAACTTATGTGAGGTGACCAGAGTTGGTCCAGATCACCCACTTTACATCCAAAGTACAGCTCATAAAGTTTCTTTACATGTTTAGTCAAATGTCTCTTGTATTGTCTTAATGTAACTAATCCACATAAATAACAGACACTGTGTGGGGAATATTTATATTGTCTAGGCATTATAGCTCTGTCTCCTGTAAAGAAAAGACACTGTAGTATGCGAAAAATAATATAAATAGTAATAGCAACATATATTAACTAAAAAAGTAAAAATAGGAAGCATTTATAGTAAGTCACAAAATTATCAAGCGGTACGTAAGAGTTACTACGGATTTGGACCCATATAACTAAAACACATATTGAGTATACTTTCCTAAATTTCATAGGTTAGGTTGACAAATACCTTAGGAACACCCCATTAAAATTATATTAAAATCAGTTTTGGCCCAATCCTGTTTGCATTAAATCCCTACGGAAGCATCACTGTATTTAACGTAAGTAAGGTGGTAATTTAAGAGAAACTGAAGGGTCACAGAAAGAGACGAATGTTATATTCGTGATTTACGCAAAAAATACCCCTAGGAAAGGTTATTCTCATTTCTGTTTTTTTTATTGTTGTACATTCATATTAATAGGGAAAAAAAGGGTTTAATACTCATGAAAAAAGGGAAGTAGAAGGAAAAGTGAAGAAAGAGAATTAATATAGGCAAAAAATGGTAAAGAATATGAGACATCCTCTTTCGTTTCGACCTTGAAAGAAATTACGATGACGTAATCAAGTCATAATGGACTCGGATCTCATCACCTGCGATGGCGCAATCGAGCACCGTTAATTTCTAACATTGCGTAGATAACGATTTTAATTAGTGGGAACAGAAAGAGAAGTCTGTAATTTTAATTTCGGTTTTTTTTTTAATAATGCTCCTGTTACTACAGATTGAAGACTCGCAAAGGTCTTAAGAGCCACTCAAGGTTACTCAAGGAAGGAACAGAGAAGACCTTTAGTAAGAACATTAAAACACTAGACTAAACAGATTCGAAAACGTATACTGCAAAGGTGCCCGTAGTACACCCAGTTAGCTCTGATCTTAGGCCAAGAACAGCGGGTGTACACTTATCTACATATGGGCCAAGAGTACAATCATGTTTCCTTTTTTAGTCGCGTGTGACTCTATATATCACTACGTCGGTCGATCGGTCCCCGTTTTGCTTTTCTTTGTCTTTGTAATAGCATCATAACTATTCAGCCGATTCTAACGAAGTTTGAAACCTTGATGTTGTTTTACGTTCTCTTTTGAATGATTTAATTGCTAAAGTCCTCCCAAGGTTAGCTGGGGAATTATTTGGCAATAACATCTTAACTATTCGTCCGATTCTAAGAAAATTTGAAACCCTTATGTTGTTTTACATTCTATTTCAAATGATATAACTGGTAAGGTCCTCCTAAGTTTAGTCCGGGAATTATTGAAAGTTTGAAGGTCGTAAGTCATAAATCAGAATAAATCAGAGCACGCAACTTTGGTCAGCAGACCTTGTTTCTACTACGTCTTGGACCAAGGATGCACAGTTACATTGCCGTCCAAAAAGATTATAACTTTTGTATTTCTATGATAACATCTTTTTTAACTCATACCAGAGAAAATCCGTTTCCTAATTTTCTAATTTAGTGTACAATAATCTACAAGTATAAACCAAGTATGATTAAAGGCAATTTACTAAAAAAATTGAAGTGTCCAAATTCTTTCCGAATGGCAGCGGACACAAATTTCTACTGTAATATATCAATTAAATTATCGGTTGTAAACATTTGTACAAGTTATAAGTAATTATATTTAGTGTGGGGGGCTTTATTCTTGGTGATGCTTTGATATATCCTATCACAGGAACGAATCAACTGTCGACACTCTTGTGCAGTAATCTTGCTCCATTCATATTGAAGAATTTTCCAGAGTTCTTGAACTTTTTTAGGATTCAGGTCTGGACTCTGTGCAAGACAGTTCATAACAGTGATGCGATCGTCTTCCAAGAAGGTTTTTAACGAGTTGGTCGTGTGTTAGGGGGCGTTATTCTGCATGAAGATTACATGTTTGGTTTCGGAGGTTCACATATGGGGTAGAGCATGCTGTCGCAGCAATTCTTTGTACACTAATGCATTCACTTCACTTTATAAGCGCACAAGTGATACAGTGCCTTCTACCGAAATCAAGCCTAAAACATGACACCCCCTCCGCCAAACTTCACACCCTTTTTGGTACAATTGACTGACAATCGAATGAACGAACCTTTTAACTTCGTCACTGAAGTATATATGGCTCCTTCCATGTAAGGTGCTAAGTAGTGAATGCAAAACTAGCCTTATTGTTCTTTGGACTAATCAATGGCTTTACCGTGGTTGTGGGAGGGTCAAGATTGCTTTCCTCCAGCCAACGTGACATAGTCTGCCGAAAGATATTAATGGCCCAAATCTCACTAATCTCTCGAGAAACTGCTGCAACTGTCTTGAAACGGTCCTTCTTCACAATTTGGGCAATGGCTTGGTCTTCCCTTTTGGGTCTTTCTTGGCCTATTGGTTGATTTATCAACTTGCATAAACCAGTTTTATTATAAAAGCCAGAATATTATGGACTACACTTTTGGAGCGCTTGACAGTCTCTGCAATGGTTCCAATTGAAGGACCATCTTGGTGGAGCAGCTTTACGATCAATTTGCCGGCAGAGAGAGGCGTGACAGACTTCTTAGGAATGTTACCTGGACGAGATATCACAGGAAAAGGACCTAACGTACACAATATTGAATTGAAGTTAGTTGCTATGGAAACAATGCCGGTTTGGGTCATTTTTTTTTTTTTTTTTAGTAAATTGCTTATCTGCTGATAACTTTTGTTTTATTCTCCCAAATTTGCATAACCTTTACCGATATCTAGTTTATACATATATGTTATCATACACAAAATTTTGGAAACCTTGGATTTTCCCTGGCAAGAGTTATAGAAGATGTGATAGAAATACATACTTTCTGATCTTTTTGGACGGTACTGTAAATACGTGTGTACTTATGATTTATGCAGGGATCTAATGGATTAATAGCCAATTATGCTGCCTCTAAAACACATTCACATCATATAAAAAATAGGAAAGATCTCCCCCTGGACTCTAGCCAGCTAGCGGTGAGAAGAGTTCCTTGACAGGAAGGGCGAAAAGAATACGCAAAACCCATTCAGTACAAATGGGGTATTTTTCGAGTTATACTCCTCTTTGGTATATATATATTATTTATTTTCCTTGCAAGACTACTTCATTGTACGTTCATAACTGCGCTCCCTACTTTATAATATTAACATTTTAAATACAATAATAGATTCTCTTCTGATGACCTACATATATACTGCACGTTTAAGTATACTATTCCACGTTTGTGGGATTTTATAACTGAATTAATTTTGAGCTATGAACGCACTTGTTTACCAATTAAAATCCACTTGACGAGTGTTTACTCTCATCGTTCATGTTGAACATTACTGTATAATTAATATTACTAATTTATTTGTCTATTGAATACTTTAATCAGTTCTCCACATAATCACCCACTTCCGAGTGACAATAGGTCTAAAGATCAAAGTCTTTCTTCGTACGGTTTATTTTTAAGCTCGGGAATTAGTTTGGTCGTTCTAGGTTTCACCCGTTTTGCCAACGTTAGTATTCAGATAGGAGGACATATTGAGTGGTGTAGTGGAGATGATGACAAACAAGGGATTTATATGAAGGCAGAATGATATCCTGTTTGTTTACTTAGTAGTTTCGTCGTATTGCTTTGTTAATTTGAGTTCTTCCGCAATTAGCAATGTCATTGAGTTCAGGGAGGTTGGTTTGTAACTGCAATAAAAACTGAAACTCTCACTAGTACACTTGCTATGGGCTAAACATTCTTTAGTAATCTAACCTAATTCTAACAAAAACAAGTCAATAACCATCACTTGATTGAGAGGAGAGAGATAATATTCTGGGGTAGAATACAATGAACATACAATGGTCATTTAATATCTACTGCACTCTTAATTTTCTTAAAACTAATGATAATTTGTCACTTTTGATGTTCTGTACACCCATTCACTTTCTCCATTTTTCGCAATTACCGTTATTCAACCTCACAGGGGAAAAGAGAAGGGCGAAGGACCTTGGGGAAACATTTTCGAGTCCTTGAACTTGAAAACGAGCTGACGTCAATCGAGCGAACCAATAAACGAAAGCGCTGACCCGAACTGTTTCTAACTGGAACGTTGCCAATATTGCTATAGTGAATCTTTTGAATCTCGACGTATTCCACAGACCATTGGGTTATTATGGACTATAAATTTTTCTTTATTGAGGTAATCCTAAAATTTTAATTATCGTTCCGCTCTACAGTCTGTTCAATTGAAAAATTATGTACTTTTTCGATTTTAATCTCCGTGTCTTTTTAAGATTCCGGTACCATGAACTGGAAAAATTCACATCTGGAGAATATAACCTCATATTTTATTTATTAATAATGAATTCATGAGAAAATTTGATTTTGTTTTACAGTGTGCCAAGTTATATTAGAGCGACATCAACAAATTTGCAATATTTGTTTGTTAATATGTGTTATATTGAATAATATTCAAAAGTAGTGGACAAATGCTGCACATATATTGCAAGAAAAGAAAGAATATTTGAATATTCAGAACATGTATGCTACATATTTAATACCTAGATGACCACCTTTAGAAAAAATACGTTGAGGCGAACTTTTTATGCAGTTACTGCAGATGGTTTGTACTTCATCATCATGTTCCCATTCACATATTAGTTTTTCTATTAACTTTGGTTTTATGGAGGTTTCTTTCATTTTTCTTTTAACTATTTTCCCTAAGTTTCCTTTCGGTTTGATATCAGTTGAGTTAGTGACCTTGACGATTAAGGAGAGGATTTTATCACGATTGCAGAAATTCTTTAAGTGACCTTGCTGTGCGGAAAGGTAAACATTCGGCATAAAATGCAATGATTCTGCACCATCAAACAACTCACGTGGCTGAGAAATGAGTCTTGTTTCCAAAACTTTTCGAAACTGATACTGATCCTGCCGCATGACACAGTGACAGAGAGGACTTGATTTGTGGCAATCGATTTCCTCCCACCCCTCCAAATTCCTCGTCTCTCTGGACCAATGGATAATTAGTTGGTTTGGCTTAACACTTCCAACTTCTTGTTTGCTCAATAAATGAAATATGGAAGCGACTATGTTAATATACTTTACCTGATTGGCTGAGTGCTTTTAAAAACACTATCAAGTGTTAAAGTGACAGCCGATTGGAAGGGTGTCACCAACGTAATAGGTAAAGTTTGTGATGTTAGTCAATGAATATGGTATAAACGATCGGAAATGAATTAATTTCAGTCAGAAAATGATTGTTTACATCTTCGGAAGAGCCTGAAGACGGTTTAGGCTCCCGAAATCCATCGCTAGTGAAAAAAGGTTAAAATACGAATTCAATACAGAGTTTATATAGTAGAGTTTGATATCAGTCTGAACTGAGTTAGAAGTTTGATAATGATATTTGAGCTGATAATAAGTCCGCACGAATGCAGTCTGAGTAGAGTTTAAATTTTTTTTAAATGTTTGTTACTATAGCAACGAAAGATACATATAGTTGCATCGTTCGAACCATTAACGATACTGGAGGCATCATTACAAATTATAAAACGTAAACGTTTAACTTTCCGCCGGATACGAGCTTAATTGACTTACCCTAAACACTCACAATAATAAAAAAATACTTAATATATCGGAAAGTTGGGCGAAGGGGGAGTTGAAAATGCACCCAAACCAAAGGCACAAGGCCAAGTCTGTAAATCTTAGGAAAAAAACCCCAACATGTAAACAAAATTCAAGGCATCACCCAGGATAATAAGTCCCTATATAAAGGTGAACCGTGCAAAAGACATTCACAATCTAGGGTCTATAAACGCATGGGCAGCTACGATTATACGCTTGAGATACACTTGAAGATACACGTGTTAAAGGAGACAGCCTAAAGAGGGTAAATAGATTAAAGTAGGATAGAAAACAAAAACAACCAAAAGTAATGGTAAAATATTTAGCAACAATGATATTTTCAAGTCATTCTTGCTAAATATTTTCCTTCATACATTGTGACGTGTGAGCAGGTTCGGGAGATTTGCCTGCTATCTCCGTTTATGGAACCATGGATAGTTCCCTTGGGTTTTGCAACTTCCCAACCTTGTTAATTTCGCTAGTCATACCACTTATTTCATGAACCCTTTAATTTTTTTTTGTAGGAATTGCCATGGTTGGTCATCACTTTATTCATTTAAGTGGCTAAAAATAATGATTTTTACTGAACTATTAGGATAAATTCGGTTATATTTTGGATTAAGCATTTGACATTAACTCGTTTACTGCGATTATTGAGAAAGGGATTATTGATGGAGGTAATTTTGTGGAGTACCTCAAAATTAAACACTCAAATCACCATTTTCAACCACTATATTTCAATTTTCATAAAAACTTGTATGGAGAAGTGGCCCATGAATGAATTAAAAGGGGAGTGAGAATTGCGCGTTGAAGGTTGGTTCGATATTTTGTTAATTTTAAACGAAAACTAATGATGACATATCGCAGAGAACATACTTGGGAGATATATAACTGCAAAGCCGACTGCGGAGGTTAGAGAGCAGGACAATCATCCCCCAATTGTCAGCTGAGGTATGGTTGTCTATGCTACACAAAAGATGTCCTTTCGTGGACAGACAAAGTGGCAGGAACACTGGTGCCCTGCAAGGACGGTTTGCATACAGAGTTCCTAGAACTTGTCGAAAGCTGTAGATAAGGTGAGTAGAACCGTGATGTTGTTCCGAGCCCGCTGGCTTTAAAAATTTCTTGGTGATAAACTCCACCGAGGGAAGCATGTTGGCCAAATGCCACATGTTCCGAGAATAAAGAGTTGCTTTAGTTAGGTTGATTCGTAGAGAGCCAGAGGTCACCCGTTTCTCGGACGGGAGCGTTCTGGCTAATGCGGCGGAACCTCCCAAGGTGGCCATTATTGGTGCTCTTCAGACGTTCAATGGCTCGCCTGTGCAGGTGTCACCGCACTCTTCCATGAATTTTCGTGAAAGGGGTGATTTATGCGAGGGAACTCGTTAACTACTCCTGATAAGACATCAGCGAAGAACTGGCCCATCAAGGAACCGTCAAAGTCGAGCGTGTGATGAGAAAACATGAGGTAGGGGGGCTGCTCGAGACCAACCCCAACACGCGTGCCTGTTGGTATAGATACCGCGTCAAAGCATTCGTGCCACTGCGGCATAGGTGATAGAAATGGCACCCCTTCTGCACACGAATCGCTCATGTAAGTGTACAGAGTCGGGTCTGTGTGAATTTTTCTAAGAAGCCACACGACAAGTCAAGATATCACCACAAATTTGGTCTCTAGCATGCCAAACGAATTTAAGCAGTCATGAAGGACAAGGGACATCATTGGAAATATTGAGAGCTCGCATCAATTCACTGTATTTATTACTAAAATTGGTGTAATCATTAAATTTTTGTATATTTCACCTTCAAATTATAATATAGACATACTAAAATAAAATGCAGCGTTTGATTAGTTCTATTAATTTTCTTATATGAAAAAATATAGTAGTCTTAAAACATTTTGCAATAGCTGTACATGTCCAGCCAAAATTCAATCACCAACCATTAATTCCCACCCTCTATTAGGCCCCGTCTATATAATGGCAGTTTCTTCAGGGGTCATGAGTCTGCAACCTATATTTTCCTCACTACCATCTTTTACGAGATTATGTATGTCTGGTTCCAAAACTGTCACCCGTGTTGCTGAATCCTGGCCATAGGATCTTTTGCTTATTTTTCATAGCAGAAGTTTCCAAACCTTTCTTGGTATCGGATATTTTGCAAAACCTTTGGTTGGTTTTCGACCTGAGAAACCTCTTTACATTACCTCATTCCACTCCACTCTCTACGACCCTTGGCCCGTTAAGTTTCAATAAAAGAATTTCCACCTTCGCACTCAAACATCTTCATTATATTATATACCATACGGCATTTTTTCTCTCACTAGCTACTGCATCTGCATGCATATCCAAACTGAACTATCAAACATTATTTAATGTTATATTTAAATAACTAAACGATTTCCGCATTTTGGGGTCCGCCCTTTGCCACCAGTTAAGTCCAAAAATGCCAGAATAAAATTTGTAAGGGTATATGGGGGAGGTATAATTATCCAAACCATTTTAGTATGAGCCAATATTGCACTTACTTCATATGCTTGTTCGGGAGTGTCTAGAGAGATGAAATTTAGACATTTTCCTTTTCTTTAGACATTTAGTCGTGGAAGACTCCGAGAGCTCGGTGTAGCTCTCGGATCAGTGACACCTCTGATTCACTTATCGTGTGATTATAGCAAAGTCGTCTCTACTTAAATTGACAATCATCATGGCGCTAAACAATATTTATCATGAATTTTAAATCAAACTGAATTGTGATCATTGTAACCAAGATTTGTTTAATTGAGAATTTTTACATATTTATCAAATTTTCGTTATACAGTATATCAAAACAAGATCCGAGCCATCATTCATAAAATTTGATAATTTTTGCCCTGTCTGGTCCTCATTAGACTCATCGAAGATAATGTTAGGAGAGCTCACGTAGCCATTCTTTGCTTTGATGAGGTCTACGAGGGGATCAAGAAACCTGTTGTCAAGAAGGCATTATTTTAAGATGAAGTACAAGAGTATACAATAACGTTAAACATTATTTTGTGTGCATAAGTTTTAATGTCTACTATATCATCAGCTATGGTTTCTAGAAAATTTCCTTTGATAGGATTTGGGGTAATATTTGCAGGAAAATATGCCCTTCCCCCCAATGTCTCTTATTTACTATTTCCTTGCAAAAAAACCCCGTTTATACCCAGGAACTTGAAATTCAGCGAGAAGACTTCCTTTGTGTACACTAGTCAAGCTATGGCAAATTGTTATGTTCAAATTCTCTGCTGCGATCATTGATATAAATTCGTAGAGTTTATTTATTATGCTACGACTGGCGTCGTATAATTTTTGCAAGACTGGTCCCCTAAAAATGACACTACAAAATTTCGAAGAACTATTATTGGGGCAGGTAGTGACGTGACAGCAATAAAATGATTAAAGTTGCATCCTATCTCACCTCACAGGGCCATCCTTCATCCAAATGGTGATATATAAAGAGAAGCTACAAAAACTTGACTGCAACTGCACTCTATTCAACCTTTTTACTCCTAGGCAAGAACATTTTCCCATTTATGAACCTTTTCCAGCATATCGGAGTAATGTAATGATACTTAGTCATGAGTAAAGTTTTGAGACTAATATATATTTTCACTTTTTTCTTAATCCTACTACTTTTAGATACAGTCTGTATGACATAAATTGATTGTCACCTCGGTAAAAATGATAGTGAAGGTTGGAAAATATACAAAGTGAAGTGGGTAATTTAGCCCAGTGTTTCCTAACCTTTTTTTCTTCCATTGTTAGTTTCCAGTAAAACGTACGCCCCACCAGTGTTTGAAAAGAGTAAAAGATTTATGACTATTTTTAATATTGTGATTTAAATTATTGAGTACAAAAGGATCTAACATATTTATTGACCAGAAAAGAATAAATGAATCACTTTAGTTTAGCGAGAACATTTTTTTCCTGCGACTCAAACAAAATACAGTGCCAATTACAATGTAACAAAGATGCCAGAGGCAAGCAAGTGGAAAGGGCTAAGCTAAATCAGCTAATGAATTGATTTCTATCTCACTTTATCTTAATTTAGCAAAATTAAAAAAAAATCGATGCTCATTGTGAAGAAAATATTCTTGGATCCCACACCTACGCCTCATCAAACACCGATGGGGCGTACGACCTACGTTTGGAATCACCGCTTTAGCCCTTCTCTAAGATAGAGTAGTCAACGAAAGCCAAAATTTCAGCAATGGACTAGAAAAAGTACATCCGATCATTAGCTACAGTTGCAACTCTTTAATCTCGCTGTTATTAGGTTGGTTTTCACCCAACGACAACTACAATATTTCGTTAAAAAGAGCAGACTTCAAAAATATCTCATTGACTCTTTAGGTGATGAATAATGGGGCATGGTCGCTTACCAATAAATGCATAAGGCAAGAACAGTCTGATAAATAAGAGTATATTAGAGAAAATGATGAAATTTGAGATCATTTATATTTCCAAGGGGCGAAAACTAACCTAACCTAATTATCCGAGCGACTATTCATCACCTCAAGGGAAATGAAGTAGACTACTGCAGTTTTTGTCGTTCTTGACCAATTTTATTGTTCATCTTCTTTTCTTCCATCCCCATCCATCTGTATGTCCCTTCATTCTTTATCAACTGGGTGAAAATGGCTTAATTATTTGCACGTTTTCTTCCCTTCCTAATTAAAATCTTGATTTAAGCTTCCCTCGGTGCTTTTAAGGAAACCTTGAAGACGCATCTCTTTTCAAGGCCTTTCTTTTGTTGGTAGACCGGGGCTCTGTGAAGGCCAGTCTCCTTAACCAGCGCCATACAAAAAGGCTCATTATTATTTTTACTGATTATGAACTATGCGAAGGATTAAAAAATTAAGACTGGATCGACAAAATGGTCTATTAGATCCTTTCCTACTATTGAAAGTAGACTAACAAATGGTGTATTAAATCCTTAATTCTCATCTGAGCACTTTTGTACTTTGAATATATTTCCCCACGTTGCTTTGCGTTAGAGGATGTGTAGTAGGAGGTATGCATTTGAAACACCTAATTTTAACATAAACACAGGCCCTTTCTGGGATAAATATACTACATATGAGATCACCATGACATAATAGTGGGGTGGGTGGCAAGTGGATATGGCTAAGTTAAGGGTCCCTAGATTCTGAAAGTTGAGTCGCCTTTTATAAGGGATGCTATGACCTCAGCGATGACGAGTGCCTCCGTAGTGACCCATTCAAGGTCTCTCATGCACCCGGATCCGCCTTCCCCATATACCTTAGAGACCCCCAATTAAGTGGAAGATCCGGCATTCGAATCCCCCACCCCCCATACGCTCTCTCTTTCTCTCTGTCTGGAGCGACCCAGTTTCGTGGGTTTGTTCCCTCGTCCATCGTGATCAATATTGCAAGGCCATCAGCTGTATCTAACGTCTACCTACCCCCGCATGAATGGAGTGGGGGTAAGGTGTTGTTGGAAGCAAACAATCGAGGGGGGGGGGAATTTTCAATATGTGTGGAAAGTGAGGGTCAAAGTGGTTGAAACTTGGTATTTGATAAGAACGGAGGGGAAGGTCTAGGGGGGACACCAAGGGGTGGCTCTTTAGTGGGGATGAGTACCAAGAAACACCGGCCGGCAGACAGGGACTGAATATCCTATGGGGGAAGGAAAAATGACTAGTTTCAGAGTGATTGTTACTACTTCTACTACTTCCGTACCTCACCTCAATTCAACTCTAAATACTGGGGAGGAAATACTTACGGAAAGCCCCCTGCCAATCTCCCCCCTCCCCCTGGGGTGAGGTATATAATAGCGCGGTCTCTAGAATGATACCCAACTCATTGGCTTGGAGTAGCCCTGGTCTAATAGATTATGGTCTACTGCCTCTTCCCGAACCAGGGCATTTAATGATCTCGTCATGGATGCCAGTTTGATCCAAATGACCTCAGTGGACTTTGAAGAGGAAATAACCACGGAAAATTACAACAATAAGATGTATGTATGTCTGTGTATAAGTAACAAATAATGGTCGAAAAGACTAAATCAAGTCGAGTGGGAGCTGAGATGAGAATATGCTACCTGTGAAACCTTGGAATTATCCCACATTCCGTAAGTTCAAAGTAAATTTTTCCTCTTGTAATGTTTTTTTTCCTAAATTTGTAGGAAAAAAATTAGACCTTTTTGGAAAGTAAATCTTGACATCGTGAATCTCGATCGGTACATCGATGATGCCTTTCTCGCGTTGCTAAACCTCAATATACGTTGTATTAAACCTCATTATATCCACCCAGCAGTGGCAGTTTCAAGCTAAATTTTTTTATGGGGGGGGGAAACAACCTAAATTTCTCCCTCTGATTAATCTGAGAAAAGGGCATTGATCATTAATAATAGTTATCTTACGCCACATTGATAATAAATGATTATTTCACATAGGAGTGCGTACAAACTCTCAGATCCGATTTTTTTTGTACACAATCACAAAATTATGATTGTAGTTTTGGAACGTCAGCTAACGTATAATACTGAATTTAATAATTATTCTTTAGATTTAGCTAAATTTTAGACATGTATCATATAAGATACATTCAATCGCAACGGTTTAATTTTTTTATATATTCTATATTATTATATAACTCATTCTGAATAACAGAATACAAGTATGGCCTAAAAAGAAATATAAACAAACGGGTTCGAAAGTTGGTGGAGGGGGCTTTTAGACTTCCAGCATCTCCCCCGAAATCCACACATGCCCCCCAGAAAATTTCATTTGGCTTACATGTTACCAATGATTCTCGCCGTGTGATGCCTACTTTTATTGATATCTCCATTTAAATGTGGGATACGAGCCGTGTGTCGTTACACTATATACCTATTTCCCACACTGAGCCTATCCCAGCCCCCGAGAACCATACGTTCTGAATCTGCCCCCGCATATTTTGTTCCTTGTGGTCGTCTGTGTTCAAAGGTTCACTTGCTTTCTCCACATGAAAACCGAGAAGAAATAGATCTCTACGAAAACTCCTGGTGTGCTATCTCGCGACCACACCAGTTAAATGGGTGCACTGAGGATCTATGCTAAATATTAGGAGATCAGGGAGCAACACGGAGACCCGGAAGTACAATGTTCAGGCCCACCGGCATGTAAGAATGCCTGGCTTCTACTAATCCGTGTCTCACTGCCTTGTGGGTTATATCATTAAGGGAGAAATAATAGGAAAGCCAACCCTAAACGAAGTGGGGTGCACCTACACAAAGGCAGGCCTTGACTAGAGACTAGGTTTTTTAAAGGGTGCTGCAATTTGCACGCCTGGCAGGTGTTCTGGAAGTTTTACGCCAATGTAGTTCATCTGTGTGGTTCAAGATAGTCCTGGTGGCGGCTCTGCGCAGCCCCGCCAGCACTCTAATCTTCTTCCGACGCAGGTTTTGTTTTATATACCTCTAAAGATTAGGAAATAGTAATATGATCGTCGGTTTTGAGAGACTATAATAAGCTAAGATAACATTTGCTCCGAGAGTGTCGAGTGAACTACCAACCCCTAAGCGATCCTCCCCTGCCTCCCTTGGTGGCTTTAAGCATGCTTTGAAGAGTCGCATCTTCTCATTGGCGCTCTGTAAAGCCCATCTCTTAATGAGTGCCACATAAAACCTCATATATATATATATATATATATATATATATATATATATATATATATATATATATATATATATATATATATATATGTATATATATATATATATATACATATATTTATATATAAGCTGCCCCCAAATGGGCCATTTTTGAGAATCAATATTTCAATAACCATTGCAGCTTGGGACATAAAATAAAAAAGTTAAAAAATGAAAGATGAATCCTCTATCAATAAATACTTATTCTTTGTAAAAACGACTGGAGTAAATTTTCCAGTAAAGTTAATAATGATCCTATAATATACTTTTGAGAGCTTTAATTGCTAACAAAAGTCATGTGACCAAATATTAATTATTATGTAATATAATTTCCATACTCGCCCAATTAATTAATTTTAAAAAGTTGTCACGGACCAAGAACATCAATGTTGCCTTTCAATATGAAAAAACTATTTGAAATATTCTGTCTAAAAATAGATTCACCGTTAAAGAACAGGGAGTTTATTATATTCCATGGAAAACTTGTAATCAATTTGTTGTCCTCGCTTTCAGCTTGTGCCCGAGCATCGGTTTCGTCATTAGTTATCCGGGCTGAGGAATTGGGGGGGGGCGGGGATCGTGGCTGCGTGATAGCCATGCGCGCTCACTCGGCCAGTAACGCGTCTATTGCTGCTCAAAACATTGAGACATGCAGTTTCAGCGAGGCTGGTTGCATCGGGCTACCGGGTTCTTGGTCTATCAAGGCCCGCCTTTGTCGCGCTTGTCTGCTGGGTGCTTCCTCCACCGCCGGAGCCATACATAGGAATTTTATATGGCCCATATCTGCTTGGCCCGCCGTCGGGATCTTACTGTTGGTTGCGTTTAGTCTGGAACCTCATCCACGACCTTACCGCTTGGGACACTGCCAGGAAAAGGACCTACTTTCTTGCAACGACCACAATTTTCCAACCGTAAACGAACCCGCGGCCTTTTCTTTTGAGTTTTGACAAGAAAGAATTCGATAGTAGGATCAAGTTTTTGGATGACCGCGCTCGGCTAAGTGGATCTCGGGTGATCGATTACTAGCTACCTATGGGGGTACCGATAACCACATACCCGTGACGCTGGACCGATGACCTTCCCTGGAGCTACGTAAATTTACACCATTGCTGATTGGTGTAAAAAACATGCAATGTGCCCCCCAATAAAAAAAACAAGGATAGGACTCTGGCGCCTTAAAGCTTACCAGTGATTGTCATTGCGATTTTGATATGGATTTCTATCAGATTGAGAGATCGCATCCACGCCGAGGGACGAATTGCGATACTTACTTATCAACTCAGTCCCATATTATAAGGACTGCGGCATCAAGAATTTGCATTATCTCCACTTCTCCCATAGGAATATGTAAAGAACTTATAAACTAATCCATCTGTAACCAAAATTGTGTCGCTCAAATATACCAAATAAGGCTCATAAGAAAGCTTACCAATATACGAGGAGCGGTCAATAAGTTTTGCAATTCGGATATAAGGAAACGAGATATGAGGAAAAGTGTTTTATTATTTTTCAATATTATTACCCTCGACTTCAATGCACTTGCGCCACTTGTCCCTGAGGCTTCGAATTCCCGACAACCAGAAATCTCCCGACTGCTGTTCAATCCACTCCTGGACGGCGAGCTGGACATCTTCATCGTCCCCAAACCGGCGTCCACGCAGTGCAGCCTTGAGCTGCCGAAATAAAAAAGTAGTCGCTAGGGGCCAGATCTGGACTGTAGGGGGGCGGTTGAGCTCCTCGAATCCGCACTCGCGTAGGGCAGCTTGTGAAACTCTGGCCTTGTGGACAGGGGCATTGTCGTGAAGGAGCAAGACTCCGCGTGTCAACTTGCCGCACCGCTTTTGAAGGATGCACTTCTTCAACCCAGCCAGTTCCTTGGCGTAATATTGGCCTGTGATGGTCCTTCCACGAGGCGCATAGTCCACCATCAAAATTCCCTCAGAATCCCAGAAGATGGTGGCCATGATCTTCTCGGCTGAGGGTTGGGTCCGGAACATGATGGGGGTCGGAGAGCACCTGTGCTACCACGCCATGCCTTCGAGCTTGGTCTCGGGATCCTAGTCATGGACACACGTTTCATCACCTGTCACTATGCGTGACTTGAATCCCGCCGGGTCTTGGTTGTACAGGAGCAGCAGCTCCTCCGAACTTTGACGACGTTGAAGTCGATCATGGGGCGTGAGGTTTCGTGAGGTTTCTAGGGGCCCAACGGCAAGAGAACTTGGTCATGGACAAATTGTCGTGGATGATGTTCATAACACTTCCATGTGATATTCCAAGTTCTCGCTCGATTTCTTCGACCTTCACCAGTCGATTTTCGAGGATCATCCTCTCCACACGGGCCACATTGTCCTCGTTGGTCACGTCTGACGCGCGTCTTGGACGGGTGTCATTTTCAAGGGACTCACGACCATGGCTAACTCCCTATTCCAGTGAGCAATGGTTGCATAGTAATGGGCGGTGTTGGTGTACACTGCAACCATGCGTTCATGGATCTCTTTTGCATTCTTGCCTTCCTTGGTCAAAAACTTGATCACTGCGCGGTGCTCATCCTTCTCCATTGTTGAAAAATTTGTGACTGACGATCTGCGATCATCTACTGCTTCTTAAATAGACAAGGCAGGAGAGTGCGGCTGCAGGTCCTGACTTGTCATAACTTGTCCTAACACCCCCACAAACAGCCATCCCCCTTCCTCTGTTTTGCCCTACCAATTCGCCATACTTATTGACCGCCCTTCGTATTATATAACAACACACAATTAATTATGAAATATTTTTACCTGTAAGAAAGCTACTAGCCGCCCAGTTGAATGGTAGGAATCATCAGTTTCTTAGTTTTATCGACAGATTTATTACCAAATTTTGTATAGCCTTTCGTATATTATCATTGTGGTTAGTACATCAAGTAACCAAAAAACAACTTAACTTTACTTCTTGCTGTGACCCAAGGCTTCCTTTAAACCTAAAAGGTCTAGAAATATACTTTAGGGATTTAAATGGGCTTAATATTCATTGCAAATATGTGACCTCACTGGAGTGACTCCAGAAACATTCAAGAGGAACCAGGACAAGTGGCTAAGTAGCATACCTGACCAACCACCAACACCAGGTTACACAGTTCCGAATAACAGCACCCTTCCCGAAGTAACCCACGAGAGAGGTCAGGAACACCGAAGTGGAGGACTACCTCAGCTATGCCACTAACAGCCAGAATCTACAAAAGTAACAAAAGTAATTAAGTATTACAGGTTCTCAATAGTCTTCCATACTTTGCCTTGGCTCGGTCGATGGATATCACAAAGAAACTCCCTGAAAATCTAGTAGTAGTCTTAAATATGGGTAAATGGTGAAGAAAAGCACGAGTGTGCTGAATTATATGAGGAATCACAGTGAAGCTGCGAGACTTATTGATGCTCGGTGGGGAAAAATAATTCTCAGGAGGCAACACCACAGTTTTGACCTGAAAAAGGATCGAACACTTGGAATGAAAATATTAGTTTCTTTTTCTTGATCGTTTGGGTCACAAGGAGTTACGTGTATACAGCGTAATTTATGGTATTCTTTCCGTATTTTCGCTTGAAAAAACTCTAAGCCTATTCTTTCCGTATTTTCGCTTGAAAAAGCCTCAAACTTATACTCTTCTTCCTTTTCAAATTTATTTAGTTCATTTTTCATGGAATTCGTTTGGTCACGGTTGAGCGAACAAATATATTTAAGGCGAACGGAGTAAAGAAGTTACCCGCTGGGTGAATATTCGACTGAGTAGCATTGCCTTACTACCTCCTGAAGAGCGTTGTTATTTTACGCGTGCTAAAGAAAGACTTTTGAGCCTCGACACCTAAGAACGCGATTGTCCTGGGAGTCATTAGGATCCCAGTTGATCTGCAAAGATTTTCTCTCAATCTTTTCGCTGCGAGTGATGAAGTAAAATGATGGCCTAAAAACCTCATTGCTCCCGTCCACCGCCCTGCGTGGGAACCTGCTCGGATGACTGCCCTTCA
This sequence comes from Ceratothoa steindachneri, assembly GCA_963969495.1. Taxonomy (NCBI): domain Eukaryota; kingdom Metazoa; phylum Arthropoda; class Malacostraca; order Isopoda; family Cymothoidae; genus Ceratothoa; species Ceratothoa steindachneri. The sequence goes on along the minus strand of OZ018339.1, from coordinate 32,581,771 downwards.
TTAATTTCGTCTTAACTATGTCGGCCGCTTGGACTGACATAATTAAGGGCTTGCGTGGAAACTGGTTTGAGGCCTATCCCACAGCAGAAGCACAAGTCAGAAATTTTCTCGAATCTGGGGCAAAACTGCGAGTCGCGGACGGAGGAGAAATCCTCATCGCCCGGGGGACCCGGCCAGAATCACAGAGGGAAATATTCCCGTCTTTATGTAATTGGATGTAGTTTGGGCGTACGTACCCGTGAGGGGGTGGCAAAAACTTAGCGGTCGTTGATTCGGCGCTATGCATTAAGTCCACCAAGCTCAACCCTCTGACGTCCCCACTCGAGAACTATCCGCCATCCATCATCACCCATCATCCCGGCACCATCCGAGCGGGTAAACAACAGGAAATTGGACGGGAGCGCTCTTCTCATACCGCATTCAAGCACAACCCTTGACTCTACCTCCTTAGTCACTTCTGACATCACTTTTTCACACATCACAAAAATAATTACACATTTTTTACAGAGGAAGAAGAAAACACCAGAAAGAAGAAAAAAGACGCCCACGACGATGGAGGCCCTCCCTATGAGGGTCCCCCTACGGACCATCAGCGGAAAGAAGACCCCCGAAAAGAAAACGGTGTGCGAATCCTTATTTGCAAATTTAAGGATTGCACTTATAAAATTAATCGACATACCAAATGGTTTCATCGCTATATGCGGTGAGACCAATGATATCGACCGGCTCCTATCTGGCGAAGGGGCCGAGGTCCTCAAGAATATGAACCTGGAAGCAAAAACCCCACCAACAATCTCCGCAAACAGGAGCGTCATCTGCCGAAAGGTGGAGAGCTGGGTTGGTGAGAACTCCCCCGCAGACATCAAAACCGAAATTAAAAAAAAAACACACATGGGCGAAGTTAAGGGAAGTGATTTATATTCCGTGATCACACCCACGTCTTCAAGGTGACGTTTCAGACCACCGAATTGGCCCACAAGGCGGCAACGGAGGGACTCCTCATTTTTAATATGAGGATCCCGGGAAGCAATATAGAACATGAGAAATACCACAGCATCCAGATGTGCTTCGTATGTTATGCGTTAGAGAAACGCACTACCGTTAATTGTCTCCCAAAAGGAACAATTTGGTGCAGCGAATGCGCCACACAGGGTCATCGATATGACGCCTGCAACAGCACTGAAAAAAAGTGTATGAATTGTAAGAGACCCCATCGAACGATGGCCCTTAACTGCCCAAAAAGAAAAGAAATCATCAGAAAAATGGAAGATGAAGAAAAGAAGAAAAATAGTACTTACGCGAGCACTGTGAAGAGAAGTGAAGAAATGGCCTCAGCAATGGCAACTCCCTCACCGATGGTCTTCACAAACGAACTAAGGGCAAAAATATTGATCTGCATAACACATGCAAACGTGGCAAACGCGGTCAAACCTGGATGCTACAACCGGGTATTAAACACGCTATTAAAGGCTAATAACCTGTCATCCGTCATCGCGCCTGATGACTCAGAATGCTCCAGGGCATTCAAGGATAGCGTTATTAGAAATAGTAACAACGACGAAAGAGCCACTGGACTCAAAGAAGTTATTGAATCTCCTCCATCGGAGGAATCCGAAGAAGAGGATGAGATCAATGACAACGAAGAAAAAAAAGAGTCCACATCTTCGGATAGTGACGAGGGCCCATGTACTCGCACTAGAGGGACGAAGAGTCGGTCAAAGAATCCTAGTCCTTCCCCAAGGAAAGAAAAGCCTGGACACTCCAGACCCGCCCCACAGGCCCCCAAAAGTAAGAAGACGAAGAAGAAACACAGGTAATACATCTCACAATGGAACGGAACTCGCTAAGAATCATGGAAATTAACACCAACGGCTGGACAGCGAAAAGAACTCTCTACGGAAATTTGTTCAGGGAGATTGATGCAGATGTCATCTTGATTTCTGAGAATGGGATTGACACTCGTAGCTCCGAAATGAAGATCTGGAACTACGACGTGTTAATCACGAATTACTCTCAAGAGCGGTACGACGGTGCCGCCATCGCCATCAAAAGAGGGATCAAGTATAAACCAATAAGAAACTTGGAAGAATCCTACTTTGCAATAGAGGTCGAACTCGATATAGGAAAGCTGGTCATCGCCACCGGGTACCAGCCACCGAGACGAGAATATTTACCAATCCATTCTCTCTCTGGCCTATTTGACAGAAGGACCCCCTTCATATTATTGGGGACCTTAATGCCAGATGTAGGGAGTCTGGGTACAGGACCTTCAATGGAAATGGAAGGTGCCTGGACACTATGATGGACCGAAACATGGTCCATATAATAGGCCCGGACTTCCCAACCTATACTCAAGGAAGAAGTGCCACAAAACCAGACATTTGTCTGGCTAATCCTCAGCTGCCGTTCAATTACTACAAGGAACCAGTCCAGGTACAATGTAGTGATAATATAGGGATCCTACTTACCATCAACAGGAACCCTATACAAGTCCCAGCTCCAGTCAAAAAAGACTACAGGAGAGCAAACTGGGCACGGTACGCTGGCCTCCTCGAGGCCTATCGCCAACCAGATCTGGACGAGGCAATTCTCGAGGAGATAAACGAGGCGCTCGACGACCTCAACGAACATCTTATGAATGCAGATAGGGCTTGCATCCCCCAAACCCAGTATAAAACCATCTCCTCATACAGGTGGACTGAGTACATGAAAGAACTCTACAGAGAATTGAGAGTCATGTACGAGTTAAACATCAGAAACGCATCAGTTGACTCGCTTCAACGAAGTAGAGAGATCAAGGAAGAGCTCAACCAGTTGATCCTCGAACAACAACAGAGACAATGGGACGATGCGATCGAGAGCCTCGATCAAGATGCATCTCCCAAGGAATTTTGGAAGAAAGGCAAAAGTCTCAGAGGATCATCGGGAAAAAAGAAGAAAATGGAAATACAAAAAGAAGATGGATCCATGAAAACAGAAGAGAATAACATCGAAATAATACTCCGGCGTTATTGGGAAAAAATCTTCAGCATATCGGAAGAAAAAAACGAAGATTTTGATATAGAGTTCGAAAACAACATCGTAGACGAGCTTAACACGGAAATACACCGAACGCATCCTCATCACCAGGTGGATAGACTGCGTGACGGAGACGCCGAGATCACCGAAGAAGAGATCCTTGGCGCACTCCGCTCATTCCGACAAAAAGCCCCAGGCCAGTCGGGGCTTACGAAGGTAAACTTCGAAAAGGCACCAGCCAACATCATCGAAGGAATGAGACGTATTTTAGACGCATGTCTGAATACAAGGTACTTTCCAGAGGCTTACAAGACGGCCAAGATGATCTTCTTGCCCAAGCACGGAAAGGACCCAACGTTGAGAGAGAGCTACCGCCCAATTTCACTCCTGGAATTTGGAGGGAAACTCCTTGAGAAGATCCTCAACGGGAGACTGGTGTCTCACCTGGAAGAAAACTCCCTCTACAACCCATGTCAATTCGGGTTTAGAAAGAAGCGAAGTACGGAAATGGCAATCAATGTCATAACGGAAAAGCTTTCCGAAGCCAAACTGGACAGGAGTTATGTGGATTTTGTTTGTCGGGATGTATCAAAGGCGTTTAATAAGGTGTGGCAGCGGGGCATGCAGTATGAGATCTTACGGCTGGGTCTAAGTGAAAACTTAGAAAGAACTCTCTGTGACTATGTCATGGAGAGAGCAGCGTATGTCAGTCTAGGGTGCACGGACGGACCAAAGTTTCCTCTCCCTGCGGGCCTCCCGCAGGAGGGGGGGGGGGCTGTCTGTCCCCCACCCTTTACTCGATATACACCGCGGACGTCCCAGCCCCTGTGTACCCCTCTTTCCTCAATATTCAGTACGCCGATGATTTCAGCCAGATAATCGTATCTCCATGGAGGAATGCACCGTGGCAAGCTCGCAGGACAGCGATGGAAATCGCGAACCTAAACAACTACGAGGCTCAGTGGAAAATAAGAACAAACCAAGAGAAATTCAAGGTGATCCCCATCGGACGCACCTCAAGGGCAGATGTGCGTGTGGGGAAAACGCGATACCCCTATACAAACGAATGCAATGTAATCGGTATGAAAATAACCTCTACTGGGTACAAAAAGCACGTCGAAGAAAGAATTTCTCGAGCCACGTCCGCTGTCAGAACTCTATACACATTCAGAAATCTACGCGAAAGCAACAAGAAGAAGATCTACAATGCCCTTGTAAGATCTACGTTGCTTTACCCCGCCTCTACCCTCTCATGTGTCTCAAAAACACAAAAGAAGCGACTTCAAGTAGTGCAAAATAAATGCATGTACCTAATCACGGGTACACGCAGGCAAGAAAGAAGACGGCAAGAAGATCTGCACAGAGAGGCGGGGATAATTCCCATTAACAAAGTCATAGAACAACGGACCCGGAAAATGCAGGATCTGGTTAATCGGGAACTGAGTGATGAAATCACCCAGATGATTAACCCAGAACAGAAGAGCTGACTGTCGCCCCAGATTCCCCAGCTCCGCCAACCGAGTGGCCGGCGGAGACGAAGTACCGTTGTATTCGTAAAAGAGATGAAAAAAGCCTGTAAAGAAAAAGAAACATGAAAAGAAAACTCGAATTACGACAACAACCCACCGATGAAGACAACTTTTTAACCAAGATCAAGAAAAACCCCCCGATTTCGACAAGAATCACCAACCAGAAGAGACACACTAAAAAACACACACACACAAAAAATACCAAGACATTAAGCACGCACTTAAACGTATTTAAAAACACATACAAAGTAAGCAATGCATAACATAAACCAAATAAACTAAAAGTTACTAAAACAAATGGCTTGAACGCCATAAATAATAATTATAATAATTATTTATAATTATCACCAAAATCTACAATAACAACAAAAAATACACGCAACCAATGAAATAATAAAAGTGATAAGTCTGATCACCAGACTCTAGGCATCTCTTTGCAACCTACCACACTTCTTTCTCTTTTCTCCACTTGTCTTTTTTCTCTATCTATTCACACACCCTATCGTCCTCCCCTTACATGCACCCCACTTTACTTTAATCGTAATCGTAATCGTAAAGAAGTTACCCATTAGACCGAATATATTCGTAGTGGGATGACGCGTTTCAGGCATGCTCCATCACGATGACAGACTAGGAATTATCCCGTATTGGTTTTAACAATTATTAATAAACTGATTTTGATCTTGCAGCCATTTTTCCCTCATGATATTTAGAACCGAGCTAAAAAAGAGAATTCTTTGATTTAGAAAACGAGATGAAAAAAAATGGCCGGAACCACGAAATTCTTCTGTGGGAGACAGCGTGCCATTCTTTGAGATCCAAGAACACTTAATGTGTCTAATATACATATATACACTAATGTGTACAATTTTTAGGCACTCAGCAAATTTTCGTTTTAAAAATAAGGAATAAACCCAAATAATCTTTTTAGGCCTAATATTTAGTGTAAAAAAAGTGTTTATTATAATATTTCACATGATTTATTTATTTAAAACAGAGGCTATGTTTCGGATATGTTTAATCAGTTTGTAATATAATAATCAGGAATATTATTTCAGGCATCATATTTGACATTCAAGAGCTTTTATTTTGAATTTGGTTGTATATTGAACCTAATTTTATTTCTATGAACACATGTTCTATGATATTCAAATATGGATTGTGAGCAGGCCATTCCATTAAGTTGAAGATATGATAGTTGTTTGTTTCCCAGATAAGTTTTTATGAAAATAGTTATGTGTTTTTGATCATGTACATGCAGGAAGAGGAAGTTCCTATCGATTAGACGTCGTCCATTAAGATATGCATATATTTGGCTGCAGTCAGAGTCGTCGATTCCTTTCAAATAGTATGAAGCTCCATCGTCAGATATGCATCGCCAGACTTGGATAGGCACATTCATTTTTAATGGTTGGCTGTAAGCACATTTCCTAGAATTGCTTTCCCGTTCTCCTTCTGACATATTTTCTTTTGTCTTAAATACAAAATTCCGAATTTTTACTTATGACTCCACACTACAATTATATTTTCATTTCCATTCGAATTCCTATTTTTTTTTAGTATATCTGAGACGTTATGTCTTTTTATTACTTTTCTTAGAATTGTTTACTTAACTGAAACTCTTCAATGAAGACCAATTCTAGCCGATGACCTTCAGATTGTAGAAGAGTGCGCATGTACGACAGAGCTCTGGCAAATCTTGACAACTAAAACATGTTTGTCGTACGTCTATTTATTAATTTTGTTCAGACAACACTAAATTAAATTGTCAATTTCCCTATAAATATATATATTTTACAGAGTAAGTCCGCTTTAAATGCAGAGGATGATAGCTGGTGCATGGTATTTATTTGTGCACTATAAATGCCAAAAACTAAACAGAATTAATTTTTAAGGTAATTTTGTAATGGATTGCATATCCATAAAACTTTTGCATTGTTTATAATTCACGCATTTTTTTTGTTTTTGTTTTATGAAAGTGATTTCGAGAAGACAGACGTGTAGTTTGTGCATGTCATGTCACAAAGTGGTTGTCAGAGTAGGCTATAAATATGGCTGATTAGGCAACTTTATAGTAGTTAAAATAGCCAACATTAGTTTAAGCTAATGTAGAAATATCCATTTAACTTTTTTAACTAAAAATACTCGTACAACTTGAAGAAAAGACAACTCGATAAACGCCGTAAAGACGACCTACATGAACTACTCAAAGTTCATAGATTCCATTTTTTTAAATTAGAAAATTAAGTAAACTTATTTTCATAATGTCGCAAATTCAGATAAAATTGTAGCTTAATTTGGCAACAACTGGGTGGCGGGACATAGAGGAACTGCATGTCTGTCTGCGAGAATTGAGTTACATCATAAACAAGGTCTGGTTACCTAAAGTCATGTGCTCTCACCTATTCTGATTTATGACCTTACGACCTTAAAAAACTTTCAGTAGTTCCAGGACTAACCTTAGGAGGACCATGGAAAGTATATCTTTCAAAAGGGAATATAAAACAACATAAGGTTTTGAATTTTTTTAGAATCAGCTAAATAGTTATGATGTTATTGCCGAATAATTTCCCGGCTAAGCTTGGGAGGACCTTGGCAATTATATCATTCGAAAGAAAAGGTAAAACAACAGAAGAGTTTCGAATTTCGTTATAATCGGCCGAATAGGTGTAATGTTATTGCCAAAACAAAATAATTCCAGGGCTGACCTTGGGAGGACCTTAGCAATTATTCGAAAATGAATGTAAAAAAAACATAAGGGTTTCAAATTTGGTTAGAATCGGCCGAACAGTTATGATGTTATTGCCAAAACAAAATAATTCCAGGGCTGACCTTGGGAGGACCTTAGCAATTATTCGAAAATGAATGTAAAAAAAACATAAGGGTTTCAAATTTGGTTAGAATCGGCCGAACAGTTATGATGTTATTGCCAAAACAAAATAATTCCCGGGCTAATCTTGAAAGGACCTTGGCAATTATATCATTGGAAGAGGATGTAAAATAACATAAGGATTTTAAATTTCGTTAAAAATAGCCCAATAGTTACAATGTTATTATCAAACGAAAGAAAAAAAGAAAAACTGGAACCGACCGACCGCTCGACCGACATAGTGAGATGTAGAGTCGCCCGCGACTAAAAAAATGCATAAACTCTGTCAACAAGAATACTTAGCACGAAGTACAAGACTTGCATGTATATAGATTGTAATGTGAAAAAAAAATCCATTTTTATTTAATTAAGTCAATCCTGCAAAAAAACAGTAGGACAATATTTTATGGGGGAGAAAAGAAAACAGGATCTATAGTTCGGCAGATATATATATATATATATATATATATATATATATATATATATATATATATATATATATATATATATATATATATATATATATATATATGCAAATTTTGCTGAAAAGACCATTGTGTATTTTGGCTTAATTAATTGACTTTGCCAACTTTCTCTTCCTCTAACTATCTTTTTTAGATGGTGGATCACTTGTCCTGTATTCATCTTTTTGGGTTTTTACCAAACCCATTCATTTAAAAGAGATGAATACTGGACAAGTGATCCACCATCTAGAAGATGGAATAAAAAAGATAGTTAGAAGAATAGAAAGTTGCCAAAGGAAATTAATTAAGGCAAAATACACAATGGCCTTCAACAAAATTTGCATTCAGGAAAGACTGCTACCCAACTACACTAATATATATATATATATATATATATATATATATATATATATATATATATATATATGTTATATATATATATATATATATATATATATATATATATATATATATATATATATATATATATATATATATATATATATATCAACCATTTGCATGTACCTTCACGAATGTAAAGAAATTCCATTTCGTATAAATATGTTCGTATAAACATTAACACAACTAATCCCATATATAAAGCTCTGACTCTTATTCCCTAGTCACAACTGTTTAGCCTTTGAAAATGATATTTGCATATATTGAAACGCGTCAGACCAATAAAGAATTTCGTTTCGCTTAGTGAACCAGTTTTCTGCCCTCGTTCGTCACGACTTTCTATTCAATTTTTGGGAACTAATCCAAGACCAAAAGCGGAATATTAGACGAATCGAGAGACTCGAAAAGAAAACAATTAACAATAAGTTAGCAGTCGCCTTATATAAAATATTTTACCAAGAAAATCTACTGCCCAAGTATAAGAATATATATATATATATATATATATATTAATATATATATATATATATATATATATATATATATATATATATATATATATATATATATATATATATATATATATATATATATATATACATTGAGGAGAGAAGAAACGCATCCTTTATTTGTACGACCGAAAGCTATCTGACAGTTGTGGTTGGCCTGCAAACTAGCAAGCATCTACCACGTTCAGCCTTATGCTGCCTGATAAAGAAGGTGTCTGCAAAGGTTACATAGAATTCGAGAATACATCGTTCCGGTAAGGACTCGAACTACATATATCTAGTTATCTAGACCAGTTCTCTACCACTGAGCTAAGAGGACAACAGGCGAAACGATACATTTCCTCCCAAATAAACTTATTTCGTTTGCATCTCCAAATATCACGCCCATCCGAAACGCCTGTCAACACAACGAGACCTCAATAGAAGCTCAAGCAAAGAATGTACTGTGTCAAACATTACTAAAAGCCAGGCTAGTTCAAGAAAATGCAGGAGCCTTTCATGCATCAGTTCGAATATGAGAAAGCCCACCACACTAACATAATTCAGAACTGGGTGGACCACTTTGAGAAGTATGCTACAGGAAAGAACCTCAACAAAAGCCACTCAGAACGTTCCAGGAAGCGTGCAGCACACAGAGAGAGAGAGAGAGAGAGAGAGAGAGAGAGAGAGAGAGAGAGAGAGAGAGAGAGAGAGAGAGAGAGAGAGAGAAAGAGAGAGAGAGAGAGAGAGAGAGAGAGAGAGTAACAAGGAGTAACGAGGAAAGAAAGTACTCTAGAAGACCTTACGGTCCATTCAATGAGGGTACTTTGGACTAGCAGTCAAGCGGGCACATCTCTGCTTAAATGCTGTAAGTCCTTAAATGGCCACTTTTCAAGAACCTGTCTAGTCTTGAGTTGAACTGGTCAACAGATTTACTGTTGACAACTTCCACTGGAAGTGCATTCCAACTACTGCAGATACTGTACGTGAAAAGTTTTCCCCACAGATCGCGGTTGAAACGCTTTAGTTCAAGTTTAAATACTTTGAACCCTCCAAGTATTTTGAAAACTTCGATGAGCTAAACACGCAGTCTACGGGTTTCCAACGAGAACAGATTTAATTCCCTTAATCTATCTTCATAACTTTTATGTTTGATAGAGGGAATCAGTTTGGTGGCCCTGGCATGCACGCGTTCCAATCTGGCGATGTCCTTTCGAAATGAAGGACTCCAAACTTGTGCGGAATACTCCAGGTGCCGTCGGACAAGAGGGTTGTACAAACACAGTACAATCTCCTTGTTTCGATATCCAAACTGGCGCTTTATGTAGCCTAGCATCCTTTGGGCCTTTTTCTCCGCCTCAATGCACTGTTTTGAGAACTTGAGGTTACTAGTGATTGTTACACACCAGGCCTTCTCAGTGTCGATGAATTCAATAGCAGTGCTCTTAAGGATATACTGAGATTGGGGGTTTTCGGGGCCGATATGCATCACTTTAAATTTGTTCACGTTAAAAGGCATTTGCCACATGTGCGACCACTCCCTAATCTTCCGAAGATATTCCTGCATGCGGGCCGTATTTCCATCCTTTACAACGTTCATGCCAAACTTGGTATCATCGGCAAATTTAGAAATCTTGGCAACCATATCAAAGTCCATGTCGTTGACGTAGATGATGAATAGTAGTGGTTCCAGGAGAGAACCTTGAGGCACCTCGCTAGTAACGGGCACCCACTCAAAAGCCTGTCCATTCACCACCACCCGTTGCCGTCTGCCACTTAGCCAGTTCTTTATCCAGCATGCTACTTTCCCGTCTATGCCCAGCGTTCGCACTTCTCAGAGAAGGCGGCGGTGTGGTACCTTATCAAAGGCTTTCTGAACGTCTAAGTCGACCACATTCTTCGCCTTGTCCCGATCGTGCTCACTGAAGACGAAGTGGAAGAATTCCACAAGGTTCGTCAGGCATGACCGTTGCCTTCGGAAGCCGTGCTGGGAACTCCTCAGTAGCAGCTTTGACTCTAAATTCTACGTCATTTTGTCCACCATGATGCTTTCCATCAGTTAACCGACTATCGAAGTCAGACTGATAAGTCGGTAGTTCGACGGTTGGCTGGGGTCTCCTTTTTTGAAGATAGGAGTCACCTCCGCCTCACGCCAGTCTCTAATAATGCATTCGATCCGGATTGACATCCTGAAGATTGCGCTCAAGTGTCGTGACACTTGATCGCGCACTTCTTTCAACACTTTAGGTAGAAACCCATCCTAGCCAGGTGACTTATTTGTCATTAGGTCAGTGATCTTCTTTTCTATTTCTCCTTCGGTGAAGTCCATATCCTCCAGCTTTTTCCCCGAGTACGAATCCCTTGGCTGGGCGATGGGATCACACTCTTTAGTAAACACTGAAGCGAAGTAGTCGTTGAGCAGGTTATCATTTTCTGCAGCTGAGTGCTTTAATGTCCCCTCCTCATTCCTCAAAAAGCCAATTGTTCGACAGATTGATTTACGGCTGTTTACTTATCCAAAGAACTCCTTGGGATTCTCTTTACAAAGTTCTCCACTCGGAGTTCCTCAGACCGCTTAGCCGCCCTTATGCTGGACTTCACTCTCCTGGCTAGCCTCCGGTATTCGTCAAAGTCACCCGAGATCTTTGATTGCCGGTACACATTTCTCTTCTCCCTAAGCAGTTGGCCGATTTCTCGTTTAAACCACTTTGGTTGAACAGAAGACCGACGGGGGCATTTCAGAGGGATGAAACGTGATTGAAGACTCATGAATGTGGTTTTGAAACTGTTCCACGAGTCTTCAACAGCCTCGCACACTTTTAGCCTCGCCTCAGTCAGTCAAGCACGTAGACCTGCAAAATCTGCTCTTCTCAAATCAAGTTTCCTCGATTTACTAGTTACAGGCTCTGCCTTGGGAACTTTGACTACAAATCTAATTAGTCGGTGGTCACTGCCACCGAGCTCTTCGCCAACAGAGAAGTCCTCAACGATGTCATCCTCAGAAGTGAAAAACAAGTCGAGGATATTTTCTCCTCTCGTTGGTTCTCTCACCCATTGAGTCAGGAACTCGTTGTTTGCGAACTCCAGGAGTAGTGCGTTCTCGCCACAGGGTTCTCTCGTTTCCCAGTCGACTTGTGTGTTGAAATCCCCCATGACGATACACACTCTGTCTTTTACAAGTTCGCCCAACAGCTAATACAGACTCCTGTCCTGTTCTAAGAGTTGGGCAGGAGGTCTGTAAAGCAGCAGGGTCCTGTATCTGGCAGGACCTATCTCTAGATCAACACCTATCAGTTCATGGTCGGATACGATGTTGCAATCCGTCGAGTTAAGAGTATCCTGGGCATACAACATCACACCGCCACCCTCTCTGTCTGGTCGATCTTTCAGGAAGAGCTGGTAACCGGGAATCGTGAATTCACCTTTAAACCTCGGCTTGAGGTTTTTAGCCACGACTCTGTTATGGCCACCATCTTAGATTCTTCTGTTGCTACGAGGCCACAAAGTTCAAGAAACTTGTTTCTGATAGACCTCGCATTAAACAGAAGAACCTTGACGGAGTCCCGTGACTTTAGGACTCCCTACGCTCTTCCGTTTCCCGCTTTGTTTCTCTGTGGCGGGTTCACTCCCCTCTTTGTGACCTCAGAAAAAGGTCTTTCCTGGAGTAATACGAGTGTACTGGCGTACGTCCTCCTTTACACGGGGCCTGACATTTCTTAAGGTCCGCTACAAAACATCCTGAATCATGTTTGCGGGTACAGCTTTCCCTTTAAAGGAAAGATGCACTCCGTCCCTTTTGTACAGGTCGTTTCTCCCGTAAAAGGTGTGGTAGAGGTCTACAAAAAAGACTCCTTCCGCCGTACAAAGATCTCCGAGGCGTTGGTTTATGGAGACGTTCCTCACGTTAGCATTGCGGGATGGACCTCGTCTTGGGAGTATCCCAACCACGACACGTCTGCGGATTTTCAGCCCACAGTCGTCAACTGCTTCCATAACCGTGGTCAGAATCTTATCGCTGGCGCCGATTTTACCTCCTCGTAGGTAGAGATCGTTGCCACTTGCCATCAAGGCAACTACTGAGATCTCTCAGATCTGAGCTTTCTCAGCCTTTTACCCTTATTTCTCCGTTCCCCTTTCCTGGAAGGCAGCTTACCTTCACACTGGTGCGAAGGCGGGCCGCTAGCAAGGGTTGTATATCCCGCGCTTGGGAGTCACCGATCACGATGACCCTCGCGCATTTGGGTTCAGAGAACAAAGGCTTTCCTTTCAGTATGGGCTCTTTCGATTCCTCTTTCTTCCCCACTTTTTTGTTTTTCTTCCGTTTTTACTTTCTCTACTGTTTTATCAACTGTTTCTGCTATCTTTCCTCTCTTACTCTTCCTTTTCTTCTTTTTGACCACCTAAGTAATCCTAGCAGCAGCTGGCTCTGGGACATCGGATGACGGGGGGAAAGAGAGAGAGAGAGAGAGAGAGAGAGAGAGAGAGAAAGAGAGAGAGAGAGAGAGAGAGAGAGAGAGAGAGAGAGAGTGTTACAAGGAGTTACAAGGAAAGAGAGTACCCTAGGAGACCTTACGGTCCATTCAAACAGGGTAATTTTCGACTAGCAATCGAGCGGGCACATGGCTGTTCAATTGTTTTGCGTTCCCCAACGGCCACTTTTCAAGACCTTGTCTAGTCTTGACTTGAACTGGTCAACAGATTCACTGTTGACAACTTCCACTGGAAGTGCGTTCCACTTACCGCAGATACTGTAGGTGAAAAAATTTCCACACAGATTGTGGTTGTAACGCTTCAGTTCAAGTTTGAAGCCGTGATTGCGCGTTCTGTTCTCACTCAGTGTAAAAATATCCCGGTAGTCAACATTGCCGAACCCTCGAAGTATTTTGAAGATTCCGATGAGCTAACCACGCAGTCTACGGGTTTCCAGCGAGAACAAATTTAATTCCCTTAGTCTATCCTCATAACTTTTATGTCAGATAGAGGGAATCACTTTGGTCGCCCTAGCTTGTACGCGTTCCAACCTTGCGATGTCCTTTCGAAACGAAGGACTCCAAAATTGGACGGCATACTCCAGGTGCGGCTTAACGAGGGAGTTGTACAGACAAAGTACTATCTCCTTGTTATGGTATCCAAACTGGCGCTTTATGTAGCCTAACATCCTTTGGGCTTTCTTCTCTGCCTCAATGCACTGTTTCTAGAACTTAGGGTCACTAGTGATTGTTACACCCAAGTCCTTCTCAGTGTCGGTGGATTCAATAGCAGTGCCCTTAAGGATATACTGAGATTGGGGACTTCGGTGGCCGATATGCATCACTTTGCATTTCCCCACGTTAAAAGGCATTTGCCACGTGTCTGACCACTCCCCAATCTTCCCAAGATCTTCCTGCAGGTGGGCAGTATTTCCATCCTTTGCAACGTTCATACCAAGCTTGGAGGAGATAGATAGAGAGACAGAGAGAGGGGGAAAGATAGATAGAGAGACAGAGAGAGGGGGAGAGATAGATAGAGAGAAAGAGAGAGAGAAAGAGAAAGAGAGAGAGAGAAAGAGAAAGAGAAAGAGAGATTGTGTGTGTGTCAGTTCAGTGGAGTCCGAGACACTGCGCAAGCGAAGTCAGTCCCTCGGTATATCCCGTGAGACTTGCAGGAGAGTATTAGTAAACAATATAAGGTTTCACAAATACAAAATTCAGAAGAAACAGACCCTTCCAGCCTTAGATAAACAGCAGAGAAAAGCTAATGCAGTCAAATTACTAGAAAGGATCCAGGAGACCCTAGATTTCCTTAACCCCCTTCGGACCTCAAATGAAATCATATTTTATCTTGAAGGAAATGTGAACTTAAAGACAAAAGTCTTCTGGGGGACCTCCAAACACAATGAATTAGCCACCAAAATCACAGTATGGCACTCTTAGCCAGAGTCATCATTGGACCATTCTTTTTCGAGGAATCTGGCGTTAGAAAGGTATGATGAGGTCCTATAAATCCTCAAGAGTGAGATACAGACCATCTATCCGTCGCTTATAAAAAGTTTCTGGCTCCGGTAAGATAAAGCAAGCTCTCACACTTTAAACCTATCCCAGGATTGGCGAAAAGAGAATTTTGGAGGGGGTGTGATCAGTCTCAAGACTGATTTTGAGTGGGCACCTCATAACACAGATTTTAGCCCCACAAATTTCTTCCTTTAGGGATATTTTAAGGAAAAAGTGTATGCATGAAGACCCAGGACCATCTCTGAACTTAAGTAAGCCATTAGGGAGGAGATAAGAGCCTTCAATCGGTCTGTTTGTAAGGTCTTGGACAACATTGTGCAGCGCTTTAAGAAATGCACGGATCTAAATGGAGGTCATCTTGAACACACGCTCTAGAATGAAGAAGAAAAGCCCAAAGCGTATCATGGTCTAATTTGATATTTTAAATACAATAAACTAATTATAACTGAAGTTTCATTTAATATCGACAATAAATGAACGAATGAAACCTATCAAAATTTTGTCCAGGAAAAATCCAAGGTTTTTAAAAGTGGAGTACGATAACTACGTAAGGAAAAGGCCATACAAATTTGGATTAATATAACAAATGTTATGAGTGTATAAGCAATTTGATAGAAAAAGTGGTGTCTAAAGTGATTCTAACGATAGTGAAAGTAAATTATATCGGAATATAACGATTAAATTATCAGTAGAAAACATTTGTACAGTTTTAAGTATTATAGTTAGTATTTAGTGTTGAGGCATTGGTATCTCAAGGCCACAGGCACGAATTAACTGTTAACACTTTTGCGCATTATTCTTGGTCCATTTATCTTGAAGAATTTTTCATAGCTCTTGAACAGTCCTTGGATTCCTCGCTTTAGACCTCTATCTCTCTCTGGCGGTCTGCCTCTCTATCTTTCTTTGAGTTTCTTCCAAACATTTTCAATGAGATTTAGATCCAGTGAGTTCATAATAGTGACGTGCTCAACTTAGCGTGTGACCGGGGACTTTATTTTGTATGAAAATCGCAGGTTGGGCTTCAGAGACCCGCAAATAGATCAAAGTATTTTGTCGCAGTAATTCTTTGAAAACTTGTACATTCATTGTTTCCTGTGATTATACCGAAATCACACCGGAGACCATGATTTTCCTTCTGCCAACTTCACACTTTTTTTCCGCTAGCTATGCAACGATTGAACCTCCTACCATCCTATCAGAACAAATTGAACCTAGATTTGTTAATAAAGTGGATTAGGGTCCATTGGTCATCCGTCTATATAATGTGGTCAATAGCGAATGCAATACGATTATTCTTGTTTCACGGAATCATCAATGGCTTGACAGCAGGTATGCGAGTGTGAAAATTGTCTTCCTCCAGCCAACGTAACACAGTCTGCCTGGAGACATCGATGGCCAAAATTGCTTATCTGTAAATTGCTTATCTGCTGATAACTTTCGTTTTATTCATCTAAATTTGCATAAACTTCACCTATTGATCGTTTCTACTAGTAGGATAGACATAATTAAAAATCACTTTTTTCTTATTTTGATAGGTTTCTGTACCTTTTTCAATGCCTTTTGACCTGAAAACGCTTTGAAAGCGGCTAAAAGCACTAGTTCCGAGGTTCATTGAATCATGTTTTCCACTATATATTTTTATCTAAACAAGATTAAGCGGCAAATTAGGAACCAAATTAAAGTGGTTTTAATCCTCTTGTTAACTATTAAAATTACAAGAGTCTTTGAACAATAAATTACACATTGATACATACAAATTTTCAGAAACAGATTAACAGGATAAATTTTTCGGAAATGTTATTTCCTAATTCGCAAAAATTCCGTACAGTGGTGGGATTCGAACCGTGTACACTGAGGTAGCGAGCAACCGCTTTGATCTCAATTAAACCGTCCTTTAGACCACTCGGCTACGCGGAAGACAAAAGTCTTCCGAATAAACAAACTTTTAAGGTACGCTTCGCAAGGTCGATCGGGACTATGAAAGAGAGAAATTAATAGGGAATTTAAAGGACAAAGGAGAGTTGAGGTAAACATGCGGCGAATATAAAATATATAAATCTTTTATGAACACGAAAGAATGATGAAATGAATCCAGCAAACTGCAAGAAACAGAAAAACAGGATAATTTTTCTTCGGAAATGTTATTTTCTAATTCTCAAAAATTCCGTACAGGGATGTGATTCAAATCGTGCACACTGAGGCAGTGAGCAACTGCTTTGATCTCAATATTAAACCGTCCCTTAGACTACTCGGCTACGTGGAAGACAAATGTATATATATATATATATATATATATATATATATATATATATATATATATATATATGATCAATTTATATTAGAATGTATATTCCAAAATACTGCTATCATCCAACTGTTTATTACTTCTGTTTTTTCACATCTAGTGATAACTAACCATACATAACCTATTTTATTCATCTTTCCAGGTTTAGATTTCCATTACAATGAATCGTACGAGTAAGAATCATCCAAATAGGTTTTGTTACATCTGCCGACATGACGCTCTTCCAGACCGCCAAGCAAAAAATCACGGATTTTGTGAAAAAGCCATGTCAGCTTACTTTGGAGTGAAGCTAGGGGACCAGGATAAGCCATTTTCTCCCAATATTTGCTGTAAAACATGTATTGAAACTCTAAGGGATTGGATTAATAAGAGAGGAAGAGTATGCAATTTGGTGTGCCAATGGTGTGGAGGGAAGGCAAAGATCATGTCATAAACTGTTACTTCTGCATGACAAATTTGAAAGGTATCAATCGAAAGAACACACACCATGTTCAGTAACCCAATGTTCATTCTGCTATAAAACAAGTCCCACATGGCCCCGATCCTTCCTTTTCTATGGGTTCTAGTTCTGATCCCGAGGCTAGTGTCACTACTGATACAGCTGAGTTTGATGCATACGAGCAAGAAGAGGGCAACCAACTGGTGTCTTTTACGCAAACCGAACTCAACGACCTGCCACGAGAGCTGAACTTTACAAAGAATCTGCTCAGCTATTGTCTATGCTGGTATTAGAGACAACATTCTATTAGTATCGGTACCGCGAGAAATAATTTAGGAATTCTTTCAAGTTTTATGAAGCCTCTTTACTGGTCTACTGTAACAACATTGCTGAGCTGCTCAACTTAATGGGCTTGAAGTATGATGCTATGGAATGAGGACTTTTTATTAACACATCTAATAGAAGTCTCAAGGCAGTTCTTTTTAACAACGGCAAGTAGTTTTGATCGATCCCTGTTGGACACTCAGCTGCTTTGAAATAAACCTGTAACAGTATGGACCGCCTGTTGTCTGCTCTCAACTACCAGAAACACAAATTGCTAATCTATTGAGATCTTAAAGTTGTTAGACTCATCTTAGGCGTTCAGGGTAATTGCACAGTATCTATGCTTTATGTGCTTGTGGGACAGTCGGGCTGACGACCAGCATTATGTCAGACAAAACTAGCCGTCACGACAAGGATTAGAACTGGGTTCACACAACGTTCTGACACACCCTTTGGTTGAACTAATCAAGATATTGCTTCAACTCCTGCACAGTAAACTTGGTTTGATAAAGAACTTTGTCAAGGCAAAGGAGAGGGAAAGTAGAGGATTTGTTTTACTCCATCAGAAGTTTCCGCTAGTGAGCATGGAAAAACTGAAGCCAGGTGTATTTGATGATCCTCAAATAAAGGATCTCATCAAGGGCACCAGTTTTGATGTAGTACTGAATCCTGCTGAACTCTATGACTAGATGCGGTGGCAACTCCTTTTTCATTATTAATCTTGGTATATTGCTCTTTAAAAACTACTGTGTGGCGTGGCTTCTATGAGAAAGGACTCCATCTTGTTACAGGTAACAGCTTTGTTTTCAGGAGTTCATTCTAATTAGTAGAATTCACTTTTGTCTTTTCATTATCAATAAAGTGAACATCTGTTTTGCCATTCCAAGAGACCCCTACATATATCATAAACCTTTTGGAAAATCTTCAACTATCATGATACAATCTGTTTATCAGAATGTCACACATTTTACCAGACCCATAAACAACATCATTTTGGCGGTTTCGCGGAATTTCTAAAGTGAAATCTTTTTTTATCCGTGAAGACAATATTTTTAACATCAGCAACAGAGAAGTTATCAAATAACTGTCTGCATCTTGTTTTTCTTTTATCCTTGATAGTACCACTTTTCTAGAAGATACTAATCCTTTGAAAGCTTTTGGCTTTTGTGTCTTAATTATTCGTTGTAGAGAACTCCATCCAATATTCAAGTTGTTACCAATTGTTCTTTGCGATAAATGACTTCTTCGTTTATCTTATTGAGAGCAGATGTTATCTTTAATGTAATTCACATTTCCCTATTCTGAAGCTGTTTTAGGTTTACTGCTTCCTGGATTTCTGTTAGCGCTTCCCGTTTCGCGAATATTTTTAAAAGTCTTTCCACAGCCCGTCTTTTCCACATTTTTCCAAGAAATTCTCGAAATACTCTTTCAGTCTTCCACCCCTTTTCACAGTAACAAGCCTTAATGAGAATGAGATCTTCTTCCGACAACGTCATTATGGGCGCTGAGTAATGTAAATAAAGATATCCATTCTTGTTCATTCTTGTAGGCTTTTGTAACAACGTGATAATTCCTGTATGGTAATGCCCAATCAAATGTTATTTTATCTCACTATTCCTTTTTTTAACAATGTTGTTATTCTTTGTGAAGTTCAAGAAAACTACAAAAGATATCTAGATTACGGTTTTTGCATACAAAAGAAGAATATTGAAAATATCTTGCACGTGAAAATTGTCATGAATAGTAAGGAGCTTACTGAGATATTATTATTTTTTTAAATTGCCTATTTTTGAGGCCACCCGATATATTATCGGTCCGTATCAATGAGCATAAATACAATATAAGAAGAGGTGAAAACAATAGTGCGTTTTTGGTTCATATTTCCGAGAATGATCCCTTAATTAATTGGAATTCGCCAAAATTTATTTGTCGCTTCAATGACATTATAAAAGGAAATATTGTTGAATGTTCATTTAAAGTCTTTCTTTAGAGTGCCCCCGCTGCATCTTACTGCAACGAGTGCTTGAGCCCCCAAACTGTCTGGCACATTGTTATTGAATTTTTTCTCATCAAGGATTGTAAGAGTGGAGGTATACGAAAGAAGAATGAACGGCGAATTGTACAGGGAAATCTTTGGAAAGAAATTTGTTATCTATCACGGGCTCTCTGAACTTGAAACCAGGATGGCCATTTCAACAAGACAATTATCCCAAGCATACAACAAAACAAAAAAATAATTGGCTGCATACAGGGGGAATTAATATATTAGTATATCCAGGTCAATCTCCTGACCGAAATCCAATCGATAATCTGTGAAGGCAATTGAAACTCATGGTCCAGAAATGAGATACGCGTAACAAATTTGATTTGAAGTAAGTATGTTGGGAGAAATAGAACACAATTTCCCCAAGCACCTATAGAGAAATCGTAGGGACAGAGCCGTAGCAACCGTCCCCCGCCTCACACCCCACTGTGGCCCCAAACCTTTCTTTTATTAATGAAAATATAAAATTTACAAAAACACATTTTCTGTAAGTATTCCGCAGCTTTGAGACTGCTGAGAATAGTATTTGTCGTGCCTGGCACTACTTGTAAATGTAGGACTGTAGGATATATTGTTATGGAGGCTCCACAATCTTGATTGGGGAGCAGGGAGACTAAACATTGCTACGGCTCTGCGTAGGAGACTACTCAAAGCGCCTGCAAGTTGTAATTGGCAACAAGGATTATGCAACCAGGCATTAAACTATATTTTTATGAATGTGTTGTAAACTTTTGCGTTGTCAAATTTCATTAGCGTCCTTATAAAGTTTTTCCAATTCACCATGTTGTTTTTCTGATCATTACTTTGTATTGATTGCATAAACTTCCACGCGGGTTATAAATTTCATTAACCTGTGCTAACTAACTAAAATTATGTACATTTTCATTTCCTACAGTGTGTGTAAACTTTTGTGGCCGTCCTCCGAAACACATACACACAAAATATATATAGATATAAATGGAGCGGGAGGTAATTATGCAAATATTTGGAAAAGGCAAGCTGTGCTGCTTGGTATTCAGGCAGGGAGCACCAATGCGAAGATCTCGAACTGATTGGATATCAGTCTGAAGACGATGCAGAGGACCAGGAAAGAGTAAGATGAGTCATTCTATGATTATGAAGGTACGGTGGATAGGAAACCTCAGCCTAAGCATTCTGATACGAAAAGAACCCTCGAATTTGTCGCGGAGATCCAAGACATCGTTGTCAGCAATCTTGGCAAGACAATGAGGTCCATAGCCAGGAACAAGGGAGTGTCAGAGTCTCTCATCAGACAGTGCCTGAAGACATCGGCTACACCTCATACAAGAAAAGAAAAAGTCAGCCTATCGTCGAAGATGAAAGGCAACGCGTAAGGAACAGGCTGCGTATCGGGCGTTTAAACCTAGGCACCCTTTAAGCCTGGCAGGTTTTGGTTATTCTCAGACGAGAAGAGTTTCTGTCAGGACCAGTTGGTGTACTTACAAAAAATGCGCTGGCTTGCTAAGTCCCCCATAGATGTAACGAGGGGCGTGAAGACTAGTTTTCAATCCACATCATGGTTTTTGGGGTGGCCAGTAGTGAGGGTCAGGTTATGAGATTTTTTATCTTCCCAGAGGGTTACATACAGTGCCTGGAATCGTTGGTTTTTCCCTGGATCCAGGATGTGGCCGCTACAATAGAGGAAGTGTGCCTCACAAGCAGGAGTATCCTTTTTAGATGTCAGACAATTACTTTGACCATATCAATCCGAATATCTGACCTCTTAGCTCCCCAGACTTCGTCCCCTTCACTCAACTATTATGTGCACGGCTGGTTGAAAGATATATATATATATATATATATATATATATATATATATGTAGAGAGAGAGAGAGAGAGAGAGAGAGAGAGAGAGAGAGAGAGAGAGAGAGAGAGAGAGACAGACAGACAGAGACAGACAGACAGATAAACAGACAGACAGACAGACAGACAGGCAGACAAACAAACATACAGACAAACAGACATACAAACAAACAGACAGACAGACAGACAAACAGACAGGAAGACAGAAAAGAGACCAACAAGTCTGCGTACACCACCAAGATGGAGCCTATGTCCAGACCCTCGAGAAGGTTTTCAGCAGGTTCCGACACTGTCTCGAGGCCGTGGTGGGGCCAACGTCGATTCCATTGAATGAAATAAATAGCACAATTCTTTATTTTTTTAATTTGTATCTTTTGCAAATATAACTTTATAGATTAACTCTGTTTTATCATTTTTATATTGAAGTTAGCCCCCAAATTACCCAACACTCTTTATATATATATATAAATATATATTTTCTACACTACGTAAGGAAAAATGAAAGACTGGTTGGAGTTAGTACTTTCGTCGTCTTGACATTTTCAAACTCACAATGGCTTACAAGATAGAGATACACCGTATTTAGACAGAGCAAGGTTTCCTATGAGGTCAGATTTCTTATGATCTTTGATAAGTTGGATTTAAGAAAGAAAGATATAACTGGGTTTGTTTTCCTTAGACCCAGATCTATCCTTCTTTCTTAAATCCGACTTATCAAAGATCATAAAACATCTGACCTCATAGGAAACCTTGCTCTGTCTAAATACGGTGTATCTCTATCTTGTAAGCCATTGTGAGTTTGAAAATGTCAAGACGACGAAAGTACAAACTCAAACTAGTCTTTTATATTTTCTTTACGTAGTATAGAAAATATATTTATACTTATCATGCATTACCTTTCGTCCTTTTTACCCATATATATATAACGGAAATTGAGGCAAATTTGAGCAATAATAGTTTCATTTGCCTAGAAAAGGAACTTAAGCTAAAGTTCGTCTTCAAAGCAACACGAGAAGAATAAATCGATGACAAGTAGGTACAAATCGATGAGAAGTAGGTATAAATATATATCATAGACGAACAAAGAGGTGTAGCGAGGACAAATGATCAGGGACGGAGGGGAAATTGGTAGACCGGAAGCCGTGATTCAAATACCTGGAAAGGTCATGTTGGCATAGCTTATTAAATAAAGGTTTAAGAAGATAATATAAGAAAGAACTCTCTCTCTCCTATCGATTAGAATTCTGCTAAGTTAATTACCACTCAGAGGACTATAGGAAAAACAATATTGTTTAATGTTCCTTCATTATTTTCGATCCTAACTTCAATATATCACCTGATCTCTTTTAACTTGACCCTGTTATAAAAAAAACTTATTTTAAATAAAATTGTCCATTTTAATTCTTAGCCCTTTGATTTATTTAATTTGTTACATTTCTTTTGTTTATTGAATAATGTATTCTATTTGCATATGTATGCATACATACTTACGTGACTTATATTTCTACACTTCACATACACTATCTTACATTTGGATATTTTGGTAGAGATTTTATTTATGTCTTTACCCTTTCGTATCTCCTTTTAATCCTTCTTTTCTGATAATTATTTATTCCTATTTTTTACGCTCGCTTTGTTTTGTATCCTTGCGTTGTACGTAGGCGTCGCGTCGCTTAGTTTCTCATATATATATATATATATATATATATATATATATATATATATATATATATATATATATATATATATATATATACATATATATATTTATATATATATATATATATATATATATATATATATATATATATATATATATATATATACCATTTGTGTAAAGTAATTCATTATATTATGTATTCCTTGAGAATAAACTGAATAAAGCTCGAAAGTCATTGGATTCCACTTTTCAGTTTTCCTGTCGAATTCCTTTAATTATTGCTCTACTCACGCGCTACTTTATGAGTTTCTCATATATATATATGTATATATATATATATATATATATATATATATATTTATTATTAATGATATGATTTGAAACGAGTTGTGTGTCGAAATAAATCTATTACCTTTCCGCGGTGTAGCTTGGGAAACCCAGGGACTCAAATGGAGCCCTTAGTTAGGGCTGAATAACTGCACTGATGTGGTTGGCGAAAACTCTGAGAGGGGTGGGTGAATACAGGTAGAAAAGGTGAGTCTACTTACCTTTAGTTAATCTTCTCTTATATCCGCTTGTTACTCTGCGAAGTTTCACTCACACAGCATTAAGGAAAAGATTACAACTCCGCTTCTAATTGCTTCGGAGAAACAGAAACTTGACAGTTTACGGCAATTTAACGTTGCTTTGTTCAAGCTTATTTAAACCCAAATTTGTTGTTTTTATTTGTCAGTCTGAAGCTGACGTTGAATTAATTATAGAAAAAAAACTGTGACAGAACAAAAATGATCAATTTTTAATCCTTAACGTTTTTCTACCATGGGTTTTGATACACCAGAGCATCATATGCCGTCGATTTATGGGTAATTTCTCATTCTTCCGAGAATATTTTAATTAAATATAAGAATTATACGAATGACATCAAGGTTATATCCAGGCAAACTTCATTTGTGCAAAATGCAACAGAACCGACTCTTCTAATTCCACATGAGTTTATCCAGAACAAATTTATAAGAATTTATCGACCTTACATGTGGGTTTTAACTTTGCTATAGGAAGGAAAAGCACACTACCATAACCTGCCCATCAAACATTGAACTTTTTTCTGAGTGTGGCAAAGACTTTCATACTTGTAAAAATTGTACTAAAATATTGAAACGTCTTAATTATAATAGCAAACTTAATAGCCATATCTTGCTTAACAAAGAAATAATTCTTTAAGAACAAGTAAGAGCTTTAAATATACAAGAGGAAGAAAGAAAAATAAACAACATGAGGAAATGAGACGCAGTTCTTTAGTAAAACTGTATTCGCCTGA
This sequence comes from Ceratothoa steindachneri, assembly GCA_963969495.1. Taxonomy (NCBI): domain Eukaryota; kingdom Metazoa; phylum Arthropoda; class Malacostraca; order Isopoda; family Cymothoidae; genus Ceratothoa; species Ceratothoa steindachneri. The sequence goes on along the minus strand of OZ018339.1, from coordinate 32,557,100 downwards.
TTAATTACAGAGCTAACTGGCTTCCATCGTCCGTGCAAGAACAATGATCATTGCTCTTGGTCTTAAAATTTTCTTCTGAAACTAGTTTCCTTGATAAAATTCTCCGAATAACAAGATCTCATGTTCTTATTTGCAAGCGATATTGAGTGGAGGATCAATAAACAACATGTATACACAAGTTGTGAAGGCTATTATAAATGAAACTTAAAAGAATATGACCTATTTACAGAAAAAAAGAATGCAGAACCCACTAAAATAACGACTTGTATTTTCTGTTCTTAGAAAATAAACCTAACCCATTTATTATTCTTTAAAAGACAAATAAATTCCACGCATATTGGCACTTTGTGTATATCTGTATACCTAGTAACTTAAGTGGCAGCACCTCATCCTAGTCTTAGTACCCGCAGTTGCACACCCTATGGCGTGACCTCGCGATTTCATTACTTGCAGTTTTGCTTTAAATTAAATTCGTTCTCTTTCTTTTTGATGTTGTATCCATGTCTCACTAGTCATTTTACTAGTATATTGGAGATCTGGTAATATTTATTGCTGGATAATTACTCACTTGCATCCCTTTATATATAATTCGGTGCCTAACTGGCAATAGTTTGTCTGTTTTCTGTTGTTCGGTTGTTATTATAATTGTTTTATTATTTATCTGACTACTTCATTATATCGGTAACCTATAACTCATTGATTTTCTAATAGTCTGAAAATTTAGTCATTAATCCGGTTTGTTTAATTAAGAAATTACCGTTTTTTGTTTATCCCCACGTCTATCTCTGGTTTTTTAATTGGTACTTCAAGAAATTCCTAAAAAAAAGAATTACATTTTGTATTGCCTTTGTGTAACTTCTCTCACATATATCTGGAATCATTTTCTCAATAAATTCGTGTAAAGCAACAAATCTAAATGAACACTGAAATGCTTTCTAAACGAGTGCCAGGAAATGGTAGAATAGGCATGAATATCCATGTAGAGACAAAAAGAAACGAAAATAAACTATAAAAATGAGCATATAGACAATAAAGAAGCCGCAAATAAAATCGGATATAGAAGAGTGGGCATGTTTGACTTTCCCAATGACACATGTCCTTTGGCAAGCCAACTTGAACACTGAGAAATTTGAATGTCCTTTCCCATCCCCGAATCAACCTAGATACAGTCTCGTGCCAACTCAGAGCTCCAGAATGACCTCGATTATCTCTGTATTAAAATGAATATTCACTTGCGAAGAGATCACATCTATAAGCCTCATATGAAATAGGTCAACTGTGGGATCATTTTCTTTCTGAATAATTTTATTGAGTTTTCTGCGTTTGAGAGATAAAAGAAAAGAAATGAGTAAATGAAATAGCGGGGAGTTTTCCGTTGACTTTTCTTGTTCGCATCCTATTATGTAACTTTTTTCATAACAAGAAATGTTCTCCAATTGTAAGGAGGTAAGGACGAAATAAATTGAAGAGAAAAACGAAAATACCAAAAGAAGATTATTATTAATAAAAAGTAGACGCGTCTCGATTGATCTTGGAAAGGCGTAGAGAGGAAAATGTACTGTCGAAACGAAAAAAACGTCGAACCGGTGAAGAAGATCTAACCACTGTATCCTTGTCGCTGAGATCAGTGGCCATAAGCTTAATCCAGTCGCCTATCTATGAGAGTAAAAAGACTATGTTCTCGCAGGAACCTAGCCCAATGCTCTCCACTTCGTACTCGCGACATTATGTTCCTATGGAAGATGTGACATAAAACCATTTTAAAGTCGACAACCACTTACGAACATCCATTTTAGTATAATAATCATTCTCCCTACTCTGATACAAAAGAGTGGAGGTTGTATGCATCAGTGCCAGGGTTTGCGTCACCGAGGGCGTAGAAGAAGAAGTTCAGTGACTGTAAGATTTTTCTGTAATGCATAACATCCTAGTTTTTCAGAGGAGTATTAATTCCACATCATTTTTATCCTTATAATGTACAAAAATGCCATAATTCACTAGGAAAAGCTGTTACAAATGACTATTTACTTGCACTCCAGGACCCTTAGTGGTTATCTGAGAAATATGAGACACCTGAAGGATGTTGAATCCTTGTCAAAAGCACGAATAAATTGTTTCCTAGGACTTAATTTAGTGTACCTGATCGCATTAGTACTGTATGGGGGACAACCAGTGAGTTTTACAATGCGTTACTCGTCTCTGAGAACATATTTTCTCTAAATACTAGGGCCTGTAGTAGTGAGCTTTGGTGCCTCAAAGATAGAATTAGCATGAGGCCCTGGAAAAACTACCTGAAAACTATAACCCGAATGGTAATATCATATATAAGTTTTAGATCACTTCTCACTATTATCAATCATACTTTAAAACCGCATGGCGAGGTTAGGACGTTGTTGTTTTGCTCCATTTGATGCAAAAGTGAGAGTAAGAAGTTGAAAAGCAGCTACTTATTTTCGTTATGGAAAATCAGGATTGGAGTTTTGAGATTGAGCTATCAACAGTAATGTGCCACCAGTGTAAATTATAGGTAATTATTTCCCTCTACATACTTCTCTAACTTCGGGAAATATATACTAGATTTCGAGGGTTAAAATGCCCGAAAAGTCTTGAAAGAAGTGCAAAGCAGAGATATTTAATATTTGCTCCAAAAACGAAAAAAAGAAGGAGAAAACGCATTTAAAGAAGGAGAGTCTCATTAAAAAAAAACCATTTAAGCAAACCTGACTGGTCGGGCTAATAAATTTGAATAAATAAATTTCTGGAATTCTAAGAATGGTTTCGAATCGAATAATTTATCTATACCAATTTTGGATGGATATTTTGCGAAGTATAGCAAAGGAAAATAAGAAAAGTATTGGTAGCAAAGTATCGAAAGAAAGCTCAAATTTCTTTAGAAAACTTGTCTATATAAAATAAATAAATGTATATATATATCGAGAATTATTTTCAATAGTGCAATCATAATTAGGCGGTTAAGAAAGCAATTCTTTGGCTAACTAGCACTTCATCGAAGCCCTCGGAAGGAGTTCTTATCACATAAACGTCATCTTCTCGTGGATGTGAGAAGATCTTCCGAGAGATTCGATGAAGTGCTAGTTAGTCAAAAGGCTGCATTCTTAACTATATATATATATATATATATATATATATATATAACACTAAAAACTACACTCAATGAAGATTTAAGTGCAATATCTTTATTAATTAACTAATTTTAACTACAGTTTGTTTTTGAACTACTGTTTGGTTAGTTGATGTTCCTCACTCCCAAGCGTCACTGTAACCTATAAATACTAGCCCCTTGTTAAACCCACCATTCACTATTTAGGATGGATTTACTTTAGTAGTATATATATAGATATGTATTGGAATAGGCAATTTAGTTATATCCATAATGTTTGCAAAAATATGTAAAAATGCATGAGGTCAACGCGGCGCTACCAAATTCTATCACAAATTGAGGGCAACTCTTACACTGGTAGAACTGAAAGATGAATACGCATTGCTTGAAAACACAGACCCTTAATTATAGAATTTAACACAAAGTTTAGCAGACTGATGGATTTTCACAATATCACACTCAAAGCCTACTCAACACGAGACCAAAATTTAAATAGAAAGCAATGGATACATTCTACTTGCTTAAAATTTAAAGCAAAAGTTACGAAGATGTCTTGTAAGTAAACAAGTTACGCAATGCATCCCCTCCATCGTCGACGAAATCCCACAAACCAGGTGATCAAATGCACATAAAGATCAAAATGACCATCTCTGGTGAGCTCGAAAGCCAGAGTGGTCAAGCTATCTTGTAAAATCGCAAACTATTGTAATTACTTGTCCTATATTCATGTTGATAACAACTCCTTAAAGAGGTTCCCAACCAATTTTGTTACTATTTCAATATTCCATTCTTAATGAATTAAGGTGTCAACAGGTAATCAGCTGGTGTTTAATGCCCCAAACTTCTTTTGCTTTCCTTGTTAGTGGAAATATCTGTATTTTATTTACTTATTTCAGATGTAAACTATAGTAATTAGTCTCTCACCTTTTTTTTATTTTAACTAAAGGCATTTACATATTATACGTAATGGGAGAAGACTTTGGTCATTAGTTTATATATGAAATGTAGTTATTGCATATATGACGGGAAAATCTATATCTTAGGTACGCACACCTTGCAGTAACTAATAAATATTTTGCAATTTAGCACCAAATCAATTTCTGGTAAATAAAAAATACCTACAATCAAATAATCTTGCGCCATTTTTAAATATAATTCATGAACTAAATAAGTACAACTCTAGACACTCAATAAAAAATGGAGAGAAATATTGAAGGAGAGAAAGAGAGAGGGAGCTGATACGAATGACTCTTTGATTTAACCACATAAATCTTGAGTATGATTCGCAGAAACGCTCGAAAAATGTCTTATTATGTCTCCTAGTGACCTTCTCTAAAATCCTTCTAATCTTGATTTTTTGGAATATGGAATAACAGAAATAAAGGTTGTCTCTCCCTATTTCATTTTGACGACGCTATACATATATCAATTTTACTCATCCTAGATCTTTCCATCCTTCCATTTCTTCTTTTGTACTTGCCTTTTCTATCGCTCTTGCCTATTTGGGATCTTCCCCCAGATCCTAATTCTCAAACCCCCTTCATTTGCGAAGGGTGTATCAAACATGATTCATGGTGAATATACAGTTTTAGTTTCAAAGAATCATAAAAAAGAGAAAGAATAACGCGTGTAATATACTTGGAGGAAGCCTTGAGCAGGGGAGAATGTGGGGAATGGATTGGAAGGGGTGAGGGAGACGGGGACAGAGTCCGGAACGACCTCAATAGTAAGGTTCAAACCAGCTAGCAACAAGACAGTTGTTTTAAAGGCGATACGCTCTGACACATACTCATAATAAACACGCACACAATGAATGCGTGATTTCACCTTAATTAACGAAGATGGACACAGTTGATTGAAATAGTACTTTAGACAAAATAGTTAGAAGAAACAAAGAGAAGGGGCATGACATTCAATAGGGTCAGAAACAGGTCGCAGGAAGGTAAAGAAACATATAATAGAACAATATAATAAGGGAAAAATCACATGACGCGTGATATACAATGGATGGTGTTAACAACCCATGGAAAGGAAAAGTGGTATCACAATCCAATGGAACGCTAAGGAATATATTACTTGAGCCTTAAAAGCTTAAAAAAAAGCTTTTAAGGGGCACGTAATAAGTTCCTAAGCGTTTTAACAGGTTGTAATACCACTTTTCCTTGGGCGTTTTACAACAATAAAACTGACAATCTCGAGTGAGGGATCTAGGTAGGGCATTTTTGAAGGGTAAGATTAGATAGGCAACTGGGTCTAAATTCTACCTTATTTTGACAACACGCCCACACTAACTTTGCTTAGAAATAATATGTATAAGGTCATTCTATAAGTAGTGCGGCATTTTACCATGTTTATAATTATGTTATAGATTGAAATAAATAAAACTTAGATGAAGATATTTCTATTTAAATAAGTATTTTATTAATTTGATAACTAAAATAATTTCCAACAATTTTAACCACTAGTTCCTTATCTTATCTTGCCATCTTCATTCAGTTCAGGTCATTTGCTAAACTATGAATAAAATATTAATCCAAAGGGGCTAAGTAGGGTAACTATGGCTCATGACTCATTAGTTCCAAATCGAAATTGTCAAGATATGGTATGGTATATGTTGTTATATAAGGTTGAGTGTTGTATTGATGAAAGAGCACTCTTCTTCGATTGATTAATGCTGGCCATTTATCTTTAAGTACTGCATGTTAAAGGTTCATCTGAGCACAATAAACCTCTTTGGTGATAGTCTGATTTGGGTTAAGAATTTCAAAATGAATTATGCCATTCTTATCCCACCAAACGCCAAAAGATTCTTCCAGTGTTAGGTCCCTATTTATGCTGGGGTATTTGTTTTCCTCTAGGACTAGTCCATTGTCAAGAACGTTTAGTATTATTTCTTCTCCATTAACAATTCTACTAAAATATGGCTCACTTTATAATCGAGAAAGGAGAGATGAACAAATGTTGAATCTTCGTTGCAAGTATACCTCTGTCAGTTCGTGAAGAATCCATTACCTTAATCGTGGAACTTTGCTTATCTCAGGTCAAAGGCAATTTAGATTACTCGTAGAATGAATGGAATGTGTTTTATAACCATTTGTTCAATTGATAAAATGGGATTTTCTTCCACTGTTGTTTTTTATAAAATCTTGATCTAATTTCATTGGTCGTCCTGAACTGCATTCATCTTTGAGACTAACGTATTCCGAGCGATAAAAGGCCTCAATACTTATGGTATGGTTTAATTTAATAAAAACTAGTCTTAATAGTAGAAAACTAGTGTAGCCCATTTATTCACTACATTTATTATTCATACTAATGACCATTTACTTCAGTGCACTTCAGTGAGATTATTTATGAGCCCTGTTTAAAATATAGTCTTGATAGCAATTTATTAAGTTTTTTTCCAAAGCGAACTAGGTAAAAAGCACTCTTCCTGACCCATTTGGTTTAGCTCCACCACTAACGTGAAGAATAGTTCTTTTTCTATTAAGTTAAGTTGGTTGTTTTACTTAAAACCTTTCAATACATTTCATGCATCCTTGACAATATTTTTAGCTTATGATTTTCTGACAATTCAAAATGTTATATTATATAATTCCAGATGCTGTCCAAAATAAACAGATCGACCAGGATCTTGTTTTAGCGGAGTTTGGGGTTAGCATGTGTAGGACTTCAGAGCCCACTGTATAGCACCCATTTATTTTTGTTTTGTGTTGTTATGCCATGCGCGAGCCATTTATCCATGATCTTTTACTCCTAATTTAAAGCATTTTTTTCCACGTCAAAATGATTGGACTAAATCTTCAAGTTTCTTTTAGTATTACATGCAAATTTAGAAGATTTCATGGCAAGTTTAAAATCGTAAAAGGAAGCCAGTTGCAAGTCTATTTTGTCGATGTTGTTTTGAGGAGTACAAAACTTATTTCAGTTGGAGCAAAGCAATATATTTTAAATATATCTCGTTGGAATAAAGGCTTGTAGGTATAACATAGTGGTACAATTTTAAAATGCCATACTTTTCAAGACCAAAATTATTTTCGAAATAATCTAATATAGGCTTGAAAAAGAAAAACTACGGAATTAAAACCACTAATATCGCTCAGAACCACTACAGACAATCAGCCCTGAAATCTTTTAGAAGACAAACAAAAGGTAACAGCCAAAATGATACTTTTCGAAAAGAAATGAGGCTATCTAATACATCTAGCCTTAGATAAATGGCCATAAAAGGCAGTAGATAAGGAAAAATGGCCTCGTCTCTTTTATAAAACACGAGCTAATAATACTAAACATGTTTCATGATTGTTTTAACAAGCATAGAAGTTGAGTCACTTTGATCTACAAGAATATCACCGATCTGTACTTCAAAATGTAGCTCTGCTATAGTTTGTTAGAGCGCGGATTAAGCAGTACAAAATAGAGTATTTTCGTTGTCATCTCAATTTTCATAATTCCTCGTAAGAAATAGAACTTTGCAGGAATAATTAATTGAAGTATAATTCTCATGCAAGTAAGTTTCATGTAAAAGAGAAGGTTTGTCCTTTATCAGGTTGCCCTTGACACTTAGCAGATTAACCGTTATTTTCCCTCGTTCCGCAATACCGGTCTCATCTTTGGATTTTATTATGTTATATGGGCGCTTGCAAAAAAGTTATTTAAGCCTCTTATAATGCATTGCAGAAGAATTGTCGACCATTTGCTAGACGATTATTATGTGTGTAAGTATCTTAAAAGTCAAAAATGCTGAGCTATATTTGTATTCTACCGCTTATTTATAGAATTATGAATTAGCAATGAAGCTAAAATCCACTTTTAGTTAGTTCAAGGAAAAAGGAGATATGATGGAAGTCAGAGATAAAATTAGGAAATGATGAGTAATATATATATATATATATATATATATATATATATATATATATATAGAGAGAGAGAGAGAGAGAGAGAGAGAGAGAGAGAGAGAGAGAGAGAGAAAGAGAGAGAGAGAGAAAGAGAGAGAGGGAGAGAGAAAGAGAAAGAGAGAGAGGGAGAGAGAGAAATAGAGGGGCATTTATAATGCTTTATTTTTATTCACAAAGTTTCAGGCTCCATGCCAATATTTGGGTCTGACAAAAAATAATCAATTCTTAATTAATATTCAAGGCTAAAAATATCTTAGTATTAACATTAATGCAAATTATAACTGAAGGTAAACAGATTGTATTAATTATCAAATCTTTAAAAATTATATTTGTAAAAACAAAAAAAAATTAATTGAATTTTACATTATGAAAAGAAAAGGAGGAATGCAGCGGAGTAACCTCGGGACAGGAGGCAGGAAGAAAGAAAACGCGGTCGAGGTGGCGTGGGCGGGAGGGGTTAAATTAACACAAGAGGGACAGCAGTGGAATCATTGTTGATGGAGGGCTTTAAAATTTTAATATATTTATATTAATTCTAAAAGTCAGAGAGAAATCACATTTTTTAAATTCTTTTCCAAGGAGGGAACGCACCAGACTCTTTCAATCTGGGGGAAATAAACCCAGCTTGTTGACAAGAGTCACAATTCAGTCGTTCGAGTTAAGTTAGAGTTCATCTCATTCTTCACTCGCCGAGAAGGCTAAAAGTAACGTTTCGCCTAAATTGACATCTTCATCTCTCGCTGGTATACCTGCTAATGACCGTCTTACCTATTCCTCACCGCTTTTCAGGGACGCAAAACAATTGAGCAGCCATGTGCCTGTTCGATTGCTCGTCCAAAGGTACCCTCTTTGAATGGACCGTAAGTTCTCCTAGGGTACTTACTTTTCTTGTTACTTCTTGTTACTTTATCCTCCCGGCAAGTTTTCTACACACGCCTCTCCTATAACTTCATCAAACTCAAGGAACATTTAATTTACTACGCGCGTATCACTAACTTTAACAAACGGTACAAATCATAATTATAAATCCATTTTTAATTAAAATCTTTAAAATATTTATTTAAAAATAAAGCACAAAATCCAATCTCTTTCATTCCAATACTTCACAGTAGAGTATACATTCAACGTCCCTAAATTCACTCTGAACAGTCAAAGTCCTCGTTGGTCTCGTAGGTGAATCAAATCAAAAGTAAATAAGTCCGAATGATATAGAGTTTACTGACAGTAGTAGCCAATACCGATATGTAAGCGTATCGGGCCCCTTTAAAATGGCCTTAGTGAAGATCCGGACAACGTGGTGAAGATATTAAATGAGCATTTTGGATTTTTCTCTGTAGAAGATACAAATAACTTACCTACGATATAAAACGTAAATTCTTCTGAGGAAGATATTATTATATTTCAGAATTTAAATAACTGTAAATTAAATTATTTTTATACTAATAAAATTAAAATTTACCAAAGCGCCGGTAAACAATAAAATCTATTCGATTTACCTTAAAGAATTAGAAGGCAAATTATTAAACCCCCTTTGTACAGTTTTTCAAAGCCTATTAGGTAGGGAATAATTCTTAAGGAGCTCGAAGAGGCAAATGTAACACTTATTTACAAAAAGGGGATAAAAACTGATCCTGAAAATTATCGCCCCATTTCTCTTACTTCGATCGTTGGTAATCTCATGGATTCTATTCACCTCGGAACATTTGCAGGTAAATAACTTAATAAATTACACACAATACGGCGTTTGAAACGGATGTTCATACTGAAATAATTTGCATTATTTTTTCACGAAATTATCATAACGTTTGACCAAGATAAAGCTGTAGATGTAGTTCATTTGGATTTCACAAAGACCGTTGACACCTTTCTACATAAAAGACTAAATAAATTTAAACTCGCACAGAATAGAGGGGTAGCGTACTAAAATTCAATGAAAACTGAAAAGCAAAATAAAAGTACAAATTCCCTTATAACTTATTTTTTGAAATATCAAAAATGTCGATGGTATTGAAATTTATGAAATCCTGGTGTCAGTATGCGATGATACGGTGAAAAATGTCTTGATATAACATATCATATTTGTTAATTAATATGATATTCCATATCGACAGGATGTGATAATGATATAATAATAGCCAAAATCACTTAACTTTACTGTGAAATAAAGAAATATGATACGCGGATTGCATGCAAAGGTTTTAAGCTAGCGACAAATCGCATGGAGGGTCGAAGAATTACATTCTGGCGTTGCAGATGTGTTGATGAGGGTCCGAAAACGTTGGAACAACCAAGACTGACTTCTTTCCGGACGACCAAGTGTTAATACGCAACGTGACACATGAGCTTTCAGGATCAATAAAAACCCCAGCTACAACATGAATAGAAAGATTGCGGCCGGGTTAATGCATCTGTCATAAAAATCCGTCGCAGACTACTTTCACAAAGCCTGCCAGAAGCAACTGATCGACCTTCATCAGAAGCGACATCGACTAGTTTGGGTATGTGCCCACTGCAACTGGACCATACGGCAGTGAGGACGGGGCTTATGGTCCGACGAATACACGTTCAAGTTGTTCCCAACCCAGGCAACGTTCAAGTCCGCAGAAAGCCAGGAAAACAGTCAAGAGGCGGCCTCCACCATACAGTGGTTCCGGGACAACAATATCAGGGTGATAGACTAGTCACCTAAGTCTCTGAATATGAACAACTGGAAAACTACTAGTAAGAGGGTTGGAATGGGGCCGTGAAAACGTCGTCAACCATTCACCGATGAGCAAATGAAGGTAGGCCTCACCGAGGAGTGGGCCAGCATCGAATCCCTTTAGTGTTGCCCCTTCGTGGATCAAACCTCGAAGAATATATGCTCTCATTACTACCAAGAAAGCCTCGACACACTACTCAGCTTCCTTTATTAGTTTTATGTTGCTGTGTTTTTTCACATAGTTTTCATCTTTTATATGGTGCTGATGCTGGAGTATTTGGCAAATTTTATATATTTTTTCATTCTTGTTGATTGTTTTGGGGCATATAAAAATAATTGCCATTTATTATTCCTTATTTCACTGTTATATTCATATTCCTGTGTAAATAAAAGCTGTTTTCACCCGGCGTTTATGCAATTTCTCCAAGCTTTTGATGTGTCCAATATCCTTTGGCTAATGCAATGCAATTCTGGTCTCTATATATGAAAACGTACGTTGCTGTATTTTAACGCGTCGAGTGTCGAAATTAATTACTAACCTCACAAACGGATCGTACAATGAAAGTCTGAGAACGTTACTTTCCTTTAACTGAAAAATCGGCATCTGCGCGACAACATATTGAATTATTTAAAATACTAATCGGGATTACTATGTAGTATAAATTATGATTCATTATTTGAGCTAAATACTTGAGTGACAGGTAGAAAACAGTTTAAAATTAGTTAAAATAACAGACTTGGAATATCTTTTCTAGAGATGTCGTCTAAAGCACTAGAGTAAATATGTTCTAGAATAGTATCGATAAATATTTTTTTTAAATATGAACTAGCTGATAGAAGAGTTTTATAACATTTTTTTGCCATAACCTTTTCTCCTTTATCTATCCTTCATCTTCGATTATCCTCCCCTGTTTTTTCAGCAGGCTTTGAAAGGACCTTAGAGTTTTTGCTACTTTGTAATTCTGAATTTTTTTTCTTTGAACTCAGGAAATAATCCCTGGCTGATATATTTTTTGATAATTGTACAAAGGTTTTTTTAACGGTTCACTTCCTAATTCTTTAATTTTTGGCTTTGTAATATTTGAAATTGTAGTGTTTTCATCTAAATTCAATAGCATTTATAAGTTATTTGTATCTTCGATGATAAAAACCTTTACAAAATGTTCATCCACCCTCTCACCCTCTTCAGTAGCGGTCCAGATCATCACTAAGTACACCTTTGGTACCCTGGATTGGCCCGCTACACCTTTTGATCAGCCTTTGAATCTTTACATATCGAAAATTTGATTAGGCTCGTGTTTTCTACAATGACGCTAATTCACTTTCTGCTGTTCCTATTTCGTGTTTGATGAAGGGAGGAAAATAATGGTGTCAATTTCGACTTTCGTTAGTTTTCAAATTTGAAAAAAGTCCTTTTCGTTCTCATATGCATTTTTTAATTTCACTATTTATTCACGGCACTTAATTTCATCTAATAGAAGCCTTCGGTTTATAGGTCAGTATTTCGTTTCGTTATAGTGGACGTTGGATTCTTAATATATATTCGCTGGGTGTTTTCAACGTTTAAAGCATACCCACAAAATAAAACTATCTACAGTTCAGAATGAATTGATAACTATCACAGGCATTTTTAGGAATGCTCAGATTGAATCGAATTATGTTGTAGTCACAGTTATCAAATATTTTATATAATTAAAACATATAACCTGCAATTTATACTAGTCACCCCATTATATATTTTAACAACCTTTGTTATTTAGACACGCTCTTCTTGAAGCGTAGATTAAAAATAAATGTATGCCCTCTTTTGGCGGCCTTCAGCCAGAGTAACTTCAGCCTCCATAAATTGGTTTGTGCTCTATGTAACTCCTCTCATCGTTGATGGTGACGAGAGTTTATGATATCTGGCCTCCAAAATGTTAATCTTTTAATATTAACTATATAATGGTTTTATACTTCTCATTAATAACAAGAACAGAAAGGATAATATCATTATCAATTGCGATTTCATCGCTTAGTGAGGGTATCTGTTACAAGTTTTGTACGAAACCCTTATTTTAAGTCTTCCCTACTTGTGGGGCACCTCTGAGACCCCACACCTACTCTTTATGTGTTCTATACATTCTCGTAAGGGTTGATGATTGCGTAGCTATGAAACACTAAGGATTTTGATTTCTATGAGGCATAACAACGTGTCTGATAGCCTTCTGTGTCACTTCTTTCTCGCTTTCCTGAAATGTGAAGCTATATTCCACTCAGCCAGCTACGGTTATATGTTTGCGGCAAGCATTGGTCTCGTAAATATTCAATAATAGAACTAATGGAGCCCTCATTGCATAACAGATAAAACATCCAGGTTCATTTCCCGGTGAGAGCGGTCACAAAACATTCAGTGCGAATAGGAACCATCAGCATGTACGAACTGGATTGGCTTCATTATCCTGCCCTGGAAGCATGCTCAAGAGAAAATGACGCGTTGTGTTAATAAATAGTTAGACAGGAAGTAATCAATGACTCCTATTTTTCGTCCCTATCCACTTAAGTATCAATTAATTAAATTGGCATCGCGGCCTCTTTTGGTTCTCCTAGTCGTATGGTTTTTATACGTTGTCGCATGTAGTTAAAACTAAATCCAAGAGGTTCAGTCCGCTAACTGGTTCTTCTATTTTCAAGAACTGGGATGCGGAACCTGTGGCCTTCTAGAGTATTAGGTGAGGATTTCAATGACAATATCTAAAACCATCGGGTAAGAAAACATCAATACCCAACAATATATCCATAAAAACCATCAAAGCTAAAGAAACAATTATAAATAATTGCTGATCACTCCTAAAAAATGAAAAATATGATTTATCACAAGTGAAGGAATAATTACTAAATTTTCGTTCAGTTATAGACAAATAAATTTCGGAAATTAGGCATATGTCTATAGAATGATTCGTTCTGGGGGGCACGTCACACTTAAGAAATCTTGTCTAAAAACTTTATAACAATTTGTTACATTTATGTTATGAAAGAAGCACGCATGTTTAATCCCCAAAGCTTAATATTACAATAAAAATTACAAAGTTTATCTTAAGTATAATTTGTAAATGATTATTGCTTTTAAGTTTCAACTGTTAGTTAGTAATTTGCTTCCACGTGGGTTGTATTGTACTTGTGTTGAATCAATCCTTACATCTTCACACCCGAGAAAATGGAAATATAGCTGAAGCAAGAAAACTGAGATTTTCAAGATGAATGGGAAAAGCAAAACTTCCCCGTTTTTATTATGGTATGATCATCCGCTCATTTGGTAAAGCTAAAATTTCAAGACGAGAGAAATATAATACGCAATAGTACTAGTTTACTTTTAAAACAATAAATATGCCAAATTAGAAGATAAGACTCAAATGATTGCATTGCAAAAAATATAAGATCGAAAACAAAAACATGTCCGATATTTCTAATATGTTATACTTCAAAACGGGTAAATTGTTGTATTTACTTGGAAAATAGGTAAGCCATTTTTGTTTTAGAACCAATGAAGAAATGTATCAATGAAGTTGATAACAGATAATGTACTTGTTTTAAAAAGAGAAATCTTCACTTTGAACTAACAGGTAGGGGATTCCCTAGAATTATGGTGTTTGTGTGACATAATGAAAAAAAAAATGAGTAGAAGATTTCGAGGCAAAGTAAAAATAAATTTATATAGGACATGTGTCAAAATATTCAGACATTTAAATACTTTTTTAATCCTTTCTTGCTTGATCGAAACTTTCGAAAGACACTTTCCTAAGCTAGCAAAGATAATTCATGATAATAAGTATCTTATGAATCACCTAAATCGTACGAATCGGTTGTGCACGCGTTAATCAAAGAATATGATTTTGAAAATCATGACATAACCCTGGAATTAGTTTTTAAACCTAAATTAATATATTCAGCACACTAAAAGGGCTGGAAATACAGTTAATTGAGCTGTCTGAAGATAAAACTTTATGGTATAAGTTTTATATCAAGAAAGATCGCATTGAAATATTTAAAAATATAGTAAAATATGTTGACCCCTGGAATAAAGCACGACGAATGTGTCCTTACTTCTCTACAATTTTTCGCTACGAATCCGCATTTTCGTTCACAAGGCAAATTAAGACTTCTTTGAAGGCCAAAATAACAGACAGATATGCACCTCAAAGACGATTTAGAACTGCCGACATCTCTGTTAGAACCAGATACATCAATGCTTTATCACAATAAACAATCACCAAAAAGTCATTATAGAGTAAATAGAGTTTTTATAGAGTTAAAAAAAGATGTATTCTTTTAAGTTATATATATTAAACTAATTGCAAAGCTTTCGTATAATTTTTATTTTGAGGTTAAGTCAATCCCTTGACTACTGCTAAACTCTTGGCTATTCCTTTTCAATGTGGCCTTTAAAATGAAAAAGTTAGTCTCGTTATAGAAGAAGGAGTGTGTGATTGACTGAAAATGTTGCAATTTTAGTTTGACTAAAGACTAGGGGTATTTATTATGGTGCCGTAAATCTAGACTAGCTTGTGATCTACATTCAAAGTTTTGTTATAAATGTGAAATTCCCATTAGAGGAATGAGTTAAACATTGAAACAATATTAAAAGTGTATAAAAATCCATCGATGAAGAAAAAGGCAAAGAAAAAAATACTAAATTGATTTTTATTTCATACTAGAAACATGAATACTATGAGTATCTCGGCTCAAGCACGAATTTCATTTAAAAAGGCAATAAATAGATTTTGCTCATTATACTACTGCTATTAATAATAAATATACTACTAGAAATAATAATAATAATTATCCTACTACTACTAATAAGAATAAGAATAAAACTAATAATAATAATAATTTTGAATAACCTGCGTGTAAAATTCCTTTGCTCTCATCACTTCTTTTAATGGGATCAAGACAAAAAGTGCATAAAATATTAAAAACTGCTTTGTTTTATATACTAAACCACCCGGAAGTCACGTAAATATTATGAATTTTTAATGTAGATCACAAGCAATGCCTTGTTATCTAATATAAATCACAAGCTATACCAGAAACTTGCATGTAGACACATACTATACCAGCACGTTTATTATTTTTTTCATGACATTTTATTTTATTTATGTGCTTTCAAAGGGTATTCAAAAGGGTAATAGAAGATGCTAAACACTTGCATCAATTTTGATTCTTGTCGCACCAGGATAAATTCCTAAGCAATACATACTTACTAAATAGCTAAAAAATCAGGTAGAAAAATAACTAGAAACGAATTCTTTCCCTGCAACTTTCTTCAACTTCCATATTTTTATGGCACTATGGATAATCTGCGATTTTATATTTCATGTAATATCTTCAGAAAATACATATACAATAAATACTTTTCAATTACATTTTACATTTTACATTGTGTAAAGAAGTTGCATCCTGACCACTACGCTGGAGAAGTAAATCCGGATTTGCTGTGAAGAATTCAAGATAAAGTATATAAAATTAATTCAGGTCTAATCGTTGAATTCTTTCATTGTATCAGCAATCATTTGGAGGGAAAATATTTCCCAACCGGAACATGTTATTACGCCCGGCAAAGAAATAGTAAATTTTATCAAATTACGAGAATTAAACCATAGAAAGTTCATACATTTTATCAAAGATCTTGAATCAGAGCATACTAATGTTATTTCTCCCCCCAAAAAATTTGAAATGGTTAGTTTAGACAAGGTTTTGAAAGAGTATGGGAGCTAAAAGGGAAGATTGATCTATTTTTAGAAATGAAACAAAAATTGGATTACTCGCAGTTAAAATATAAGCATTGGATAGCAGACTTATCTTTTGGCGTTGATATTGTATCTTATCTATTTGATCCTAATCTTAAGTTGTAGGGAGAAGACTTTCTTTTCAGGAAATGCATTTTGAAGTTTAAAACATTAATGACAAAATTGTTGATTTTCAATCAGCAAATTTAAACAAAAGCAACCTTTTCCATTTGAAAACATCGCAAATGGTCGAAGTTCCTATTGAAAATTTTGAAAAATATAGTTTCCAGTTTGAAAATTTATATATTGAATTTTCTAAAAGATTTAATGATTTTTCTTCGTTAGAAGTTGATTTTCTCCTGTTAGCTGACCCATTTCATTTTGTCGTAAAAGAAACTTCCCCTAATCTTCAGCTTGAATTGATCGAACTTATAAGTAATTTGTATAATTCGAATGATTTTAAGAATCCTCATATCCTTAAATTTGATGCCATTCTCAATAATCAAGCATTTGATAATCTAAACCAGTTTGCTAAAATAACCCTTGTTCATTTTTGGGTCGACGTATAGTTGCGAGCAAACTTTTTCCATCATGAAGAATTACAAATCTAAATTAAGAAGTTCACTGACGAATTTAAATCTTGAAACTTTTTTAAGAATTTATACTTATGAACAACATCCTGATTTAAAATCTTTAGCAGCCCTCAAGCAAAAGCACGCCTCTCACTAAATACTAAAATTAGTGTTTATATCAAAATTAGACGCTCCAGGTAATTAAATAAACATATAAAAATCTAATATTTGTAAAAAGGATTTATTCTATTAGTTTATATATGTTATTTCGATGACAATTCTTATATTTTTGTTAAGTATGGCCCTTGATCTTTCGCCAAAGCCAAAAAGTGGCCCTCTAGTTTATAAAGTTTGCCCACCACTACCCTAGAATATGATTTCCACGCGATGGTATCTTGAAAGATTGATGTAAGTTATCATTTCGTTAGTTTTCTTTTTTTTAAATACTATAAACTGTCTATAAACAGAAACAAAGTTAATAAACACTAAAGATTATCATTTAAGAAATTTAATCAACTCACCGCTTGGGAGATTTCCTTAGTGCTGTTGGTAAAAAATTAGGTAAATCTAAGATTTTAGTTAAAAAAAATCCACCTCTTGCAAAAGAATAAGAATTTGAAACTCATTCCAAATATTGACAAAACCTTTATTCATCCCTTCACAGATCTATAGCTATAACTTCATTAAGGTAAATAATTTTGACCACCTAATAACCTCGATGAATTCTGTTGTCTTTTTTTAAAAATTAAATCCAGAAGTGCAACGGACATTTCGTTGGTCAGATCAGGATTTATTCACGTCGATTTTTTTTTCAACACACATGAGCTCGCCTGGTACTATAAACTATAAATAATAAACTATCATATAAATAATAGTTATCAAAATAACTATAAGAATAAAAGGCAAGATAAAGTGCCTCAGCGGAGGCGTGCTTCCTTCAGTGACCAAAGCAAGTCATCAACAATATAAAAATTAAAAATTCAAATGTTAAGGAGGAAGACGCCTCCTCCTAAAACTCTATCACACCACAGTGTGGTTGTGAAGAAAACACCACCAGCACCAGGAACAAGCGGCAGCAAAGCCTATTTTTCACAGAGCCGAGGAAAATACTGTGCAAGAAGCTCTCCAAAACAAAGGCATTCAACTAAAAAGTGTTACACCGTCTAAGGAGCAAGAGGTGTTCACAGAAAGCATCAGAAGAGCATTGAATCCGATGGTGCTATAGCCCACAAGTGCATCCGATTCGGAGACTACGAAAAACGACTGAATACTATCGATATTTTGAGGGATAAGTTCACAAGAAAATTCGAGGCGCAATGGCAGGCAACTTGAACTCTAAAGAGCTGACTTCCATCTGCATCGGCGTGCACCTCGATGAGTTAATATGATCTCTAAAATGTAATCTGAGTATAAAAGAGCAAAATGCTGATCCGTTTGCTCAGTCTGTTCAGACATTCTGTCCTCCACATCAGCGCGATTGTTACAAACAACTGCTACATGTTTAGTAACCAAACAGAAGATAGGCTCAAAGTCATGCTAATTCGCAGCATCCATGGAGTTAAGTCTACTTGTATACAAGTACAACAGAGAGATCTGGAATTTCCAAAGCTTCAATGATATTTAGCTCTTTCTATGAGTTGGTATATGCTAAAAGATGGTCTTCAAACCGGCTATCAAGCGTATTCTCCCCTACCGAGAGACATATTGCAGCCGACGCGGCTATTAAGATTGACCAAGTTCTCAAACAAGTGGAACACAACATTCAAACTAGCTATTCTATTTGACTTAATGCAATTAGTGAATCCATCACTGCTCCAGTGTGATGATATGCATGTTTTACAAATCAAAAAAGCAACACTATTGTTTTTGCAAATATTTTGGAGCAAAGATGAAGAGATAAGCTTTCAGAGATGGGGTCCTCCAAGGTGTGTGGCTTCGTCAGATCCATTGGAGCCCTCGGCCATGAAAACAGACCGAGTTCCTCGAAGGGCCCCGCCGGCCTCAAAAAGAGGAATATAAAAGTTAAGCCAACTCCTCTTTATACTTAGAGTAATCTATCTATCCAGCACCTCTTTAGTTTGACCAGATTCATGTTCCAAATTTCCCACGCAATACTCCGCTGCTATAACAACTTTGTGAGCAGAGGGAGGAGCGACAAACGTTGAAGGATAGGATCCCCCAGGCTGTGTGACTTGATCAAAACCAACAGCGCTCTAGACACAAAGGTTACAAAAGTATTTCGAAGGAGTTTCCTAATCCAAAACCTCAAAAGGTTTATGACATGATTTGGTGTCCAACAACGGCTTAGAAATCATCTAAGTTGAGCACAGACGGATGGAAAACCTTGATAACTGGGAAAGACGATGAACCCGTGCGAAAAAATCCTCATGTGCTGTGTACATCGTAAATAGAGGAATCTCCCCTGCGTCGACGAGAAAGATCTCTATAAGGGACAAGCGGAAAGCACCAGTCGCCAAACTTAGAGCGGAGTCATGAATCGAAACATACGAGTGCAGTGGAATGAATTTTTCACTCGGAGTCAGGTTTGAACGAGTAGAAGAGCGGTAGCACAAAAGTAGGGTAGTTCTATCAGCAGGCTATCTGATCAACACCACAGAAGGGAGAATCTCCTAAGGTTACTAGTATGCGCCTTCCAAGTGAGCCCTCTGTTGAATTAAAAAGCAAGGAATCATTTTGAGTCGCATACGTCAAGGTAAACTATATTTAGTAAAAGGTCAGGACCTGTGTGATGCCCACAACGGCAGAAGTAGTGCTATATCTCAATCTTGGTCCCCAAATCTTAAGCTCGTGCGATTCGGCATAGCGAAGGACGCAGTTCAGAGCTGGTTGGAGCCTCCGCAATGAGAGGTATCTGAGCCGCGATAAAAGATATCAAAAATTGGCCTAGGTAGAGCATGGCAAAAACACCTTCCGGCAGCAATGAGGTGATACCATTAATGCTCAAAGTAGAGTAACGGTGGAAATAATTTCCTGCAGAACGTCCTCATTTTGCCCTATGTGCTCAGGTAAGCCACCCAAGCCGTACCCAGAATCATCATTCTCGTAAAAGTTCAGACAGAAAATAGGGAGGCGTTCCCTCGCTCCCAAAGGTGTGAGGGTTATGTTAGGCTTTCTCTAAATTGAAAATTCAGTAAGCCTCGAAGATATTACCCTCAAATCGAATCATACCGTTTAAGGTATAGTGGAACATACTAAAGCTGTACCTAATTTTCAGAAAAAGGTAACCTCCGATGTCAAGAAAACAAGTTAACAAACAAGTAACACATATTCCATTAACTTTCCCTCGCAAGCATTTAGTGAAATTCGGCGGAAACCAACCCAGCTCGTCGAATGATTTTCACTTACCGGCTTTCCAAAAGCAAACCCGATACCCTTTGACAGGAATCTGAGAAGATATCCTACGACCAGATCTTGTTAAACAATGCTAACAGAAAAGTAAAGTCTTACACACCTAGGTTTCGAAGCATATCAAAGGGAAGGATATCATCCGGACTAGGGACAGTATCCACGCAACAAGCGAGAGCAGATCGCAAGGCGGCCACAAAACAGACGATTAAAACGTTCATCGCCTATGGATATGAACTCTAGTTGGTGACCTTCAGATGCTGTCTGGCGTGATTAGAGTCTTTGTGATCTACGATGGGTGGTCAATAAGTTTTGCGAATTGGTAGGGCAAAACAGAGGAAGGGGGATGACTATTTGTGGGGGTGTTAGGACAAGTTATGACAAGTCAGGACCTGCAGCCGCACTCTCCTGCCTCGTTTATTTAAGAAGCAGTAGCTGATCGAAAATCATCAGTCACAATTTTTTCAACAATGGAGAAGGTTGAGCACCGCGCAGTGATCAAATTTTTGACCAAAGAAGGCAAGAATGCAAAAGAGATCCATGAACGCATGGTTGCAGTGTACACCGACACCACCCCTTCCTATGCAACCATTGCTCGCTGGAATAGGGAGTTCCGCCATGTTCGGGAGTCCCTTGAAGATGACCCCCGTCCAGGACGCCCGTCAGACGTGACCAACGAGGAAAATATGGCCCTTGTGGAGAGGAGGATCCTCGAAAATTGAAGGGTGAAGGTCGAGGAAATCGAGCGAGAACTTGGAATATCACATGGAAGTGTTATAAACATCATCCACGACAATTTGGCCATGACCAAGGTCTCTGCCTGTTGGGTCCCTAGAAGCCTCACGAAACCTCACGCCCCATGATCGACTTCAACGTCATCAAAGTCCAAAAGGCCAGAGTTGCACAGGCTGCCCTGCACGAGTGCAGATTCGAGGAGCTCAACCATCCCCCCTGCAGTCCAGATCTGGCCCCTAGCGACTACTTTTTATTCCGCCAGCTCAAGGCTGCACTGCGTGGACGCCGGTTTGGGGACGATGAAGATGTCCAGCTCGCCGTCCAGGAGTGGATTGAACAGCAGTCGGGAGATTTCTGGTTGTCGGGAATTCGAAGCCTCAGGGACAAGTGGCGCAAGTGCATTGAAGTCGAGGGTAGTTATATTGAAAAATAATAAAACACTTTTCCTTATATCCGAATTGCAAAACTTATTGACCGCCCCTCGTAGCATGCTCGCTGGGAAATGTGACGAGAGCGATCGTAAAAAATCTCACCATGGACTCAGAGTCCGAGATGACTTTCCAGTATTTTTGGAGATCTAAAGAACTTACTCAGAATACTTTTGACACGCCTCCACGCCTTGGCAAGAGGAGCTTTCACATTAAGTAAGGCAAGTATACCCATCAGAAAGAAAAATTGTGTGTTTTAATATAAAATTTAATCTTGTCCTCGCCCAGTGAAATTCAAATACGGTTAGATCATAGAGGCAGCACTTATAGGCAAATCATTTGATTTGAGTACCGTATCACACTTGTCAGAACACAAAAAAAAGCAGTCGACGTGCATAACAGCCAGAGGTTTGAAGATTATAGGTCAAGCCCGCAGCAAAGAGGATGCCGAAGAAGAACTCAACGGCCTCATCTACCGCCATAAATTCTTCTGTTGAGACGAAGAGATTAGTCATTTCCTTGAAAGCGGACGGCCGGTTTTAATCATAGCTGATGTGGCTTTTCAAGCTGGAGCTGCGGCGTAAAGGCAAAGAAGATTAAATTGGAAGTGCTCGATGATATGGCGCTAATCAACAAACATTATCCAAATTCCTCTTGCTCGTCACGAGCGCAAAGGAATAAATCAATACATAAAAATCAAGCAGTTATTGACAGAGAAACATGAATTCTACAACATTATGAGCACCAATCTCTAGTTCTTCGAGCAGTTCCTCCAGGATCATATTATCTTCCCTGAGGGGGTGTCTACTGTTCATTTCCTTGAGAAGAAGAAAGGACATCGGCAACCGGATAACCACGCGGCGGAACTCCGCCTCTTCGAACCTGGAATGTGGTAGAGAAACCAGGAAATGCCTCCTATTTAGGGGCAAATGGACTATTACTATCATAAGGGATATATATAAAGACTAATGGAAGGTGGGTGATGGGTCGCATCCAACATAGTCTGCCGAAGCCCTACAGTTAAGGCGAAAACGGGAGGAGAGATATTCCGCAACTCCTCCCCGTTAGCGCGAACTCCACGGTAACTTCACTGAAGTTACTTGTCCTACTGATCTATCTTAGGAGAGATCTACTCTATTGCTCCATAGGAAAATCGTCTTATGTCGATTCTACTCAGATCTCCCAGGGCTATTCTCTTAAAGTGCTATTGGCGCTGAGGCTTCGAGGTCTTACCAGAGAAATTCTGCACGGCAAGTGAGCTTTCTCCTGCCTCGTGTCCTTAGGTTGGCGGAGCGACTTGAGGATCGGTGCTTAGTCATTTTTTGGAGGGAACCAATAATTTATTGTGCCTCTTTTAGATTTGGGCATAGGCTAGGTAACAAGAAATCCTTCATTGATTCCCTCCGTCCGGACAATAGACTTCGAAAAGCACCATCGTTGTTCAAATTCCATCTTTCTGGACGTTCTCTTCTCTAATTCAAGTGATGGGTAGCTCTCATAATAATTGCTAGAACTACCTCTTTAGAATATAATAATCACAATGTTTAGAGGAAGCCTGGTGGGATCCATCACAATTCACACACTTTACTGTGCATAGAACAGATTTCTCATGCACGGCCTTTAAACAATTTAAACAAATTTAGATTAAGCCTGCTTTGCACGTCTACATGATTTGCTTGTAAGGCCGAAGCGGTGGCAATTATAACGGCGATGAGGTAACGGCATGATGCTATCATGAAGTGGCGGTACCATCCAGCTTACGCCGATTTTCAGAAAATCTTTCGAGGAGAATGGTAACGAAGTGTATGTAGGTGGATATCGAGACATCTGCCTCCTTCATCATTATACATTCAACCCTGACCCCCGCCTCCCCAGCCAGCTTTCTTGTGGTCTTCTGGTGAAAATTCTACTAGTTTCCTTTCATAAACTACACTATTACAAAGTTCCAGATAGGATACGGAAATACCCACTTTGACTAGAAGGGTTAGGGTAAAAATGGGGAGTCCTTCGGCTAAAAATAGAGTAGGATCTTCACTCGGAAAGAGTTTAAAAAAATTAAGATCTCTTATGAAAGTCACCAACAAGTACACAGCCACGGAAATAACAAAGATAAACCTAACTTTAGGCTATTTAATAATAAACAAATCAAAACTAAGAACAAATAAAACAATAACAGACACCAATAAACAGTGCACAAACAATAACATAACAAAAGGCATGTCCAAGTGCTGCGGGGATGGCTGCTCCAATCAAGGACATAAACGAACCACTATTAATTTAAAAAAAAAAATGTATGGAGGAGACTTGCATGCTCCGAAAACACTATCACACCGCAGGTTGGTATGTAGTAGCACGATCTCAGCACGCGGGACAAGTGGTAGCGATCCTGTACGTCAAGGTACGGGAAGAATTAACACACTGGAAGCTCGCCAAGAGTAAAACATTTAACAAAATGGAGCATACAGTCTGGGGAATCAAACTGTCTTCGCAGAAAGGATCATTGAAGCTCTCATCAGATGGAGCTGCATTCTGTGAGTCTGTCCAATTCGGAGACGAATGGCAGGAACTTGTTTGCGTCGCGACATTTGTGGATAAGCAAAAAAGTAGTCGGAGTACAATAACATGACACAGTGTAAATTCACATACTCACAAACTCCCCCTCATATCTTCTTTGATATGCAACCCTAAGGGCTGACTTGATTCATGCAATGTAGTCAGTGTGTTGTATAGCAAAACGCCGGTCTGGTTTCTTAATCCGTACAGGTAGCTTGTCCCACTCATGGACGTGCTAGATTCAAGCAATCTCTACATATCCAGAGACCAAGTAGAAGATAATCTCGACCTTCCTACAACTTGTAGCAGTCAAAACTTCAAGAGTACTGCCAATAGGAGGGTGTGGGTATGTCAATGGCTCACGAGGACTCACAGGCGCAGCACCCGGAAGATCAACCGCTGGCTTCAAACACGTGGGAAGTAGCATGGAAGCTGATTCCCCGTTGGACTTGGAGCTATCGGTGTACACCCGAACAGCTCCAGCGTGACAAGATGCATGCTCCAAGAAATACAAACCCGATGCCTCTGGTGCTCTGGGATCTTTGGGAGTGGACGGATAAGGACAAACATTCAAAGATAGTATACTCCATGTGATGTTTTGGCAGCGGCTAAAATGAGAACCGTTGGTGACTCAAGGAGAAACTGAATCTGTGCGTACAAGAGCATGCTACACTGTTTACTGTGTAAAACGATTTGATCTCCCCTGCTTCGATAAAAAGCTTATAAACAACTTGTGGAAGACACTATCCACCGACAGAAAACGGTGTGGTAGACCGTAGTCAATTTTTGAGCAATCAAAGCAGCGGTAAAGCATTAAATGTATAACACTATCAGCACCTCATGTGCTTAACGCCACAGAGCATAGATATTTGACAGCGTAGGTACAAGAGACGCTATAGCTGCAAATATGTAGTCCCTTGGTAAGGGATTGGTCGAAAACAAGACCAAGGCATCGGTCGGTACCAGTTTAATAGTTTCAACAAGCCTCATTTAGGAACAGGTCTGTGTTGGAATGATGGCTGTAAAAGCAGCAAAATGCAACACTTTAGTTTTGCCCCAAGAAAACGGAAACCTTTGCGTCTTAGAATGAGAGATGCAGTTCAGAGGTGGTTGGAGCCGGCATTCCAAGTAGACGCATGGAATGCACTAAAAGAGATCGAAAAGTTACATATAAAATAACATTACCTCGGCGAAACCTAGTTAATACAGTTGATGTATACGGCAAAGAGAGTGGCGCTGAGGACACTTTCCTGCGGGAAACCATTTTTCCCTAGGGTCTTGAAGAAAGCTCTCTCAACCTGGGTACGCAATAGGTGATCTCGTAAGAAGTCAGAGAGAAACATGAGAAGGCATCCTCTTGCTAACATACATTGAATGGTCTCCATGATACCGTACTGCCACGCGGTATATGGGCATCCTCTAAATCGCAAACCATCGCGACAATAAGCGACCTGCAAAAGAAATGCTGCATCGAAGATGCTCTGCTCCAGGCGGAGCAGAGCATTCCACATGGAGTGACCGACACTGTTCAGAAAATATGCTTATCTAACATGTACATTTACTCTATCAACTTTCACATGCATTAAGTTAAAGAAATTGGGGACAAACAAGCAATTGGAGTGATCTCGCCACGGCTTGTGAAAAGAAAGTACGGTAGCCATTGGTCAGGAGGCTGAGTACTGGGCGGAAACCACCTGTTCCGATATTCCGTCGAGTGTTGGCGAGCGTCTTGAAACCTTTGTAAGACACCAGCGTCATTAATTGACATGGTTACACACCTAGAATACTAGCGGCGATCTTGCTTGAGTCTGTGAAGAAAGGGGCTGAAAAATATTCCGAAAAGGAATGCAATCGGAGAATTTGGTTCCATTTTCCTGGAGAACGGAAGTATAGTCCTCTGCGAACTTACTCAAAATCTTTTTGCAACGCTTCCACATATTTGTAACAAAGGCCATCTCATTGAGACGTATACCCATACATCAAAACGAAACGGAATCTGGCTCTTACCAATTGAATTTCGCACAGCCTGTGGCACTTATAGGCATATGGCTCCTCTCTAAAGGCCATTCTACACTCTGCCAACCACCATCAGAGGTTTGAGAAATGCATAGAAGTCAAACCAGCGGTAATGAGGGTGCTGGAAAAAACTCAACGGCTTCATTAACCAACCTAAACTACTCGAATGAGATAGAGAAGTTAATAATCATGTACTAGATTGCGGGCCACCGTACTCAATCAAAGCACTGCTAAGGTGGTTTTGAGTGGTAGCAGCACAGCAAATGTTATTGGACTATGGAAGTGATCTATAGCCCCTCCCTGTGCAGCGACTCGGTGAATGAGGTGCGCTATTTATTACCCAAAGAGGTCACGCTTGAGCGCTGAGGGTAAAGGGGTCTCGATCTATCTAGATCAGGACTCGCGCACAATGGCGGCTCGTATAACTGTGGTGACATCTGTGGAAAGTCGAACCCACAGAAGGATTACCGATGGGTGCAGGAGCTACTGCGCTCGTAAGCATAGGGATCCAGGAGCAGAGGGGAATTTTTTTCCCTGAGAGTCTTACTAGGTGCCTTGTCGCGCAATCCGCTATAGGATTATTTCCTTTGCTTCTGTAAACGATACTCGGATCTCATCTTGGACGGATAGGTTCTCTTTTTAAAACAGAGACATTCGTCTCGGTTCTAAAAAGAGGACCTAGAGAAAACGGGGTGCGATGCGTCACAATTCACTAACTCACACCGAAGGACAACAATATATTTCGATACCTCGACGAAGTCCTTAACCATGAAGAAGTCCTTAACCTCGACGATGTCTTCAACCTTGGCAAAGTTCTCAACCTCGCCCAAGTCTTCAACCTCTAGCGGGTTTGATCCCAGCTGACACAAAACTTTCAACAACATCCCGAGTTGGTCACCCATTGTCGAATACGCTTATACTTACTCCCCCGGAGGTAAGCACCTCCACACGCGTCTTCATGCACATAACCAATCGCAACACCGGTACCATTGCCTTCCTGCCTTCACAGCACAGCATACCTACTCTCCCTTGGGTTCTGGAAACTTCTCCATAGAATACTAGTATATTTTATAAGAACACTCGTATCCACATACACCAACGTAGATTACTAGTGGCTCCTATGGAGACACTCCTACCCACATCCTCCTGACGCGGAACCACGAAGGGTTCTTTGGTCGGAGATTGGTGCGAGGAAGTGAGGGGAGGATGGCGATACTTCTTACTACGTTAGATATGATACCGTATGAAACAAAAGTAGGTGTACGCACCTCTTACATGGTATCATCATCTTTAGATTCATCAACAGGTTAAACTCGAGGCGTCTTGCCGGAAATGGATAGGGGGGGTTGATTGATTGCTAGATAAGCAAATGGATGAAGTGAAAGGATTCTTTGGGTGGAGTAAATTTAGTATGCAGGATGCGCTGAGCTTCGAGGAAGGACGTAGTGGGGTGGTAGTAAAAAGTTAACAGCGATCTGCATTTTGGGGGTTAGGGAAGTTGACGTGGTAAAGGAGTATGAGGTCTTTCCTCGTTCTCCTAGAAGATGAAGGTTAAGAACATGGCAGGTTGAGATGAAAGGCAAGAATATGGCAGGTTGAAATGAATGAAGTGGAAGGATTCTTTGGTAGGAGTCAAGTTAGTGCGCAGGATGCGCTGAGCTTCGAGGAAGGACGTAGTGGGGTGGTGGTAAAAAAGTTAACAGAGATCTGCATTTTTGGGGTTAGGGAAGTTGACGTGGTAAAGGAGTATGAGGTCTTTCCTCGTTCACCTAGATGATGATGGTCAAGAACATGGCAGGGTGAGATGAAGGGCAAGAATATGGCAGGTTGAGATGAATGAAATGGAAGGATTCTTTGGGTGGAGTCAGGTTAGTGCGCAGGATGCGCTAAGCTTCGAGAAAGGACGTAATTGGGTAGTGGTAAAAATTTAACACCGATCTGCATTTTTGGGGTTGGGAAATTGACTTGGTAAAGGAGCATGAGGTCTTTCCTCGTTCGCCTAGAAGATGAAGGTCAAGAGCATGGCAGGTTGAGATGAAGGGTAAGAATATGGTAGGTTGAGATGAAGGGCAAGAATATGGCTAGTTGAAATAAAGCCCCCTCCCAATATTGCAGGTTGAGACGAAGGAAAAATAAATGCCGGGTTGAAATGAAGGCAAAGAAAATGGCAGGTTTAGATAACGCTCAATAACATGTTATGTTGACATGAAGGTCAAGAACATGGCATATTTTGATTAAAGCCAAGAACATGATAGATTACGATGAAGGCCAATAATATGACAGGTTAAGATGGATGGCAAGAACATGGCAGGTTAAGCTGAAGGCCAAGAACATGAGAAGTTAGGATGAAGTCCAAGTACATGGTAAATTGAGATTGAGGCAAATGACATGACAGGATGAGATAAAGGTCAATAACATGGCTTTTTTATAAAGAGCAATACCATGGCAGTTTTGATAAAGGCCGTTAACATGTCAGGTTGATATGAATGTGAATAAAATGACTCGTTGATATAAAAGCCAAGGAAATGGCAGGGTGAGATAAAGACCAAGAACATGACAGGTTATAATCAGTCTAACTACATGGTAGTTTAAGGTCAAAACCAAGAAAATGGCAGGTTGAGGCGAAGGACAAAGACATGAGAGGTTGAGATAAAGGCCAATAACATGACAGTTTAAGATTAAGACCAATAACATGATAAGAACATGACCGGCTGATTTGACCGGTTGGTTGATATGAATGTCAATAACGTGGTAGGTTGAGATGAAGACCAATAACATGGCAGGTTCATATGAAGACAAATAACATGGCAGGTTGAGACGAAGGCCAATAACATGGAAGGTCGAGATAAATGCTAATGACATGGCAGGTTGAGAGGAAGGCCAATAACCTGGTAGGTTGATATGAATGTCAAAAAAATGGCAGGTTGATGTGAAGACCATGAACAGGGCAGATTGAATTGATATGAAGGTCATGAACTTGACAGGTTGATATGAAGGTCAATAACGTGGCAGGTTGAGATGAAGGCCAAGAACATGGCAGGCTGATATACGAGTAAAGGCGAAAAACCAACCAGGTTAAGATAGAGACTAATAACAAGGCATGTCGATATGAAATTTAAAAACATGGCATATTAAGATTAAGGCCAAGAATATGGCAGATTGAGATTACAGCACATGACATGGCAGGTTGAGATGGAGGGTAAGAGCGTGGCAGGTTGGCATCAAGATCAAGAACGTGGCAGGTTGAAATGAAGGCCAAGAATATGGTAGGTTTATATGAAAACCAGGGTCATGGCACAAAGAGATGAAGACCAATAGCATGATAGGTTTATATGAATACCAACCTGAAGGCCCAAAATAGGGCAGGTTGAGATGAAGACCAATAACGTGGCAGATTTATATGAAGGCTAATAAAATTGCAGGTTAATCTAAAGGCCAAAAACTTAGCAAACTAAGATGAAGACTAATACATGGCAGGTATATATTAAGGACAAGAACATGGTATGTTGAGATTAAGGTTAAGAACATGACATATAAAGATTTTCTACAAACATGGCAAGTTGAGATGAAGACCAAGAACATGGTAGGTTGAGATGAAGGCCAAGAACATGGCACCTTGAGATGAAGACTAAAAACATGGCAGATTTAGATGAAGGCCCAAAACAGGGCAGGTTAAGATTAAGGTTTAAAACCAGGTAGGTTGAGATGAAGGCCAAGAACATGGCAGGTTTAGAGACAAAGAGAGGTGGCAAGGAAAAGAATTGCCACTTCCTCGAATGCTTTTATTTGAACGAAAAAACTACAAAAATACACATCCTCATTTTTTTCAACTTCAGTTTCAAAACATAAATCTATTATATTTTGCTTGTATGCGTCCCTCATTTATTGGTCAACACTCAACGCGGGATGATGCCTAAAGGAGGAAAACCGATGGAGTCTGTTGCTAACCGATGGGGTCTGTTGCTAACTGATAGGGTCTGTTGCTAGCCGATGGGGTCTGTTGCTAACCGATGGGGTTTGTTGCTAACCGATGGGGTTTGTTGCTAACCGATGGGGTCTGTTGTTAACTGATAGGGTCTGTTGCTAACCGATGGGGTCTGTTGCTAACCGATGGGGTATGTTGCTAACCGATGGGGTCTGTTGCTAACTGATGGGGTTTGTTGCTAACCGATGGGGTCTGTTGCTGACCGATGGGGTCTGTTGCTGACCGATGGGGTCTGTTGCTAACTGATAGGGTCTGTTGCTAACCGATGGGGTCTGTCGCTAACCGATGGGGTTTGTTGCTAACCGATGGAGTTTGCTGCTAACCGATGTGGTCTGTTGCTAACCGATGGGGTCT
This sequence comes from Ceratothoa steindachneri, assembly GCA_963969495.1. NCBI lineage: Eukaryota > Metazoa > Arthropoda > Malacostraca > Isopoda > Cymothoidae > Ceratothoa > Ceratothoa steindachneri. The sequence continues at coordinate 32,526,606 of OZ018339.1, read as the reverse complement.
GTTGCTAACTGATGGGGTATGTTGCTAACCGATGGGGTCTTTTGCTAACTGAGGGGTTTGTTGCTAACCGATGGGGTCTGTTGCTAACCGATGGGGTCTGTTGCTAACCGATGGGGGTCTGTTGCTAAGACCGGATGCTCTTCTGACGGTATATGTTGATACTAGGATTCAAAAGGTTCAGTGCCAAATTATATGGTAACAATTTCCACTTAACTTCCAGAATCTATCTTCAATTTTAATAAACTATTTTTTAGTCCTTAATTACATTGGGAAATAACCTTAAGAAATTTCCTTTTATCACTAACGAATTTTCACATCACAAACTAAGTTTAGGGAAACATTATACACATTAAAATTCAACAATTCTCAAGTTTAATTCAATAAATAATTTGGCTTAATGTTTATATATAATTATGGACAAAGACTTGAAATGACGAATGAATTTGGTTCTTATTTAATGGCGTAATGTTTTGGAAAAATTCTTAGATTTTGGCTTTTATTTCCTAAATGAAATTTAAAAGTAAAAAATAGTGCAAATTTATAAATTATGTAGTATAGATAAGTTTAATTGTTACAGTTAGAGGCAATCTTTTCCCTAAAGGTATCCTAATCAGGGTCGACTACGCTCTTAATAAATAATAAGCTTGAAACGAAGTGCTAATTTGTGATAAAATGGCTATCAAATTATTATTATTTCCTCCAAAGATATTTTCATAAATAAACAGTTTATAGGTTAAATTCTTACACGAAACGCGTCATCATTTAAATAAATGCGTTGCCTTCATTCCCTGCTTATTTTATTGTTATATCGCTACTATATCATTATTGGTATTAGTATTATTTTGTAAAATATCAGTCTTATGGTTACTAATGTTATTATCTTCATATAGCCTGTAAATGATTTTGCAAAGAAATGGGGTTTCCACTTCTTTGTTTTTGTTGTTGAGTTAACCACATGTAAATAATTTTCACCGTTATGTCCAGATTCAAGAATTTAAAACAGTCTTATGAGGAAAGCCTATTGAGAGGAGTGACCAGTGAAGCCTACTGATAAGGCTACTCCTGACCTTGCAAGTTTAGGCAGGGGCGAAGGGCTAAGCTAGGTTTACTTTGAGTGAAAGCACGAAGGAAAGAAAAGCAGAATGACACTTAAATTCGTAACTCTTAAGAACTTATGCTTATCACAGAACGGGTGTCCACAAATACCATGACCTCGCAAGTCTCGTAAAATCATAAAGGACTCCAATCCAGAATTAAAAATCAAAGGGATCTCAAAAGGTGAGAGGAAGATGAAATAGTTACAAAGTTTTCAGTTGATGTGCAAAAACAAAACAAGTGACATACTACTATTTGGCCCCAGAAAAATGGACATCAGACTTCATCCAGATAAAATCACACTGCAGTGTCTGGATTCCTCGATGCCCCACCCGCCCCGCCCCACAGCGCAACGGCGCCGCACAGAGAACTAGTCCATCAGTGCCGCCGGCCGCCATGTGATCGGCACAGCTCCGTGATCTTTTCCAGGAGGTTTTGGTCGTCAATATTGGCCAGATCGCGCTCCATCTCCTGGCGTCGAATGGGGGGAAACTCCCGGTCGGCCAAATCATCGTGGATTCCCATGGACATGTCCAGTGGCTGTGCAAAGCAGACCCCACCCAGTGAAGGGCCCCCCTGCACAGCGTGCATCTGTTGCTGTTGTTCTCGGCGTTGCTGGCGCTCCTGTTTTTGCTTCCGGGTGATCTGCTGCTGGATTTTCATGAAGTGCTGGCGGTTACTAGTTACTTCGCACAGGTCACACTCGCAATTAGCGTATGGGCAGTAGTGTTTGTGCCCTCGCACGTCGACGTCGATGTCGTGGTTGGCGCATTTTCGGCACTGTTGCTTCCGCTTTTGTTGAGGTAGAGTGGATTTCTCAGACTGGTTGGGCTGAAGAGGCTGCGAGGGAGTGCTTTCCTCACGAATCTCATATTGGTGCGAAGGTCCAGGCAGGGGAGATGAACGAAGTCTCTCCTCGTGGTAGTGGTGAGGGTGGAAGGAGTTATCGGGGGATTCCATCGGTTGGAGCGGAGCCATGTTCATCGAACGGACTGAATTCTGGCTCCCAGCGACTCCCTCGTACTGCTCCAAGGGAGCGGCGAAGGCGAATTGAATGTTATGGGGTTGAAATGGTTGCGTGATGTAGGTTTCGTCTTCTTTTCCAAGCTTGACCTTCTTTTTGGGTGCCATGGTGACCAGTCTGTGCTGCGGAGGAGGAATACAGTTAGTACTCAAGCGTCGAGTTCTCATTGCCTCTCCCTCAGCAAAAAGGAGGGGGATACCCATTGCAATAACTAACAATGATAGGATTAAATTTACACTAATGGGTGAACTTTGTGTTTATGTGTATACACTTGTTCCTGGAACCTTACTTTTGTTTTTATTCTGATACTGATACTAAAGAGGAAGATACAGTTTTTAACAATGTCTAAGGCATGATATTTCGATCAAAACAGGAAATTTCAAGGCACGTTCTATTTTTCTTTCGCAACTTTTCCCAACGTTTTAATATTTTGTTCCTAAGATTTGTAAGTGATTCTTTCAGCTCCTATGAATCCGCCGCCCCGCGGTAAAACTTTGAATTACGAAATCGTGGATCGAGAGTCCAATCTTTGGTTTAAAATGATGGGGTAATTAAGATGCATCCCTTCAACTACACTACATTATTCCCTATAACGAATTAATTATTGCCTCAGATACAACAAAGTGGCAGATTTCTCGTCCTTCTTCGTTGGCTCGAGGTTAACTTCAACTCCAGGAGGGTTATTGTGAGTTATTTAGTCGAAAATGGGTGACTCCCCGCAATTGTGATATTGTTGTGTGGAGTTGAATAGAAAATAACATAATGCAAAGACACTAACGTTAGAAGAGAGTGATGTTATTGCCAAAAGAAAATAATTCCCGCGCTAACCTTGTGAGGACCTTGAACATTATATCATTCGAAAGAGAATGTAAAACAACATAAGGGTTTCAAATTTCGTTAGAATCCACCAAATAGTTACGATGTTATTGCCAAATAATCCCCGGGCTAACCTTGGGAGGACCTTGACCATTATATCATTCGAAAGAGAATGTAAAACAACATAAGGGTTTCAAATTTCGTTAGAATCGACCAAATAGTTACAAAGTTATTGCCAAATAATCCCCGGGCTAACCTTGGGAGGACCTTGGCAATTATATCATTAGAAAGAGAATGTAAAAAGACATAAAGGTTTCAAATTTCGTTAGAATCAACCTAATTGTTACGATGTTTTTTGCCAAATTATTCCCGGGCTAACCTTTGGAGGACCTTGACAATTATATCATTCGAAAGAGAATGTCTGTTGACTTAGTTTAAATTATTTTTTCCGCTTAAGTTCCTAATTCAGATATCTTTCCGACATGACTACAATCCTTTTACTCTCATACATCTTTATTCCACTTTGTCTCTAGTTACCGTTGTCAAGATGTAAGTCTTTCCTCATAGGAAGACTTACATCTGAATTTCACTCTGCTTCCCCCGCCTAAATTCGATTTCTATAAAGTTTTATCTAATATGTACACGTGTGGGTGGTTTTGGGGATGTAATATGCGCAACCCCTAAAAGAAATAGGTCTTCAGTAGTAAAAATAGTCCAGGTTAATAATTCTGTTCCTTTTCTGTCAGTCTGTTTGAAGCTCCCATTCTAGTGCTAATAATTGGGAAATTATATTATTTCCATGACCTCTCTCCCCTACTTGTCCATATTTGAGTCAATCTCTCTTCCATTACAGTCTGATTTTTGTGTGCATTTAACAAACACATATAGTAGTGGGGAAGATAATTTATATATATATATATATATATATATATATATATATATATATATATATATATATATATATATATATATGTGTAGAGTAAATGTAGTTGAGCATTTCTTGTTCATGAAATATTATTGCTTTTTGTTAACAACTGAGTTACACATTATTTCTTAAATTAATTTTTCCAATTAGGTTCCTAATTCCTATATTTTCCGATATGACTACGATCCCTTTTTAGCGCAACTAAAAAGTTAGTATGTCGGTCGGTCGGATGGTAGCCACTTTACTTTTCAATGTTTTTTTGGCAATAACATTGTAACTATTCGGTCGATTCTAACAAAATCTGAAACCCTTGTGTTGTTTTACATTCTCTTTCGAATGATATAATTATCAATGTCCTCCAAATAACATAATAACTATTCCGCCGATTTTAATGAAATTTGAAACTCTTATGTTGTTTTACATTCTATTTCAAATGATATAATTAGCAAGGTCCTCCCAAGGTTAGTTCTGGAATTATTGAAAGTTTTGAAGGTCGTAAGGTCATATAGTCATAAGATCATAAGTCAGAATAATTGAGGGCACGCGACTTAGGTCAGTTGACTTAGTTTAAATTCATTTTTCCGCTTAAGTTCCTAATTCAGATATCTTTCCGACATACCTACGATCCTTTTTACTCTCATACATCTTTATTCCACTTTGTCTCTAATTACCGTTATCACTATCGCCATCTTTTTCGCTTAATAGTATTCCATTCAACTAAACTAGTGATTAAATACTTCAGATCTCCCATTAACTTCACTGCGTGACCGTTGTCATTTAAATTATTTCTTTTACAAATCTTCACTCGGATATACTCGTTTTTTCTCTATTCTAAGGGTCTGTGCTTTTCAGGGGGGGAGGGGACTGCAAAGAACTACTCCTACTACTGTAGCAAAGAAGAAGAAGAAGGATGATGTGCATCAAAAGTGCTGGGGCATGGAGGATGTATATAGCTCATCAACACCTCCTCATACCCACTCATACATACATATGTAGGTTTTAATTCGTCCCCAAACTCCATAAGAATGTGGCGGTCTTGAGCAGAGAGTGCTTGACAGTAGTTCGGCTTCCAAAGACGCCATTGGAGCTCCCTTTTGAGCTCAGTTCGTACACAGTAAACGGAGAACCCACTTTCCATTTGCTCGTCCAATTGACTTCGTTTAAGTAAACATTTCACGACTAACTTCCACTACCTCCGGGTCACTGTGCAGTACGTGATGATATGCGGTTAGCATACCAATGATTAGCTACCTTCATACTGTATCGGTCCTACTTGGGGAACGCTCTTCACCCACGGCATGCAAATGACTGTATACAATAGACCTCTCTAACAGCCTTCAAAATAACCGTATCAATTGGGTATTTTACTTTGACTCTTGATGCTCAAAATGGACTATACATATAAAATATAATAACCCTTAAGTCAATATATATTAAGAGTTAAAGTGGTTTGAAATTTGTAGTTCCACATGGCAATATTCGCCCTTAAGGGGTATAACTTTCCTTTTTGCACGGGGTACTTTTCACTCTCATTAGTACCACGCTGTAACTTTGCAAGAGTAATGAAAACTGCACTGTACGTGATGGTATGCGGTTAGTATAGTCTCTTGTATAGAGTCGCGTGCTTGGCATTGATCAAGAGCGTCCCCCAGTCGTGCTGGACACAGTGCCATAGTAACGGCATTTCTGATTTGAAAAAGGCTTAAACGGATCAAACGATAATAAAATATGATAAGGAAAATATATAAACAAAGTAAACAGACCTAGGTCGCGTGCTCTCAATTATTCTGACATATGACCTTACGACCTTCAAAACTTTCAACAAGTAGGGGAATCCGACTCATAGTTAGTTTTGTTTTAATAATTCCCGGATTAACCTTGGGAGGAATTATACTATTCGAAAGAGAATGTAGAACAACATAAGGGTTTCAACTTTCGTTAGAATCGGCCGAATAGTTATGATGTTATGTCCAAAAAACCTAATCGAAAAGTAAATGTGTTACCATCTGACCGACCAACCTACGGACCTACATAGTAATTTATAGGAGTCGCGTCCATGCGACTAGAAAGCTTGGATATAGGTATGAAATGTGCATTCCCTCATCTTTATAATATTAACTTTGAACCATTCCTTAGGAGCGTGAATATAATTAAATCACTTAATTCTTTACGGACTCCTATATTTGAAATAAAGTCCGATTTATAATTCAGGAACTACCGATCGCTATTTTTATTTCTTAATTTTTATCATTATTTATAGGAAGGTCCATGATAATACTACTCTTCCGATCATCTTCCTCTTCCTACCTCTCAAGCATTTTAACTCCTGAAAATGATCCTGTAAGGAACTCCTTGAGCATATATAAATTATTTCATTAATGAAATCCACGAAAAATCCATAGTACAAGAGTAAATCTAATATAATAGTTTACTTTGCCTACAATTAATTGCTATGTCAATATTTTAGGATTTTATGGATGATGAAACGCCGAAAAATAACGAAAATGGAGATTTCCATCCGGCGAAAATCTCGGGAGAAATTGGCATGCAGAAAGTGTTAGAATTAAGCCCCGGAAATGCCGAAGAAGAGCTGAAATGGCCGATTCCTTCCCGTTCTGATGATCTCACAGAAGATAATGTGGATGAGACAAGCTAGAAATGTAAATGCTGTTTCGTTAACGATGGGGATGAAAATAATGCTAGAGATAAGAAGCAACGGAATGAATTATCTGTATCTACATATAAAATCGCTCGATCTGTTTCAGCGGCCACAACGTCGTTCGCTCATAACTAACGGTCATTCACGCCTGCGCGTAAACTGCCGCGGGCGCGCGGTGAAACGTTTACTCATTGTAAGTATATTATATGATATTAGATAGCATTATATGCTATTATATGATATATATTATAAGATAAGAAGAGTGCGCAACTCTCTGGAATCTGCTTTCATCCCCCAAATAATAATAATATTCAGCAAGTAAATATTTCTTTGTAATAATAATAATAGGTATTTATAATGCGCCCTTCAGGGCTGTTAGCCTTCATTTCCTGCTTATTTTATCGTTATATCGCTACTATATCATTATTGGTATTAGTATTATTTTGTAAAATATCGGTTTTATGGTTACTAATGCTATTATCTTATATAGCCTAAAAATGATTTTGCAAAGAAATGGGGTTTTCACTTCTTTGTTTTTTGTTGTTGAGTTAATCACGGGTAAATAATTTTCACCGTTATGTCCAGGAAATAACCGAGTGTAGAGAAAGTTTAGAGGGGAGAGGAGGCAATTCTGAAGAGATGAATCTTCAGGAGATGTTTAAAAGTAGCAAGGGAGGGAGAAGTTCGGACTTCGGCAGGAAGAATTTCAAACAATATGCATCTGTATTTATATGCGACAGGACTTTTTATCCAGGGTAACGACTGGTACCTAAGCTAGTAACCATATTAAAAGGAGGTAGCCACATTTTGATACTGGGTTATGTGAAACTCTTGATTCGAGATCGAAGAGCCTGCAGGATATATCTTTGGAATCTTCACTAGGATATTTTTGGAGTCAAGAATTTGCGAGAAATTTGCTATAAAATATGATGTAGTAGGTGGTTAGAGGGATATGGGAAAGAACAAATAAAAAATATAGTTTTAAAGAGTAAATAAAACTTTCCAGTCTTGAAAAATACACGAAATTACGAGATTGAAATAATGTGTTGCTCGTGCAAAGAGAATGAATGGGGAAAGTATTATTACAAATGAATGAGAAGCAAAATTTCATTCGAGAATTATCTGAGGGGAGGGTGGGGGGATAGACTCGTCGATAGTTAAGAAGCTCATATTAATCACGTGAATTACCCGCAGGAAAATTAAAAGATTTCGAGAACTCTTGGGGGAGGGGTTATCAAACAAACCCACTTCAGGGAATGGTGAAGAGATGGAAAGATACATCTTATATAGCAGAGAAGAAAAAGGGGCGGGATCAGACTTCAATCTAAGAAGATATTACTATTTGTGGGTCAAAGGTCAAGGGACAAGGGTCTAGGCAAAATAATTACCTTGATTCATATTAGAATTTGTAATGTATCTGTATCGTATCACTCCTGAAATTCATTAAGAACCATAGATTGTTTTCCCTTGACCGGTTTATAATTAACCTTATCAAAGCCTCCCTAAATAATTAAATCTTCGTGTCATGAAATTTGTAGATTTCATAACACGAAGATTTAATTATTTCGCCTCCTTTTCTTATCTGCTATATGAGATGTATTTTTCATCTGTTATTCATTCAGGAACGAGGCATGTTTAAAAAAACCGAAAGTTTTCCGAATCTTTTCTTTTTCCTGCGGGTAATTTACAGATCGATTTTAGGTTTATTTTTCTTATTTTTCGTTGCTCCTGGAGAGAAATGTCATAATGGAAAAATAATCTCAATCGAAATGTCCATCTTATCTTTCCACTCTCTTGCAAAGTAATCAAGATTTTAGATTAGGTAAGATTAGAGGTCGCGATGCAGTGATATGGGCAGAAAGGTGTAACTGAGAGGCAGCCTCCTCTTGCCTGGGGATCAAATAACTACAGAGGCAGGGGACATCTTTGCCTAATGATTGGGACTAAATCCCACCCTATTATGCCCAAAGCTTCTATCCAGGACAAACTATTTCCCCCATCTATACATTTCTAAAGATAGTAACATAATATTTACCTTCTAACAATGCTTCGTAGTAAGACACTTTCTTGGCACGTATGGACACCCTTAAGATGACTTTTTCCCAAGCTAAGTCATGCCCCAAATCCCAAAAGCCTTTGGAAGTAGATTTTTTTATTAAAATCCCTCGATTTTTGAAAATCTCATTAAAAGTTTACGCTCTAAGTTGCCATAGAAACGTCTTTAGACAATATAATCTGAGTCACTCCAGCAGAATACTGAAAAGTTAAGGTTATTGGAGGTCATTCAAAACACATAATTTTATTTCACTTTTTAAATATTTATATTTGAAGGATCAAGTAACACAATGAGAAACTAAGGAAACAATATATATATATATATATATATATATATATATATATATATATATATATATATATATATATATATATATATCATGCTTAAGAACAGCTCTATGGTTATTCTTGCATATATTACAATTAACAAAAATGTTACATTATCGGTGGATTTTTTGTCCATTGCGCCGAAGTAACGGAACAAACTTACAAACACATCATATCACAGAAACCACTCCCCCATATACTCGCATATGAGGCAAAATCACATGATTCACATAAACTATGAAAAGTCGGTCTCATGCTGGATCATAGCATTATGAAACGTGGCTTACCCACGACATGGGATGTATATTTTATTGTTATTTATCTGTATCTTGATTAAAATAGAACTGTAATTAATTTGTACGGTTTTCGTGCGGTTAAAATCTCTCTCTGGCCTCACTAAAGGAGTTAAGAAAGTCCACCACATTCCACTGGCATTAAGGTTACAACTGTTGGAAATTGTGTCGTTATATTACTATTATCAACGTAAAAATAAGTTTTGTGATCAGAGAAAATAGTAATAAAAGTTCTAATACAATCATTTAGGAATGACACAACCAGCTGTTATGTAGATGTAACTAAAGCTACAAAATGTTCAATTTCTCTCTATGACTAAACTACACACAGCCTCTATGAATCTTAGAAGTTAATGAAAATTCAGCCATGGGCCAAATTTATCCTGAAGGTAAAGAATTACCAATGAAAATCACCTTATATTCACCTCAACATTTCATAACTACACTCAAGGTAAGCCAATGAAGCCGCGAAAGTTATTTTATTAATAATAGCACAAATTAAGTCATACTTTCCTTTAGCTTTAAATCAGTGAAAGGCTGAGTAGATGTAATGCCATTTAGTACAGTTTGATGGACTATTACAATAACGTCGGTTTTTTTATATCTCTTACAGCATCAGTGAACTTCTCAAGTATCTGACAGTTTGCGGCCAATGTACCAATATTGTACACCAAATGTACAACCTAATAAAATTTAATACAACTTAACGTCTTAACATAAGTCGCAATGGTAAAAAGCATAACCGTCACTATCTTAAAATTACTACATTTAAGTACTTGTACTCTTATATATATATATATATATATATATATATATATATATATATATATATATATATATATATATATATATATATATATAATGTGTGTGTGTGTGTGTATGTTAATAAAACGTGAACAAAGAATTCTTGTCTGGCTCATTCTGACTTGTAGGAGAGTGAATTAGGAGTGGAAGGGAGTTGATGCGCCCTCCATTGGAGCGAGATTCTCAGGTTGTGGTTGCGGTCAGCGCCAGCGCCTTCCTCCCCTTCCCTAGCACCGGGGTCGACGAGTCCACATTCACAGCTTGATCGAGGGCGTTTCCGTTTGTTTGCCCTTCACCGTGTCCCAGCCTGTGGGTGGTCTGAGTGCGTGGGGTGCCGCCCCTGACTGCGGCTTTCAGTTGGGCAGGTGGGAGGAGGTCCGGGGGCGGCACGCCTGGTTCACCTTCTCGAAGAGGTCATAGTCGAGGATATTCTGCGTCTGCGACACCATCTCGTCCACCCGCGGGAAGTCCATCTGGTTCTGCTCGAAGTCGCTCCCCATCACTTTAGCGCCCCGGCGACGACAGGACGGGTCAGGTCCTCCCGGTGACCCACCTCTCAGGAGTCCCATAGCACCGGTAGCCCCTTCTTCGGGGAGCTCCCGCTCCTCGCTCAGGTGATGTTGCTGATGTTGCTGCTGCTGCTGCTGGCGCCGGGTGAGCTTCTGGCGCTCCTTCATGTAGTACTGGGTGTTGCGGGTGATCTCGCAATCGTCGCAGGGACAATCGCGGTACGCGCAGTACCATTTGTGTCCCTTCATGTCCACCACGAAGCCGTGGTTGGCACACATGCGGCACCGCTGGGGCCGCTTCTGGCACCGTCCCGACGTCCCGCTTCCCCCCACCGGCGGCCCTCCTCCCCCCTGGGACAGCGAGGGGCTTACGTCTCCCTCGCCACCCCGTTCAGACCCACCGTCATCTCCGATGAAGCCGTAGGATGGGGATAAAGACTCCCCTGAACACCCCTCCCCCGAGGGTCCATCCTCGGTGGGCGCAACGTAGGCGTGAGGGTCTGGGAGTGGGGCCATGAACCGAGGGGGTACATACAGCCCCCGCCCATAGGCCGACGGGGGTGATTGCGGCAAGCTCACAGACGGGTAGTGGCTCCCGATCGCAGCCAAAGCTGACTGATGGGCGTAGTCCTGCGGGTGGATGGGCGTGGGAGCAAAGATCGGTGGGGTGGGGGCGTAATCGATGGGTACGTGGGTAGGGCTATTGAGTGAGAGCATCTGGAAAGGACTGGGATGCCGGTGGGACTCCCCCAAGGAGCTGGTCTCGACGGAGGGCGGCTGCGGGGAGCTGCTGCTGCTGCTGCTGCTGCTGTCGGAGAGCGTGGGCGTGGGCGCGGGCGTGAGGGCGCTCAGTTTGGGGATGGTCTGGCCGAAGAATTGCCATTTCTTTTTGGGCGTTTGGGCGGCCATCTTCCGTGCGGGGCGCTGCGGAAGAAAGAAATTCCTCTCAGATGTCGAAAAGAGAGGTCTGCGGGCGTGCTGGGGATGGGGGTGAGGGTGGGGGAGGACGCCCATGGAGGACACAACCATTCACAAGCAACCATAAGGTGGAGGAGTTGGGAGAAACAGACGGTATGGTTCACAACCTGCACCGGGGATCTCGAAATGTGTGGAGAAATATTCTGCTCGCAAGCGTCTCTAAGCAAAGGCATGACCGGACCCCGTTGATTGCAATCACCCTCTACGCACATCACTCCAGCGCTGTAGGATGACTTTAATCCTACTATCTCCTTAAAAGCCAAAGACCCATTTTACTATACTACTTCATTGACGAGAATAAAGTGTGAGTTTACCAATAATCTTCAAAGGGTGAAGATGTGGTTGCTACTTCCGACGTTAAAATGGCAAGAATATCCATTATTTTTGGAAGAGTTTTCATCTAAGGTTTGAAGTGAAACGAGGGGGAGGGTCACTATATATATATATATATATATATATATATATATATATCACTCTCTTTCTCTTTCACACTCTCTCTTTCAGTTTCTATCACTCTCTCTCTATCTCACTCACTCTCAATCTCTCTCACACTCTCCAACTCTCTTCTCACCCTCTCTCTCCCCAACTCCCACGCCCACTATCTCACTCTTTCTCTAACTCTAGCACATTCTCTATCACTCACTCACTTTGTCTTTCGTGGTTTCTTTCTGTCTCTCTCTCTCAATACGAGAGAGGCGAAGATCCCCGTAGGACAATTTTCCGGGGTGAAGCAGTTCAAGGTCACATTTTAGCAAGATGTACGCAGCCCTTTATACCTCCAGGATTCGTTTGTATTAACGAACACATAACTTCAAATGCGAACTGATCTTCCTATGCAAAATGCTAGAGATCCTTCCTTAAAATAGAATCTTGTTTGCAATTTGAATTCGGTCAATTAATTTCTTGTGGTGAAATTGAATTGAAATGGAATTGAATTCAAGTGAATGAGGATTGACCAGGAATTGAAATAGAATTTGAGCGTGATTAGATTAAAACAAGGAAACAGTTTAAATGGAATCAGCCTTGAATGAAAATGAATTCACCATCTTTTTATATATGTGTGATTTGGACGTAGAAACGAAAGATTAAAAAAAAACTATCGAAAGGAAAATACAATAATGAAAGAAACCAGAGATATAAAAGAATGCCTTATCAAACCTAACTGGCATAAAGCCTGTTCGCAAATAGATCGCAGTGGCTCAAATTTACGAACTCAAAGCCTCTTAAGAAGACCGAGCATCATTTTGTTTTCGTCTTTTAGCTTCACGCAGTCTACTGTTCTCCCTGGTTTACGAACCAGAAAATACAACGGACTGGAGAATAGGGACTTGGGAACGAGAACTATACCCTCAATTATAGGCCCAGATGTAAAGACCCTTTTACAGTTAAGTGTATAGTCAGGTATAGTCCTCTTTTAAAGTCCCAAAGTGAGTAGATGTAGAGTCAAATAAACAGTAAAGGTAACTCGCCCCGAACGCGGTCGTTCATACCCACCAATGTGCGTGAGACGCGAAATTACACGGGTTTGTACGCTTTTGTGGGGGCGGTTTACTTATTTAGCCATTTATATTGTTTGTTAGTTTTTTAAACTTTTTTTTTACTTATTTTTCCCCGTTAGATTGCCGTTAAGTGGGTACAAGTTTTTATTTAATGCTTTAAGTTGCAAATAAATAAATCAATGTTTTGACGCTTTCTTCAACGTTGGCCTAGAGTCAGTAGTGGATGGCTGGAGCTCTAAAGTGTTTGTCGCTGAAGGTGCTCCTGACGAAGATGCTGAAGATGAAGGTTAAGAGTTTGCTTTAGGCAAGATACGTTGTGTAAGGGACATCAAGATGAGGATCTTCTTCCTGTGCCTTTTCATTTGATCGTACAGCCCTCGTCGATAATACTTATGAATTTCAGGCTTCGGTCTATGTTTAATCCTGATTTATGGCAATATCCTGGATAATACAGGCTGCCCTAAAGAACTGGGTTTAGCAATCCATCCATCCACGATGTAAAGCTTTTTCTTCGTCTGCGTTATCCTCGTCCTCAGATGACCTGATAAGCTCCTGAAGGTCGTCGTCATCTGCCAGCTCTTTCCGTTGCTGACTGAGAATCTCTTGCTCCCGGCACTTTTGGCTAACGTGATGATCTTTCTGCCCTCTGGACCTTGAAGTTGTTCACAGATTCAAGGTCTCGTGGTTTAGACTTCGATTCGTTTCGTCGATAGTTAGTTAGTAAGTTATGCATTCTAAATGTTGAACTGCTTTCAACATTCGTTGAGTTTAACGTTGGAGTAGTTTTCGATGGCAGCACAGATCCTGGCTAAGGTTAAGCTGGTATACGTTATCTTAAACACAGCTGTTTTTCGTTGGTCGAAGACTTATAGTATCCAGGTCATTTCCGGGGGATGAATAGAATCTCAATATTCTTTTTTACGTACTGGGGAGAAAGCAAGTGGATTAGGGCGTCGTTGATACTTAGCAGGACCCTAAGAAGAAGCTTCTTGTTGTTGTAGTATTCCTTGGCCTCTGGGACGAAGTAGCACTCAAGCCATTTCGTACTCACATGACCCGTCGCTCAGGTGTCCTTTTTGCCCATGTAGTATATTGATAGGCAGTTCGTGTTCTTCCCCTTCAGCGCCCTAAAACTGCTCTTTGTAAACGAATTTAGCCTGAATATCTATTGCAACGTTACCTCTCAGAGATCCTCTCTTTCCAGGCCTTGAACGCTGCTGTCTGCTTTACAGTCTTTCTGATGTAGGTCTTGCTGGAAATATTCTTTCAGAACAGGTCTGTCTCGTTCATATTGAACACCTGTTATGGAAGATAGCCTTTTTTCACCAACGATCTTTTCAGTTTTCCGGAGAATTTTGGGGTGGCGCATGCACGGGTATAGCCAACCTCGACAGTAATTTTAAGGTTCTTTAAGTTGAAGCGCCTCTTTCCATTTGCCACCCCCCCTCCAGCCAGAGACGCCACGCCTTTTAAGTCTACATCAGGGCATTCAAGGTTTTGGCCTAACGAAAAGGCAGACTTTTGCTCTTGGGGAGGTCAAGCCAGCAGAAGCTTTACGAATGTCCTTCTGCTTGTCTCTCAGTGTGGATGCTGGACTCGTTTTGTCCAACCGCACGTGTTGCACCCTCCATACACAAACTCGGAGAGTGAGATGACGTCTTACTCAGGAGAGTATCCAATATCGACTGAATAACTTGCGCGCGTTTCTCGGTGTAGCGTAAGATGGCCGGCGAGTTGTTTTCGCGTTGAAACTGCGTTGGGGGAATGCGCGTTCGATGCAAGGGCCTGATATAACGTCACTTATAAAGTTATTTAGTTATAGGGCCAGGTTTCTCTAAAATATGCTTCGGTCACGTGAACACTGTGGTTTCTTTTGCGTTCTCATTAAGTAAAATAAGAAATCATTTGCTACATTGGTGTTTGACCTTTAATTTCTATAAGAAGGAAATTTTTCTTCTAGAGAGAAACAAGCAATGAAACAATTACAAAACAGATAGTCAATTCTTAGCCCGGTTTCGGAGAAAGTGGAATGAGCATAAAAAAATGGTTTATTTATAGAGGTAGACAGACAAAAGGAAGAAAAATACCCTTCTTGTCTTGCTTGTGTATTGGTATAAGAGGGATAGCTAAGTATAAAACCGCAATGGCACAAGAACCTCCCCTTGGGTTTCACTTTCAAAGGGGGGAACCAAGATGTAAAAAGTCTTCAGCGCTCTGTTAGGAAAGGTGTAAGGAAATGATTTAATGAAATCACGTTTGTAATACTCATCTAAGACAGCACCCTCTCGCGGAGGAAATAGGCATACAGGAAGTCTCGTAACTCTTCCCCTACCACTCAAATTCAGAGAGAATAAAAATCCAAAATAGTATCAGGACCTTCTGAGTACAAAGATCGTAAAGATCAGTTCTAAAGGCATCAGGGCTCGACCCATGTAGTGAATACTACCCAAATGTAATATTCACCCTAGGCCACAACAGCAAATGCGGCAAAGATCAAGAAACGAAGCCGCATGGCACAAATACCATGGGCAATGGAGGAAGGAAGATCGAGTTCGAATTCCAAAACTCACGAAGAAAGAGAGCAAGTGATTGACTGTCTGGGAGGCAAAGGAATCTATCCCGATTTTCGCTTGACGCGATTAGAATACAGGGATCATCTTTAGCACACGGTACCGGCACAGATGCAAATCTATGCCAATCTATACAAAGATCAAGAAACGAAGACGCATTGCACAAATACCATGGGTAATGTAGGCGGAAAGATCGAGTTCGAATTCAAAAACTCGCGAAGAAAGAGAGCAAGTGATTAACTGCCTAGGAGGCAAAGGAATCTATCCCGATTTTTGCTTGGCGTGATTAGAATACAGGGATCATCTTTAGCACATGGTAACGGCAAAGACACAAATCTTTGCCTATCTATGCAAAGATCAAGAAACGAAGCCGCATTGCACAAATACCATGGGTAATGGAGGCGGGAAGATGGAGTTCGAATTCAAAAACTCGCGAAGCAAGAGAGCAAGTGATTGACTGCCTGGGAGGCAAAGGAATCTATCTCGATTTTCGCTTGAGGCAATTAGAATACAGGAATAATCTTTAGCACACATGGGTCTAGTATCTTTCACTACGGTACCGGCAAAGAAACAAATCTATGCCTACCGAGAAACAGAAAAATAATTTTATTACTGAATTTTCTTCTTGATTTGTCTTATTCACGAAGTTTGATTTTAAAAAATATATTTTCGCTTAATTTTAAATTCTATAATTATTTTAATTCAGTATTTTTATTTTTTTTATTAAATATCCTTTAATTATGATTAAATAAACGTAAAATTTTAATCATTTATATAAATTGGCGCTTTTTTGTTTAGGGGAGACAAACCAATCAAAAACGGCTGGTGACGTCACCAGGGTGGCTGCCTGTGAAACAGCCATGTGATCCACGAGTGTGAACGAATAACTCAAAAAGACCTTTTTCCTATAAAGACAAAACTCTCGATTTTGGTACTTTTTTTGGTTATATAACCTAACCTAAACTTAACCTAAAAAATAAATGCAATGGACCGATTGAACCTGATTTAGTGAAAATGAAAAGTAAAGTAGCGCAAAATATTATTATTTTAAAGGATAGAAATTTCTTGTCTTTATAAATTTGCTGAACCAAGTGGAGACGAAGCAGCTTTCCAGAATATTATTATGGAGTCACAGTCGCCAGTCGACCTTTCTGGCTGGTGACGTCACCAGCCATTTTTGCCCTGTGTCCCGTAAACAAAAAAACGCCTAGAAATTTTTTGTCACTCGCGTGCACGTGACTCTATAAGTTACTGTGTCGGTTAATCGGTCGGTCGATCGGATGGTAATCATTTTACATTTCAATGCGCTTTTTAAAGTTTTAAAGGTCATAAGGTCATATTATGTTTTTTAATTCATAATACGTTTGTTAATCAAATTTTTTTTCAGAATTATTGAAATGATTGAGAACATTCGACTTAGGTATGTTGACCTTGTTAAATTCTGATATTTGTTGGTAGAGATTAAATAAATTTGTCATTTTATTCTTAGAACTAAATTGGTTCCTTATAACGATTATCCAGATACATCGGTAGGGAGAATTCGAAGGATTGAAACATCAAAGGGGAAATAGAACAATGTTACGACAAGGAACGGAGCTTGCAAAATAAAATTAGGAGATAAAATTATTAAAAGAAAGTTTGCTGAAAAAAATAAATAGAGAGCACTAGAGAAGATAAAATTTAAGACTAGCATAGAGGTCAGAGAGTTGTCATTCATATTTTTTATATATAAATACATTTTATTTCAGCCGTGTTTACTAGCACGCATATAAAGGGTGTTCCAATAACTGGGAGCGATTTTAAATGTGAGTTAAGTTTAAGCGTCTAATGATTTTTTTTCTTTTTCTTTCAGATTTAACAACTTCAATCTTTGGCAATTTCAACCATGGAAAAGTTAACAATCAAACAACGTGTTAAAGTTATCGAAGCCTATTACGTAAATGGACGTTCAAACAAAAACGCATTTCGGGCACTTCGCGATTTTTTCGGTCAACATAATCGACCAACCAAGAGTGAAATTTGGAAAATTGTTCGTAAATTCAAACAAACGGGATCGGTGGCAGATATGAAAACGCCATTGCGTGCTCGTTTACGCCGTTCAGCTGAAAACATTGCTGCAGTGCGCGAGAATGTGGCCGAAGATCCACACACCTCTATTCGTCATCGCGCGCAGGAATTGAACCTCTCCACAACAACGTTACATCGAATTTTGACAAAAGATTTGTCTATACACGCTTACAAGCCAACAACAATTCAACAGCTGAAGGAGGAGATAATAAGGCATATTGGTGAGATCGAGGAGCAACTATGCAGAGACGTCATCAAAAATTTTGACCATCGAGTGGAGGTGTGCCGCCGAAGCATTGGCGGACATTTAGGCGATATTATTTTTCAGACATAATTGCCATGACTCAAATAACATGATCCAATAGTGAAATCAATAAATTTTCACCAATAACACTGTTTTACTTACTGCTAACTTTGATCCGTCCTAATGGAACACCCTTTACTATCCTACAGTCTGGCTCTGTCTCTAAAAGTCTCTCAATCTCTCTAAAGTTTTATCAATCTCTCTTTATCCAAATGTCTCGATCTCTGAATCTCCTCATCTCAATCTAACTTTCTCTCAATTTATCCCCATCTCTCTCTGAATCTTTATCTATCTCTTAATATCTCACTCTCTCTCAATCTTTCTCTGTCTCTCAATCTCCTCTCAATCTTTCTTGTCACTCAATCTCTCTCAACCTATGTCTTGTTCAATCTCTCTCTCTCAATAACATTTTCAATCTCTCTCTCTCTCTCAATCGCACTCTATCTGTTTCTCTCAATCTTTCTCTTTCGCTCTCAATCTCTCTTTTAAAATCTCTTTCTATCAATTTATCTCTCTCACAATCCTCCTTTAAATCTCTTACTTTCAATCTCTCTTTCAATGCTATCTCTACCACTCAATCTCCATTTCCCTGCCAATCTCCATTTCTCTCTCAATCTCTCTCATTCTTTCTCGTCCTCATAATCTCTCCCTCTCTCTCTCTCCCTCTCTTTTTCTCTATATATCCCTATCAATTCTTTCTTGTTCCATCTTTATCTCTCCATTTCTATTTCTCATTCACTCTCAATATCTCTCTCTATCTCAACCCACCCTATCTCTAAATCCCTCTCTTTTCTAATCTCTCTTTTAGTCTTACTCAAACTATCTCTCTCAATCTCTCTCCAGAAGAAAGTGGTGCTCTACGAGATAAGATAAGCCGACTGGAACCTGTAAGTGGCGAAAGTGCCTCAGAGATTCAAAGACCACTTCATGAACAGGCAGTCCAGGTTCGTTCCCCAACAAGAGGTGAATGAAAAATCTGTTCAACCTAAAAGTTCAATCGTAGGATTGCCTCGGCAATCCCAAAAGGAAAAAAGAGCTACGCTAAATGGAGAAATAGTGGTAGCAACGAGAGTCTCATGCAGTATAGACAAAATATTAGAACTGTTAAAACACTGATACGCCAAGGTAACCGCCATGAGGAACTTTGGGTCGCGTCCCTCTGCAAAGAGAGCCCAAAGGGATTCTTCCTGCACGTAAATAGGTATAAACCAGTTGGCCGGTGCATAGGCCCTCTAAGAGATGACGTTGGCGCATTGCAAGAGTCGAATCTGGCTATCGCTAACGTGTTGAACGACTACTTCACCTCTGTGTTTACAATGGAAGAAGATGGTATTACACCGAGGCCGGGGGTGTATCTCAATGAAGGGCAAAACCTAAGCAATATAATATTAGACGACGAGGAAGTGGAGGCTAGAATAAAGAAACTTAACCCGTACAAGTCTACAGGTCCAGGTTATGGAATCTAAACCTGTATAAGTCTCGTAGTCCAGATGGTTTCCTTCCCAGAATCTTTCTTAAGGGCGGCAGTAATGTTGCGACACAACTTACTGCGGTCTTCAATGATTCGAATGAAACTGTACATGAGGTAACATTCATCTTTTAAAAGAGAGAACGCGAAAGCTTGGGTCAGATGGTAAATTAGTATGGTATCCATCGTGGTTAAACTGCTACAAAGCATAATCGCTGGTCGCATAGTTGAGCACCTAGAATCTCTCAACCTGATCTTAGATTCCCAGTATTGGTTTTATAAAATCTGATCTTGTCTAACAAATCGACCTAAATTTTTTATAGTACATTGAATGAGTACAATTTAGTTCGGGCTGTAGACATTTTATACCTAGACTTTAAAAAAAAAACAATAAAGTGCCACACCGTAGGTTAATGAGCAAAACCACGCCGTCAGCATTACCGTGAAGGGATCCGACTGGATTGAGGGTTGACAGACCGGAGGCATTGGGTGAAGTTCAGAGAGGCAGCCTCGAGGTGGGCTCCAGTGACCAGTGGGGTACATTAGGGTTCTGTGTAGGCTCCACTGCTGTTCATTTTCTACATCAACGATATAGACAAAGTGCTATATCGTGGGCGATACCAAATTGCATGGCGAGGTTAGCTCATGGGAAGGAGTAGAACGTTTGAGAGGCAGCTTTCGTAGTTTAGGTAATTGGTCCTAGATGCAGCAGATGCCAGTCAACCTTGACAAGTGCAAGGTGATGCACATCGGCCACACCAATGTTCGGAAAGACTACTACTTATTAGGTAAACTTTTAGAGGTGACCAAACTGGAGAAAGATTTAGGCGTGCAAATCAGCAGCGACCTGAAATTCTCTAAACAGTGCCTTGAGGTAGAGAAAAGGGCTCAGAGACTGTTCGGGTACATATAGAGACAATTTCTTTTCCAAAGCAAGGAGATCATGCTCACACTGTACAACTCTCGTCCAGTTGTAACTTGAGTACGCCGTACAATTCTGGTCACCAAGAATGCCAAAAGACAGTAAACGGCTAGAAAGAGTTTAGACCAAGGCCACCAAACTAATATCGTCCCTTCGGCACATAGGATACAAACGCCGGCTAAGGGAATTGGAGCTGTTCTTCCTAGAGATGCGCCATATACACGGCCAGCTCATCTCAACCTATAAAATTATAAGGGAAGAAGGAAACGTGGACTTCAGAAAGTTGCTCACCTTGAGCTTGAATACCACGCGCAAACCCGATTACAAGTTAGATTTACCCAAATTTAGGATTAGCGTTTGCAGGAACTTTTTCGCCCGCAATAAATGTGACAGAAAGGACCATATTCCAGCGGAGATGGGGAACAGTTTATCAGTTGAATAGTTCGAGTCTCGGCTGGACACAGTACTGCACGAGTTAGAATAAACAGGAAACAATCAAAAACTAGGTATGCTATTTTGTCAACATGCCTAAATAGTTCTTCAATTTGCATACCCAGATATTGCTGGGAAAGAAGTAGCGGGAAAAGCCTTAATTATTTGCTATACTTTCCATCATACATATTATATTAGACCTTCCTATAAGGTACCTACTCGGTATGGTTCACAAGAACCTTTGAGTTACTGCTTTTCCGTGGAGCTCCTTGTAACCTTCAATCTCTCTCTCCCTCTTATTCTGTCTCTCTCTCTCTTTCATTCCCCATCTCTCTACCAATGCTTTACTCTCTCTCAATCCATTTCTTACTATTACACCATTTCTCTCTCAATTTTACTCTTCATCAATCTCTCTATTTCAATCTACCTCTTATTGTTTCTCTATATCTCAATATCTCTTTTTTCTGTCTCTCACTTCATCTCAATTTTTCTAAATCTTTCTTTGTCTCTCAATCTTGTTCTCTCTCAATCTCAGTCTCTCTTTTAATCTCTCTCTAAATTTCTTACCCTCTCAATCTATCAATCTCTCACATCTTCTGTAAAGGGACTGGCCGTGAGCGGATCTTAGGGTCTTTGCTGGTCCTTGTTTCTGTAGTTCTGTAGTTCAAAATCACTGAATCTCAATATCTCTATATATATATATATATATATATATATATATATATATATATATATATATATATATATATATATATATATATATATATATATCTCAATCTTTCTCTATCATTCTTTCTATATCTCCTTATCTCTCTTTCTCTTAATTTATATTAATCTCTTAAAATCTCTATACCAATCTCTTAATCTTTTTCAATTTCCCACTCTCTTTCAATATATTTCAATATCTCTCTCTCTCTCTCTCTCAATATTCTCAACTAATTTTTTCTCTCAACCTCTCTCTCCTTCTACCTCTCGCTCTCAATCTCAATTTCTCATTGTCTCTCAAACTTTGTCTCTCTGTCTCTCTCAAACTCACTTAATCTCTCCCGCTCAAAATCTTTCTCTCTAAATATCTATCTAAAACTATCAATCTCTCTCAATCTCTTTCTTAATAACTATCTCAATCTTTCCCTCAATATCCTTGCCTGTATTTCTTAATCTCTCACTCTCTCTAATTCTGTATCTCAATCCTTAACTCTCAACGACCTCTACCTCAGAGGGGGTAAGATTGGCCTCAGTGGCAAGACCATCCAAACGGTGATGAGAGTTGTGGATGACATAGGGCTGAAAATCCGCAAACGTGTCGTGGTTGGGATGCTTCCGAGAAGAGGTCCATCCCGAACCGCTCAAGAGAGAAACGTCGCAGTGAACCGACGGTTGGCGGATCTATGCACGGCAGAAGGAGTCTTTTTGTAGACTCCTACCACACCTTTTATGGTAGGAATGATCTCTATCAAAGGGATGGGGTACATCTTTCCTTTAAAAGGAAAGCTGTACTCGCAAATATGATCCAGGATATTGTGGAGCGGACCCAAAGAAGTGTCAGGCCTCGAGTAAAGGAGGACGTAAGCCAGTACACCCGTGTTACTCCGGGAACGACCTTTTCTGAGGTCACAAAGAGGGGAGTGACCCCGCCATAGAGAAACAAAGCGGGAAACGGAAGAGCATAGGGAGTCCTACAGTCGGGAGACTCCCTCAAGGTTCTTCTGTTTAATGCGAGGTCTATCACCCTCTCTATATCATTATCCCCCTCAATCTCCTTTTCTTCTTCTCAATTTCTCACTCTCTCCCATTTATTTTTTAATCATTCACTCTCTCAATCAATCTCTTTATCTCCCTATCATCTATCTACTCGTCCCAAACTCTCTCTCTCTCTCTCTTTCTTAAACACTCTTACAATATCATTCAATAGCTTCATATATATATATATATATATATATATATATATATATATATATATATATATATATATATATATATATATATATATATATATATATATATATACATATATATATATATATATATATATATATATATATATATATATATATATATATATATATTTATATATATATATATATATATATATATATATATATATATATATATATATATATATATATATATATATATATATATATATATATATATATATATATATATATATATATATGAGGCCTTTCAGCGACAAATATGATGAGAGATGGGGAATTAGAAGGCTCAAATTCCTGGGAAAGTTTTATTCTGACGTTTCGCTGTAGACCAGCTTCTTCAGTGATATGATGATCTTGTGATTTACGCTGTCATCTTTATGCTCTCTGGGTTGACTCTCGGATGGAATATTCTATGACTTGCGTGTAAATTCTATTTACATAAGGACTCGCAAGTCTCGAGGGTGTGACAAAATGATAAAAAAATAAAACAAACTACGCTGAACAAAGTGTCACACTAAAGTGAATTGCACCAAATAGCCACTCAGAGTGAAAACAACATAAGGAATTTGATATAAACACACGAACACTCACTACAAACAAATAAACACGAATACATAGTAACATAACGACATGAATGCTACAGAAAGCATGCTAATGCAACAGTAAATAAATGAATAAAAATAGAGGTTAGACGGACCTCCAGTTATATTTATTAGAAATTAATGAGAGAGCACGAATAACAGAGAGAGCGACAAAGATTGATGGCTCTCCCGATACCTACGGAAAAGTTGCGCTGAAAGACTGGATGGATGAAAGACGAATGACAAGTAAAAAAATTAGGAACCGTAGTTCGGATTCCATGTTCATCACTAGGTCCAAACAATGCAATATTCCATTCCTTGTCTTCTATCCCCCTGTTCGTAGGAAGGTCAACTTAGTTCAACTTCTTTTGTCTCATTGATTTCTATTTTTACCTATGTTTGTTCTTCTTCTATCCCTACAGAGCCCCCTGCTGTTCATTCTCCCTCTACCCCAACAAACAGGGCGGAACCAAACGACGAGGGCATTGTGTGCCGAAAGGGGTCGCCCGGGGTCCTTTCTCCTCCCACCACTAGCAAGGGGGGGAAGGTGCTGCGGGTTGTACTTATATTCATTTTCCACACACAAAAAATGGTGTCAATCCGGGTTGATAAAGAAGGAAAGGCCTTTGCGAAGGCCCATGTGGTTAACAGGTTTTGAGGCCAGGAGGGCGCGTGTATGGGCGAAACTCGAGGAAACATTCAGGCATTCTCTAGACGCAATGAATACAGCCTCTGTCCCCATTCTTCTCATGGCATCCATGTTGTCGGTCGCTACTCTTGACGCCCCCCTCCCAATCGATATGGTGGTATTCATCCCTTAGATGCTGTGTGATGGCATTGAAAAATCTCCCCGCGTGACGTCGAGATTGCGATCCCTAATTATGGTCTCCATGCCCTTTTGGGTATCATCGTA
The DNA here is from genome assembly GCA_963969495.1 of Ceratothoa steindachneri. Lineage (NCBI taxonomy): Eukaryota > Metazoa > Arthropoda > Malacostraca > Isopoda > Cymothoidae > Ceratothoa > Ceratothoa steindachneri. The sequence continues at coordinate 32,502,428 of OZ018339.1, read as the reverse complement.
TTAGGCTGTTGTACATACCATAATAATGGCAGGCCATGCCAACCTGAAAACTGCAGACAAACACACACGCTGCCCTACGCCGACGACGAGACCATTCTCGTCTGCGGCGAGGGTCCCAACAGAATCGCGCGCCATGCACAAATGATAGTAGATGTTAAGAGAGTATGAAGATAAGTGGTTCAGAGCTCCAAATTCTTAGAAGAATCAGATGACGCTCTACTGGCACACACGCTCACTACATGCACAACATACAAGTATACACCCATACACCAGACCAAATCCAACCAGCTCCGAAAAGACATACATATGTACAAACCTTACACGAAGTATTATGGGCAACATTTGGCAAAGCTACTAAAATTCCCCTCACATCAAAACTACAGACAAACAAGAGCAAAAATCATAAACATGACACTGCTCAAGTTCTATCCTGCCAGCTGCAAACTACAACTACAATTATATAAAACACTAGTTAGACCAGTCGTTACATATGCACCAGTCACATGAGTCACACTCGTAGTAGCGAGTCAAACATTGGTAGAAGAAATCACAGTGCGCTCAGAACTCTGCTCCTGAAACGCCAATGCCGCTCTCCTATGTACACACGCATGACCACACTACACGAGAACAACAATCTGATAGCACTAAATACATACACCCACACCCGCTTAATACGACAGTTGGGGAAACTCGTAAGAGACTACACATGCATCGATATACTCGTATACTACAGAAAATACGCTGCGATGGTGTTAAGATACCCAGCAGTCCTCGACCACCCTCAACCAACACCTAATCACAAATAGGATAACAACAACATGAATAACGCGTTTCCAAAACACGCAACTCTGTTCTCACTACCCCAAAACGCACATCCCGATGCATCGGTGTCTAGCTACTGACCTTTCAACTGTTCCTAGCCCCTCTAAACTTTCCTGTATATTTTACTCTTTCACTACACAATCTCTGTTCTATCACGGTGATGCCTCTGCTGTTCATTATATTCACAACTCGACTCGACCAAGAACATCAGTTCCTTTGGTCTACAGCAAAAGGTCGGAAAAAAACTTTCCCTGGAATATTTGAGTCTTCTCATTTTCCAT